>CM040123.1:74424840-74901903 GCA_022559845.1 Amorphophallus konjac | reverse complement strand
GGTAGGATGGAGTGTTGGGGAATGTGCTAGCTAGTGCGCCGCATGAGTGCCCTGTTCCTGTGATGGAAGCCGTGTCAAGCATCAGTGTGGACTCGGATGGGGTGGCTGAGGATGTCGCCCGATGGAGGTCGAGGACGTGTTGGTCAGAGTCGGTGGCTTGGTGCCTGACTTGTGTTCCCAGTCATGTCCTCGGATGAGATCATTTTTGGAGAAGTGATCTCTGGTAGGCTGTGGGTTCCTGTTGGTGGCTGCGAGTGACTGGTAAGACTAGTCTCGTAGTCGACCATGGTAAGATGTGTTTTGCTTGGGGATCCATGTGCATTAGTCGTGGTGTTGGCGACTAGGTTGCCGTAATTTTGGTTGGCTCTTTCTCCTCTAGAGACGTGTGCCATGAATTATTCCGGTGGTGTCCCGTGGCTCTGTGGTAAGGGCGGAATCGGGATTGGCAGGTGTCCACTTGGATTAATACGAAGGTTTTGATGGGACAAGAGGAAGAGTGATGCCTGTGTAGGGAGGTCCTTGATGGGACATTGGTGGCGCAATGGTTTTCCCTGGTTTGGTGACCAGCATGGGATGATTCCCCTGTAAGTCTGAGTCTGGTGAGGTGATGACTGAAGATACCAAGATCTTGTCATTTGGTTTCATCGTGTTCCCCTGAAAGGGTCGAGTTGGCACAATGATCGAGATCAGACGCGACGTCCGAGAGGAGTGCAGCTCGAGATGTGGTAATTATCTGTGTGAGTCGGCGGATGGCCTGTCATGAGTTGGATCGTGCCTGCTGGGCCGGTGGAGGTTTCCCGTTGATGTGTATCTGGCGACCAGTGGATGGTCTTTTCACAGACAGAAGATGCTGGTGGTTACGCATCGAGAGTGGTGAGAGCTGTGTGTTGGTGAGACCTTTGGTGGTCGTTTCTGTGATGTGCCTTTCTGGACGGGATCTGGGATTTGTCGAAGTTTGTCTTCTGACAGAGTTGGCACAGTGAGATGTCTGGCTTTCAGCTTGCCAGGTGTGAGGTGGCCCTTGGCGCTGAGCCGATAAGCTGGTTGCGGTCTGTTGAGATGGCTGCGTGAGCCGATGGAAGCTCTGTGTTTGTTGTTCCCTTGCGAAGGGTGTGCGACCTGTCAGCTGGTTGTGAAGCTGATGTGTGTTTTATCTGCCGACCGTAGGATGGATCGGTAGCTGTTTCTCGTGTCGAGGGTGTGTTTCCTCGGTGGGCGAGATGGTGGCAGTGGTGCCATGATTGATTTTCATGCTGTTTGAGGTGATGCCAGACTGTGTCCTTTGGTATATGCCTGCTCTGATGGTCGGTGTGCGCGGCATGCGGAGCGAGGTGTAGTTCGTTATTATAGTCTGGCTGTGTCCCTCAGGATCGGTGTTTTCATGAGAATCGAGGTTTTCTGTGCTGGGACTTTGACAGCGTTGTCGGTTGGTTAATGTGTTCTTCCCCTGTGACTTGGTGTTAGTCCTAAATTTTGAGGACGAAATTCCTTTAAGGGGGGAGGGCTGTAATGCCCCAGATTTTTTCAGATATTTTTCGGATCATTTTAGTGGGCCTCGGAGGGTATTTTATGTTTTACATGTGTTTTTCCCTGATGTGCCTTCGGAACTCTATGCAGGGCGAACCATGGCGTTCTCCGACTCCAGGACGTTACCACTGCGTTGTGTTCCTCCGGAGGATCGTGGAGGTAATTTTTCGTAATTTTCTGAATTTCTACAATTTCCAAGTTTTTCTATATATTAACCCTTTTTCTCTCTCCCCCTCTCATTCTCTCTTTCTCACTCTCTCTCATCTCTTTCTCTCCCCCTCTCCCCGGGCGGCCGATGGTGGCGGAGGAGGGCGAGGCGGTGATGGCGGGAGGTGAGGAACGGGGAACATGTCGAGGATCGATGGCCGGTGGCGTGTGGAAGCTCAGCCGCAGGTTCGTGGAACGGCGAGGGTTTCACGACGTTTTCTTCATGGATCGGCATCCACGGCGCATTGTTTCTTCGGTGGAGGTAGGGAGATGGACCCCTAGCTCGTGCATTCCCTTTCCCGCAAGTTTTGTAGGCCGTGGTGAGCCGAGCGGGCGTTTTTGGGATTTTTGGGAAAAATCCATGTTTTGGGGAGAGTTCGCCTGATCTATGGATTTGAGCCGCGATTCGGCGTTTTGATGGCCTAGAATAATGTTAGGGGTCCCCAGGGGGCTTCCCCCTTGATTTTCCCCTCTCCCATGGAGGTATGGGGGCGTGGTTGCCATTTTTTGTGCTTGTTCGCCGTTTTCACCGCCGGAGCGCTATGGCGGTCATTCCAGTGACTGCCACAGGGTGTAACGCACCCAGGGAGGTGCGTTACACTTCGTTGGCTTTTGGGCGTGGCGTTCGTGGGCCTGACGGTCCCACGATAGACCGCCACAGTGCTGTGACGCCCTGGTGTTAGACCATTACAGTGATTTCGACCGTTGGTTTATGACCGTTGGGGGTCATAGACACCTGACGCACCCAGAGTGGGGCGTCAGGGTAGTGTGACGCCCCTGGGTAGGAGCGTTAGAGTTAACGCATCCACCCCTCTCCCTAACGCACTTGGGTAGGTGAGTTAGAAAGCGTGACGCATCGAGCGGCAAGCGTCATGGCCTATGTTATTCCATGGCCTAACGCACCAGCGTGATCTGTTAGGTTCCGTAACGCCCCTAGAGGAGCGCGTTATGTTCAATTTTCACTCGTGCCCTGACGCACTGATACAAGAAATATAAAGTGATCTAGAAGGGGAGGGGATGAATAGATCACTGTTTTCAACCGATTAAAAAATTATTGAAGAATGATTCACTTAAAACAAGCAATCTCGGAGTTGAACCCACAAAAATGCTGTGCGGACAATAGCTCGAGTGGATAGAAGGCACACCACAAAAACACCACAGACAATCACACGAGTACCCAGAGGTTTTTAAGGTGGTTCGGTCAGACCTCCAGTCTGCCTACGTCCACCCCTCACTTCAAATCGAAGTGAGGCTTCCACTAGTACCTGCTAGCAAAGCAGACTCAGTCCGCGACAACGGCTGATTCACAGCTTCACCAGGGGAACACCCTCCCCTCTTCCTCCACACCCGGAGGGAAACCTAAGGACGCCAAGTCCCTAGAAACCAGAAACAAGTTCCTCTTCCTCAATCGGAGGGAACACTAGTGATCTGCAGTCACTAGAACCAGAGACCAAGGTCTCTCTTCCTCTGAATCCCAGAGGGAACACCTCTTCTACGAGAGGGAACAATACTGCAACCTCTGTTGCAAGTAAACCAGAGAGAACACGTCTCTCTCTTCCCCTGAACACCAGGAGGTAACACAGAGAACTTTCAATCAAGAAGGAAAAACATATAAAAATGAAAACAAGAAATAAGGAATCCAAATTTCAGAAACTGGAAACAATGTAGCTCAAACTGAGCAGCAGACTTCAGATTTGATCCGTAAGTCAATACCCATCTTCTGATCACTCTTCTGCTCTCTCTTCTCTCTCAACTGGAGCAATCTAGTTTCTCAGGGAGGCTCTTTCTCTTCTGCTCTCACTCAAATTTCTTTACTGTAACCTCGGAGCTCCTCACTTTTCGTAGATGGTGAGGCAGTGCTTTTATAAGCGATCAGGAGGGTGCATGCAAGGCGTGTGCTTCCCGCGCTCGATCCAGAACCTTCTTGCCACGTGCCCTTATAGTATTGGTTCCTTTAGTATTGGATCACGTGCAGCCCAGACACTGGGGAATATTCTTCCTCGGACCACCTTCTTCTTTTTGTTTTTCTTCTTTTCCTGCAAAGAAATTAAAACCATTAAAACTCAGGGCCACAAGAATTAAAACTGCACGAGGTATGTGGTAGCAATACGAGATGCACTATTCTGAGAACGACACGAGATACACAAGATTACTACAGTACGAAATAAAGAGAGAATGACACGAGGTCAGAAGAAAACAACACGAGGTAAAGAGAGAACGACACGAGATACACAATAATAAAGCTAACACTACAAAGAGAACGACACGAAGTCAGATGAGAACAGCACGAGGTGAGAAGGAACTAACACGGAGTGAAAACGATAGAAATACGTGATCAAAGGAACCTTGGACGAAGATAGAAAGAAGCAACACGAAGACACAAATACAAAAATAACATGAAGACACAAAAACAACGCGAATACAAAATCGCTCGAACTTACGAACGACTCGAAGACGAGGACGACACGGACTAACACCAACTCGAAGACGAAAACAGAACCCTACACGAAGTGTGGTCACAAAGCAAAAAGGACACGGGGTCTAGGAAAAATAGCAGGAAGACAGAAGACAGGACCGGCTACAACGACACGTGATAAAACAGTGAAAGCAGAAAAATGACTCGAGTAACTACAGTAAATGACACGAAAACACAAGAGCAAAAATAAAAAGGATGACTCGAGATGAGCAGCTAAATACTGAAGAAACGACACGAGGTTCACCAGAGCAAATCGAGCTGCTTCAGTAAACAGCACGAAGACAATCAAACATAGTTGGAACAACACGACGTACAAAAGGACAATACGAAGTGTAGTAAACACAAACAACACGAAGTATGAAAGGAACAGTACGGACATGCAAGGTACTACCTCATAACAGTTTTTCCTGTTAATCATGAAAATTTCAAATGCATAACATTACGCAAGATATCTGATTAAAATGACAATATTTAACATAGTGATGCTCATCATCAAAACACTAGGGAAGTCACAAAAATCCAACAATCTCCCCCTTTTTGATGATGGCAACACTATATTAAATAACAGAGATGAAGTGCAATGAGATTATGTGAATATAAGTTGTGAAGATAAGCAATGCAGACACACAACACACTCGCCTCCTCTGACGACTCCCAAGAGCTCCCCCTGAACACAACAACTGTTTTCCTCTGACTAGATAACTCAGGGCACTTATCTTTCGCTCCCCCTCAGCAAAGCACAAGCAAGGCACTACCTAGATAACTCAGGGCACTTATCTTTCGCTCCCCCTCAGCAAAGCACAAGCAAGACAAGCAAGACACTCTCCCCCTTTGACATCATCAAAACTAGGGGTAGGTCTGAAGATATCACGAAAAGAAAATTGCTGACAGTGGAGAGAAAACAAGAGAGAGTATGGCTGATAAAGGAAAGTTTTTGAGATGTTTAGGCAATTAAGAAAGCCATTAATTTTATGTGAGGATTTTGAGGATCAGTTAGTCAGACTGTGTGCAAAATGGTGAATGAAGATCCGCTCCATACACAGAACTAGATTCTAAGCAAGTAAGGTACAAGATACCAGTATGGTCAGAGTAAGTCTTTACTCAGAGAGTATAAAGCAAGGAAGTCAGGAAAACAAAGACCTGTGGTATTGAAAACAAACAAACCAAGACCTAAATGCCAAGTGAACAGGATCTGGATACCAAGAGGGAGAAAATTTTTCAAAGATGGTCAATATCAAAGGTAAATCTGTCAAGTACACCTTTGACATTAAGGAGACACCTTGTTTAGAGGCAGGAATCCCCAGTTACTTGGTGGCAAGACCACATTACCCCTTCTGACAAGAGGACAGAGATAGTATTCTAACTGGTGTTGACATTAAGGTGACACCTTTACCAGAGGCCAGACACCCCAGTTACTAACCAGATATGTACCATAGCTCTGTATGATCAAGACAGCTAATTGAGCCTGATTTATACTGCCATCTCATGACATGGGATTCTTTCACTTCATTGATGAAAGTCCCAGTTTCTCAATGAACAGTTAACAAGGTTGTTAAAACTTCTTTCATGAATTTTTCATTAAACTGCACTTGAAACCTTGTAAATTAGTCTTGATTCAGTTTGAGAACAATACACCAGCTCCAAAGTTTATCAGACAAAAACACTATATACCTCATTTCGGACTTAACTAGACTAAGTATGTATGCTGTACTGGCTAGATCAGAAGTCAGTTACAATGTAGGAAGATAGTCTTGAATTCAGATTTTGATCTCAGTGGGACTAACAGCTGAAATTCCAACAAGAAATTAGATGAACAATCTTAACGGATAAAACATCCAAAAATTTCTTTTATACACCTACTCAAATTGATTCTCTTATAAGGTCAGCAAAAGTCCGTTCAAAGTATGTTCAGATTTGGCCAAAAGATCATGACTCCTATTATTAATCTAGATCCCCCTGAGACCTTGACTCCAACTCAGACTTAACCAAGACATACCTCAAAATACCTCAAAGAAAACAAAGTGATATCAATCAATACGAGTGAATCAGCAAACACTCATAATGAGGTTATTTTCAGCAACAGACAATGAGTATAGATAAGCACAAGAGCACATGACAGATTATTCAGAGATCAATTATTCAATCATGAAATTCTGTAAATACCTAATTCTCTGCGCAATGTGCTAAATTTTTTAGTATCCAGTGGCTTAGTGAAAATATCTGCAATTTGTGAGTTAGTGCCAACATGGATCAACTCAAAGGTCTTCCTAGCTACTTCATCTCGAATAAAATGATGCCTGATTTCGATGTGTTTAGTTCGAGAATGAAGTACAGGATTCTTTGCAATGTTTATTGCACTAGTATTATCACAAAAGATGGAAGTGCAACCTAGCTCAACTGAGTAATCCAGAAGTTGGTGTTTTATCCATATAACATGTGTGCCACAGCTCCCTACTGCCACATACTCAGCTTCAGCAGTAGAAAGAGCCACAGAGTGTTGCTTCTTGGATCCCCAAGAGACTAGGCATCCTCCTAAAAATTCGCAGTGACCACTAGTACTTTTCCTGTCCAATTTATATCCTGCATAATCTGCATCTGTATATGCAATGAGATCTAAACTACATGATGCAGGATACCAAAGACCTAGATCATGGGTAGCAGATAAGTATCTAAAGATTCTTTTTACAGCTGCCAAATGCAATTCAGTAGGCCTAGACTGGTATCTGGCACACATCCCTACACTAAATTGAATGTCAGGCCTGGATGCTGTTAAGTAGAGGAGTGAACCGATCATACCTCTATACAATTTAGCATCCACCTCTTTACCTTTTTCGTCTGAATCCAGTGAGGAGTTGGTGCCCA
Source organism: Amorphophallus konjac (assembly GCA_022559845.1). Lineage (NCBI taxonomy): Eukaryota > Viridiplantae > Streptophyta > Magnoliopsida > Alismatales > Araceae > Amorphophallus > Amorphophallus konjac. Next base: position 74,894,831 of record CM040123.1, on the reverse strand, counting down.
TGGGTGTTGAGATAGTCTTGAGGTTGGTCATTCCAAACCTTTTCAGCATCTCCAGAGTATACTTGGTTTGATTTATGAAACAACCATCCTCCATCTGTTTGACCTGCAGCCCAAGAAAATACTTTAGTTCGCCAACTAAACTCATTTCAAATTCATGAGACATAGATTCAGAAAATTCTTTACACAATTTTGAATTGTTAGATCCGAAGATGATATCATCAACATATACCTGGACCACTATTAAATCCTTTCCGAGATTTTTGGTGAAGAGGGTTTGGTCAACCTTACCTCGAGTGTAGCCCTTGCTCAAGAGGAATTCAGAAAGTCTCTCATACCAGGCTCGGGGAGCCTGCTTCAATCCATAGAGGGCTTTATTCAACCTAAAAACCATGTTAGGCTGAACAGAGAAATTAAAACCTGGAGGTTGTTCAACATATACCTCTTCCTTCAATACCCCATTTAAGAATGCGCTTTTGACATCCATCTGCTGCAGCCGAATGTTCCTAGAGCATGCAAATGCAAGCAGAATTTGTATAGCTTCCATCCTAGCCACTGGGGCATAGGATTCATCAAAATCCACACCAAATTCCTGACTGTAGCCTTGAGCTACAAGTCTTGCTTTGTTTCTAGAAATAGCTCCATTCTCATAAACTTTATTCTTGAAAACCCATTTAGTGCCAATGACATGAGTGTTATCAGGTCTGGGAACTAGTTCCCATACAATATTTTTCTCAAATTGATTTAATTCCTCACACATGGCGGATACCCAAGAATCATGTTTTAAGGCTTCTTCCACAGATTTGGGTTCCACCTGAGATACCAATGCAGCTAAGTCCTGTTCTTGGACAATTCTAAAATGAGACCTTGTCCTAGGAGGATCATGCAAATTGCCTATGACATTTTCACTAGGGTGGTCTTTGTGAAATATTATCTCACCTGAGGGTTCACCTACCTCAGCTGCTCCTTCTTGCTGTGAGTTTTCTAGTTGAGCAGCTGGCTGCATCTCTTCTTCTTCAATTCTCTCCAAGAAATCTCCCTCATTAGATGGCTCCCTGTCATCATTCATCACTTTGTTAGAGAAATCATTTTCATCAAACACTACATGCGGTGTTTCTTCAACAGTTTGATCATCTTTATTGAAAACTCTATAGGCCCTTGAGGTTTCTGAATATCCGAGAAAAATTCCAGGAGAGCTTCTAGCTTCAAATTTGTCCAAACCATTCTTACCATTATTGTGAATAAAATATTTGGAGCCAAAAACTTTAAAGTAAGAAATGTTTGGCTGCTTACCCTTGAGAAGTTCATAAGGAGTTTTCCTATGAGTAGGTCTTACCAAGGCTCGGTTTAGAATGTAGCATGCAGTATTCGCAGCTTCAGCCCAAAATCTCCTTGGAAGTCCACTCTCAATCAGCATAGTCCTGGCCATTTCAATGATTGACCTGTTTCTTCTCTCAACAATTCCGTTCTGCTCCGGTGTCCTGGGAGAAGAGAATTTGTGAGTCACTCCCTCTCTTGAGCAAAATTCAAAAAATGAAGAGTTCTCAAACTCTCCTCCATGGTCAGATTGAATTGTAATGATATTATGTTCACCTTGCAGTTTGATTTTATTGAACAGTTCTTCAAAGTGAACAAAAGCATCATTTTTATTTGCTAAACAAAATAACCAAGAAACTCTAGTGAAGTCATCAACTATGACTAATCCATATCTCTTACCTGACAAACTTTGTATGCGAGTAGGACCAAAGAGATCCATGTGCAAGTGCTGCAGCGGTTTACATGAAAGACTCTCAGTTCTCAACTTAAAAACTGCACGAGTCTGTTTACCTTGTGCACAAGCATCACATAGCTTGGATCCTAACTGAAATCTTATTCTGGGCAAACCTCTAACTAGGTTATGCTTAGACAGTTTATTCATTGTAGAAAAACTAGCATGGCCTAGACGCCTATGCCAGTCAAAAGCAACCTGTTCAGAGTTAGCAGACATACACAAGTTAGTTTCAGGATTATCATCCAGGTCTACGATGTATACGTTGTTTACTCTATGACCTTTGAACATGACGTTATCAGAATTCAGCTCAAAAATAGTGCAAGAATTGTGGTCAAAGAGTACCTTGTGTCCTTTGTCGTAGAGTTGACTTATACTTATCAAGTTGTGCTGAAGTCCTTCTACAAGATACACATCTTCAATGGAGTTAGTAGAGGACTTACCAACTGTACCAATTCCAATTATTCTTCCTCTGTTATTTCCACCGAATTTGACCAGGCCCCCAAACTTCATTTTCAGTTTACTAAATTTGGACTGGTCTCCTGTCATGTGCCTGCTACAGCCGCTGTCAAGATACCACTTGTTATGCTCAGCTGCCAGGCTAACCTGCGAGAGTTTAGACAGAGTAATGTGGGACCCAATTCAAATTGGGTCCAGAGACAGTTTTCAATTTATGCAAAAAGCACTTAGGAACCCACATTTGTTTTACTGTTCTTTTCAGTGGTTTCATGTGGATTGATTCTTCCTTCTTGGCATTTCTCAGTGGGCGTTGAATGAGCCCATTCCTATTAAAATTATGCTGTTTCCGAACAGAAAAATTATTGTTTGGCCTCTTAGAGGAAACTCGTGTGTGCTGAGCATAATTCATGTAACCATTTTTATTCAAATGAAAATTGTACTGAAGGTGGTGCATGTTTGCATGCTTTCCTTGATAACTAGCATGCTGAACTTTCTCAGCAAAGCTGTTCACCTTTCTAGTGACATCAATAGGAATGGTCCTATGAAAACCTTTGTTCCACAACTGTTGCACAGGAACAGTTCTAGTCTCAGGATTTCCTGACTTAGCCTGCTGACCAGTGGATTGAATAGATTTGCTGGTCGAAGCCTTCAATGTAGAGACAGATTTGGAACTGGATGGGGTTTCCAGTTTTTCTTTGCCCTTGGCGGGGCAGAACGTGACAATTTTAAATTCAAAGGGTTTTTTACTTGTGGGATTGTATCCTAATCCCTCCCTATTGAAGTTTACCCTCGACCCTAGAAGGGCATCCAGATTGTTTCTCCCCTCTGTAAATTTTTCTAGCATTTTTCCTTTGTCCTCAATCTCCTTCTGAAGTTCATTACATTGGTCCTGGAGTTCCTGATTAACTTTTCTAACCGCCTCATATTTTTCTGTAATCAGTCTAAACTCTTTTTTACTCTCTTCAGTTTTACTCTTCAGCTCATTCATCCTAGCTAGATTTTCCTCTCTTTCCATTCTAAACTTCTCGATCTCACTTCTAGCCTATCTAGCTCAATGGCCATCTCCTTGGTTTTCATGTTATCCGTAACAGCAATAGAGTGCTCCTCAGAAACAGAGTGAAACTTTCGTTTAAGCATTCTGTGCTCCTTGGTTAGAAAATTATATTTAGCTAACAGGTCGCCGTAGGCGTCCTCCCAATCGTCCAAAGTAAAATTCTCAAATAAGTTCGTTACCTCTTCCTCATGGTTGGCCATGAGGCAAGTCTTCTCTTCACCTTCACTAGACGAGGTGGCTTCTGGATCCTCCTCCTCGTCGCTCCATGTACACAGCATGGCTTTCTTCTTCTTGTGCACCATCTTCTTCTGGTATCGGGAGCCTTAGCTTGCAGCTCTGGACATTCACTTTTCATGTGACCAGGTTTCTGACAATGGTAGCATGTAACTTTCTTAACAAACCGGTTCTTCTCAAGTTCTCGTTCAGGAGACTTCCTTGCAGCATTAAATCTCTTTCTCCTGTAGAATTTCCCTTTAGTCCTCAAGAACTTTCTGAATTGCCTGGTGAGCATGGCCTGCTCGCCCTTGTCCAGGTCTGAGAATCCGTCAAAGTCTTCGCTGCTACCACCACTGCTGCTGCTGCTGCTGCTCTTCTTAGTATGTCGTGAGACTTTCAGAGCAACATTCTTTCCCTTTCTGTCATGTCCATCATTCCCTTGTTTGAAGTTCATTTCATGGGTCATGAGAGACCCAATCAGCTGGGTTACTGACATGGTGGATAAATCTCTAGATTCCTCTATGACGGTCACCTTAGTATCCCAGATGGGAGTTAGGGACCTAAGGATCTTCCTGACAATGTCTTCTTGCTGAATCTCCTTTCCAAATCCTCTCAGACTATTGATGATCACGGACAATCTAGCATACATTTCTGTGATCGACTCCTCTGGCTTCATCTTAAACAACTCATACTGAGTTGTAAGCATATTCTTGGTAGCTTTCACTTGAGATGTGCCCTCATAAATTAACTGCAATTCATCCCACATTTTCTTTACAGTCTTGTACGCTGAAATCCTCAAGTACTCTTCCGGGTGGACGGCGCACTGTATGATGCTAAGAGCTGTCCAATTCAGTGCGGAAAGTTTAACCTGTTCCTCTGTCCACATGTCTTCGTTCGGTGGAAGTTGGTACGGACCATCTGTAATTACTCTCCAGAGCTTGTGGCTTTGGGCCCTGATGAAGACTTCCATCTTGTTCTTCCAAAAGAAATAGTTATTACCATCGAAGAAAGGGGGACGGTGATTGACTGCCCTTCAGCAATGTAGCTGCGAGGACCAGCGGATCGTTTCCCTGGCCGTTGGACCACATATTGGGAAATACCCGCTCTGATACCAAGTGATACAAGAAATATAAAGTGATCTAGAAGGGGAGGGGATGAATAGATCACTGTTTTCAACCGATTAAAAAATTACTGAAGAATGATTCACTTAAAACAAGCAATCTCGGAGTTGAACCCACAAAAATGCAGTGCGGACAATAGCTCGAGTGGATAGAAGGCACACCACAAAAACACCACAGACAATCACACAAGTACCCAGAGGTTTTTAAGGTGGTTCGGTCAGACCTCCAGTCTGCCTACGTCCACCCCTCACTTCAAATCGAAGTGAGGCTTCCACTAGTACCTGCTAGCAAAGCAGACTCAGTCTGCGACAACGGCTGATTCACAGCTTCACCAGGGGAACACCCTCCCCTCTTCCTCCACACCCAGAGGGAAACCTAAGGACGCCAAGTCCCTAGAAACCAGGAAACAAGTTCCTCTTCCTCCAACCGGAGGGAACACTAGTGATCTGCAGTCACTAGAACCAGAGACCAAGGTCTCTCTTCCTTTGAATCCCAGAGGGAACACCTCTTCTATGAGAGGGAACAATACTGCAACCTCTGTTGCAAGTAAACCAGAGAGAACACGTCTCTCTCTTCCCCTGAACACCAGGAGGTAACACAGAGAACTTTCAATCAAGAAGGAAAAACATATAAAAATGAAAACAAGAAAGAAGGAATCCAAATTTCAGAAACTGGAAACAATGTAGCTCAAACTGAGCAGCAGACTTCGGATTTGATCCGTAAGTCAATACCCATCTTCTGATCACTCTTCTGCTCTCTCTTCTCTCTCAACTGGAACACTCTAGTTTCTCAGGGAGGCTCTTTCTCTTCTGCTCTTACTCAAATTTCTTTACTGTAACCTCGGTGCTCCTCACTTTTCTTAGATGGTGAGGCAGTGCTTTTATAAGCGATCAGGAGGGTGCATGCAAGGCGTGTGCTTCCCGCGCTCGATCCAGAACCTTCTTGCCACGTGCCCTTGTAGTATTGGTTCCTTTAGTATTGGATCACGTGCAGCCCAGACACTGGGGAATATTCTTCCTCGGACCACCTTCTTCTTTTTATTTTTCTTCTTTTCCTGCAAAGAAATTAAAACCATTAAAACTCAGGGCCACAAGAATTAAAACTGCATGAGGTATGTGGTAGCAATACGAGATGCACTATTCTGAGAACGACACGAGATACACAAGATTACTACAGTACGAAATAAAGAGAGAATGACACGAGGTCAGATGAAAATAGCACGAGGTAAAGAGAGAACGACACGAGATACACAATAATAAAGCTAACACTACAAAGAGAATGACACGAAGTCAGATGAGAACAGCACGAGGTGAGAAGGAACTAACACGGAGTGAAAACGATAGAAATACGCGATCAAAGGAACCTTGGACGAAGATAGAAAGAAGCAACACGAAGACACAAATATAAAAACAACATGAAGACACAAAAACAACACGAATACAAAATCGCTCGAACTTACGAACGACTCGAAGACGAGGACGACACGGACTAACACCAACTCGAAGATGAAAATAGAACCCTACACGAAGTGTGGTCACAAAGCAAAAAGGACACGGGGTCTAGGAAAAATAGCACGAAGACAGAAGACAGGACCGGCTACAACGACACGTGATAAAACAGTGAAAGTAGAAAAATGACTCGAGTAACTACAGTAAATGACACGAAAACACAAGAGCAAAAATAAAAAGGATGACTCGAGATGAGCAACTAAATACTGAAGAAACGACACAAGGTTCACCAGAGCAAATCGAGCTGCTTCAGTAAACAGCACGAAGACAATCAAACATAGTTGGAACAACACGACGTACAAAAGGACAACACGAAGTATGAAAGGAACAGTACGGACATGCAAGGTACTACCTCATAGCAGTTTTTCCTGTTAATCATGGAAATTTCAAATGCATAACATTACGCAAGATATCTGATTAAAATGACAATATTTAACATAGTGATGCTCATCATCAAAACACTAGGGAAGTCACAAAAATCCAACACGCACCTGTTTAGGTCCGACAGGTGCTGTGACGCACCAGCATGGGCGCGCTACAGTTCATTTCACACCGGGTGTCTGACGCGCCTGAGTTGGTCCGTCAGGTTACCGTGGCGCACCAGGGTTGGTCCGCCACAGCCTGTGACGCACCAGAGTTGGTCCGTCATGCTCTAGACTTCCCCGAGTGGGTTGCAGCCCTGTTTCTTCACTGACCGTTGTCACCGTGTGACGGTGTTGGTACGTGGGACGGTCCCCGTACTTCGTCGGGTTTAGACGTTGTTTTCCGTTGACTTGAGTGTCTACTCCTTCAGTGACCCTCCACTAGTCGTAGCCTACGTACATGCGTGTGGTCCCACCAGAGTGTGGTGGAGAGGCTACCCTGAGGACGGTTTTTAGACTGGTTTCCATCGGGCTCCTCGTCTATAGTCAGAGTCCGGCTCAAGGGGTAAACCAGTTAGAGGCCAGACCTAGGACGCATGGTCTGTGTGTGCACACATGGTTGGGGGCGGTTGGACCCACGCTGACGAGCGTGACCCCAGCTAGTCACTTGCTTTGTGGTTACTTGCACAGTGTCCTTGCCTCCGCCCTAGGGCGTGGTAGGCGGTCACCTGCGGTAGGGTGTAAGACGTCAGGGGACACTGCCGACTATGCTTCTAGTGGGAGGTACTCCTGTCGAGTCGGGAGTGACAGACTGTCAGTCAGTCTCTGTGACTTCGACCTTCAGGTTTTTTGGTCATGTTGACCGTTGAGTTCCGTCTGTCTTGCCGTGGCACGTGTGTCGATTTTCATGCCGTGAGACTAGTGCTAATAGCTTTACCGAGTTTGCGTCTTGTTGGTGTGGTGTCCGCGACCGAGTGGTCAAGGTTGCACCTTGGACAGCGTGTCCAGGTTGGCCGTGTCCTGGGAGACAGGCCTCCACGACGGAGTTGCCGTGGGTTTTACTTCGGTAAGTGGTGCTAGTGTGGTCCGGTTCCCGACTGTGAAATCGGGACTTCTCTTTCTGCTTGACCGGTACAATAGGAGTAGTCATAGTGCCGAGTTTTGATCGGCCACCGGGTTACTGTTCCTGCTGTTACTGTTGCTCTTGTAGTTACAGCTTTTCGTGCCGCCGTTGTTCTTAGTTGGGGATCCACGGGATCCCTACTGGGCCAGTGACAGGAGGCTCACCCCTGCTTTGCAGGTGCGGCAGTTCTTCCTCGAGGTTCGAGGATGCGATTCAGGTGTTCTTAGTTGCCAGCTCGCCGGGCCGAGTGTTCACTCGGCATGTGGTACGTTTTACTACTTTAGACTGTACTATCTATTGGACTGGACTCTGTTGTAGTTGTTTATTTATTTTCTGTTATTTGTTGAATTGTTCTGCTTTATTTCCTATTTCTTTGTGCCTTCACACTCCTTTTAGCCCTTCCGAGCCCTCCCGGCTCGTGGGCGACGGGCCAGGATTCGAATGGTATCGGGTTCTTCCCAGTGTCCAGATCTTGGGTCGTTACAGTGATCATGCAACCATGATATGGAGATAGTAACATGGATTTTTATGCATGCAAGGCTATTCGCTATCGTCTTGTGCTTTAATTCTTGAGATAACCTACCTCTGGACAGATAGAAGAGGAAGACGACGATGAACAGAAGAAGCCACGCACTTCTTCTCAGTTTCATGCAAACGGCAGCAGCAATCTATTGAATCCCCTAGTTGATGTTTGGTGTTTGATTTTAATGATCCCAAAACGATTGTGCTTATGTGTGTGTTTCATTGAGCAACATGTATGCATCTTGGTTGATGAGTTAAAAGATGACTTCTATGCTCTCACTTGAAAGTCATCTAAATGATTGTTGTTTAAGGAACTCATGCTATGTTTATCTTGGCTTGTAGGATCACAATCCATGGTTCATGCTTGAAACAAAATGGAGTCCATCAAGGAAGTTCTTCTTCAAAAAGATCGAAATACACTTGTGGTTCACTTGGAATTCAAAGGAATGCATCAATGCAATTTTCCTAGAAAGGGAGTTACCCATTCATTTCATTGCATCTATTTCCTCTATGTTTCATGCATTTCATAAAATAAGTTTTGAACGTCTTGGCTGGGTATTTTCATGCATTCTTCCTCGTGAGGTCTTTGGGCTTGAAAAGTACTCAACCTATTAACTTGAAACTTGATGAATGTGATTTTAATGATGCTTGTCATAATATGGATTCTTGGTCATTTTGTTTTGGCAAAACAAGGAAAGGTGCTCAGTGTGTGCTTGAAAGTTGACTTAGCTAACTCATGTGATTTTGGTGATATTCGATTTTATGATGCTCACATGTTTTGCTTATATGCATGTCTATATGATCACATCTTTTGTTGAGGATTTGATGGTTTGAGAGTGTGCTTCATGTTTCTTCAATATGAGATTTGGTTACATGGAACTAGAAGACTTTCTACATGCTTCTTGTAGATGCTCATACATGTCTAAAATACATGGTTTAAGAAAGTGAGTTTTGTTTGAGAAAGATTGGGCTTCTATGTGCTTGAACTTGTGATTTGGTTTGTGTGATTGCTCATGAGTTCTTAAGTGACTTGAATGTACTTCATGCATATTTTTCTAAGGCATTATGAGCTAGTTAAGTGTTAATGAACTCTTCATGTAAATCTTGGTACAAATGAATGTGTAAAGCTCTCATGATTCATGATACTTAGTTTTCGCAATGCCCACATCAATCTTGGAAGTTTTGGTTACATGATGATCATTCATGTGGTTTAAATTCATTGTCATATGAACTTGATCTTTTGGTGTGGATGATTAACTTGAGAATGTTTTTTATCCTCCTTGATTAATGTGTTTTTCATGAGCGTGTTTCATAGTTTTTGAACTTGGGTAGATTGGGTTTAAATCTTAGTTTTTTCATTCATGAAGTTTGAACACTTGTCAATGGGTTTTAACTCTTAAATTTGAACTTTTACAAATCTGGGATTTACTGTAGCTTTAGGTCGACCGACCCTGGGTCTTAGGTCGACCGAAATCCCCAGAGTGGGAAATTTGCGTCTGAGAAACTTAGGTCGACCGTCCCCTATCTCAGGTCGACCGAACACGGCGAATACCCAAAAACGTGGATCCAAAAGCCATCTAAACCGAATCCATTTGTGCTTAACTCTTACCCCTTTGCCCCTAGGTTGGTGATAGACCTATTGGGGGTCTTTTGGAGGATTCTAGAATCGTTATATTGGTCTTTTAGTTCCTCTTATATATGTATATGTAAGACCTACGAATTTGGCAAGGAGAACCCTAATGTGTCTTTTGTTTCTATCTTATAGGTGAAGGAAGAGAAGAAAGGAAGAGCTCAAGCCAAGAGAGATTTCATCTACATCCAGGAGGTTTTGAAGATCTTGCATGAAGGGAAAGTGAAGCGGAATGATGAGAGGATCGTGTTGATGCTTGAATCATCTTCATCCGACTTCCTTCCAACCGTTGCTTCAAAGAACATCATCAACCGGGTTTTGGAAACCAAAGGGGGATCTCTTCTACATCCATTCTATGTTGTTCTTGATGTGTTTCATGATCTATGCTTAGGGTTGAGCACGGTTGAATATTTGTGTTAATTTTCTGAACTAGAAATATTGTGTGTGTGTGTGTGTGACCGTTTGTATACGGTCGTGTGTCTACCATGCTGCGTTTGTTGCAGCGTGTGTGCGTGTTTGTGATCCGGTCGTCGGATCATGTTGGAGACTTCGTCGCCGTGTGTGTTTGGGGTTGTACCCCGTGGTTGTAGGGTTTACTCTGCGTGTGTGTGTTGGGGCGCGTCCCCGTGTGTGTGCAGGCATCGTCCTGCGTGTTGCTGGAGCCTTGCTCCGTATTGGGAAGTCTTCCCCGTGCTGGTTTATCCAGTGAGTGGATCCTTACCGATTTGGTAAGGGGTGGACGTAGGGAGCCCGTCGTGGGCCCGAACCATCTTAAAAATCCCTGTGTCTTGTGGTTTGCATTGTGTGCTTGTGTGTTCCTTGCTTACTCCGTTTAGTCGATCGTGTGAGATCGGAGAGATTGAGTGAACTTAAATTACTTTGTTAGTCTATTTCCTTCAATCTCGTCAAACTTGTTAATTCCACTAAGAAAGTTTTAATTTGCCATATCGCGTGGGGGACAATTCAACCCCCCCCCTTTCTTGTCTGCTCGCCTACCCACGGACCAACACAATTAGCAACAGCCGCAGTAACATAAGAACAACGACAAAGGAAGAAGAAGAGGAAGTAGACGCCCTCTTCAAGCACGGTAGTAGGTGGGGAAGATGACGTTCCTCACGAGACGTCGACGTAGAGGGAAGCAGAGGAAGCAGAACGAGCAGCATCAACCCTTCTATGAGCGCCCAGGCAGCAGTAGCCCTAGCTAGTTCGACGGGGTAGGGTATTCATAGATAAGGAGTCCTTCGAATGCCTAAGCATCCTAGTGGGGTTTAAACTTCCCAATTCATAATCCTAATGGGTCTCAAGATTTCCTATGTTAATCCTCTCTCTGCCACATCCGCAGCCACCTTCCCAGTTTTATTAAAACCCTAAATCTCCATGCATGATCGAACGTGATAAGGCTTTGGTGTAACCAAAAAGCCTTATATATGTATATATTTACATATATATATATCCTTAAGTCCTATCGTAAGGCCCATTTGGATAAGCCCATTCATTTAATTGTGTGGGTTGGGCCATGTGGTTTTTAGGTTATTGACTAAGGCCAAGGGTTTGGGTAGTACTAGGCTTTTACAAAGGCTTTTTGTTATTGGGCCTTTAGTATAGTTTATAGTTTTGGGTTTTAATATTTCAAGTCTATTTCCACTCTTTTGTCTATTTATTTTATAAATATATATATATATATATATATATATATATATATATATATATATATATATATATTATTTGCGGTGCTACATTCATGATCCAAGGGCTTGGTGAAAATGTCTGCAACCTGATATGTTGTGCCTACATGAATTAGTTCAAAGTTTTTCTTAGAAACTTTGTCTCTTATGAAGTGGTGTCTTATCTCAATGTGTTTGGTTCGTAAGTGCTAGATGGGATTTTTTGAAAGGTTTATTGCACTGGTGTTATCACAGTAAATAGGTGTGCATCCAAGGTCTACATTGTAGTCTTGGTGCTGATGTTTTATCCAAATGACTTGTGTACCCAACTCCCTGTAGGGACGTATTCAGCCTCTGCATTTGAGAGGGTAACATAATGTTGTTTCTTGGAAGCCCAAGAAACTAAACATCCACCAAAGTATTGACAGTAACCACTAGTTCTCTTCCTATCAAGTTTACTACCAGCATAATTTGCATCAATGTATGAAATTAAATCTAAATTGCATTATGCAGGAAACCATAATCCTAAGTTGTGTGTGCCAGCAATATATCTAAAGATTTTCTTAACTATAGCAAGATGTGATTCTTTAGGATTGGTCTGAAACCTAGCACACAAGCATACACTAAATTGAATGTCAAGTCAGGAAGCAGTAAGATATAGCAGTGAGCCAATCATACCTCGGTAGATTTTTGCATCCACTGATTTACCTAACTCATCAGCATCCAGAGATGCATTTGTACCCATTGGTGTAGCCATGTGCTTCACCTTCTCCATTCCGAATCTTTTCAGAATTCCAATGTGTACTTTGTTTGACTGATGAAGCAGCCATCCTTCATCTGTTTGATCTGCAGGCCAAGAAAGTATTGTAGTTCACCAACCAAGCTCATTTTACATTCTTTGGACATTAAATCTACAAACTCATCACATAGTTCAGAACATGTAGAACCAAAAATAATATCATCAATGTATACCTAAACTATGATGGGTTGCTGATTCAAGTTTTTTGGTAAAAAGGGCCTGATCAACTTTACTTCTGTAGTACCCTTTACTGAGTAGAAAATCTGTCAATCTATCATACCAGGCCTGGGGAGCCTGTTTCGGTCCATATAGGGCTTTATTCAATTTAAAGACATGGTTAGGCAGCTCAAAAGACTCAAAACCAGGGGGTTGCTCATCATAAACTTCCTCTTTTATAATTCCATTTAAAAATGCACGTTTTACATCCATTTGACGGAGTTTAATGTTATATGAGCAAGCAAAAGTTAACCGAATCTTAATAGCCTCCATCCTAGCAACTGGTGCATATGATTCATCAAAATCCACCCCCAATTCTTGATTATAACCTTTAGCCACCAACCTAACTTTATTTCTAGAAATTATTCCATCTTCATTAACTTTATTTCTAATCACCCATCTAGTTCGTATGATAGAATAATTTTGAGGTCTAGGAACCAAGGTCCATATGGTGAGGACACACGGCGCTATCCTCGACGGAGCACCCGGCACACCGCTACCTCCTTGTGGCTCGGCGACGGCGGCACCTTCTAGTTATCTTTTATTATGCTTTAGGCCATGTTGGGCCTAGGTTTGGTCCCTGCGTGGACACGTTATCTAGTTTCTTTCCTATTGTTATCAGGCTATGTAGGGATAATGGGCTTCTTCCTCCCTTATTGGGCCTAGCCTTGGTCCTTGGTTAGGGTTAGGGTTAGGGTTTGGAGAGGAGGGCGCAACCCCCCACCTAGGGTGGCTGCGCCTCCTTTCCCCTCTTGCCCCTCCTCTTTCCTTTTTAGGCCCCCCTCCTTTCCCCTTTCCTCCTCTCCCCTCTTTCCCCTTTGGGCGCCCCCCCCCTTGGATTCCTCCTTGATTGGAGGAGGATGGATCGCACCCCCCCTGTTTGGAGGAGGGATGGCCGCCCCTACCCCCTCCCTTTTGCGCCCCCCCCTTCCCTTTGGCTTGGGTGAAAACCCTAATTCCCCTTCCCCTATAAGTAATCTTCTCCTTGTACTGATCTCGGTTTAGACATAATTTGAATACAAAAATGGATTATTGTGCAAGGCATTTGCGCCCCTCTCTCTCTCTTTCTCTTCTCCTGCGACGGGAGAACGGCGAGGTGTGAAGCCTCAGCCCTCGGTGGACTCCGGGGTTCCCTCTTATCCTCATCTTCTTCCTCAACGGTTCGTGTGCGTGATTCCAGATTTCTGCCCCGACTTGTAGCAGAGCTCGCGCCCCCTTCTTGGACGAGTTTTGCCACGATCTATTTTCTGGAGATACGTCTGCGGATCAGCTTCGCGTCGGCGCCGGTTTTGCATCAATCGGAGATCGGCACTGCCCGTACCGATTTTCTCCGCCGACCTGCGCCAGCACCACTTTCTCTGCTCGCCCAGCGGGGAGACCCTGATTGCGGATTTTCCCCAGGCCTCCACGCTGTGTCTTTTGCGCTGGTTTCTTCAGGGTTCGTGGATCTCCGAGTCAGCTTTCCAACGCCGCCGACGGCGTCGCGTTTCGACATCGTCACCGTCCGTGGCGGTCGATCTCGTGGGGTTGCGCCGGCGTGCCTGCACAGTCCGCCCAGCGAACCAACCCCAACTTCCAGCGGCTCCTGCGACTCGTGTCGGCATCATCTGCCGACGCCGTTTGGCCGAGGGTCACCTCTGCCAGTCAGCTCTCACCTCCAACCGGCCCGGACCTGTTCGGGCACCAGACGACCGAGTTCCGGATTTTACCGACGGCGTGCGCGGTTCTGCGACCACAGAACCAGACCTGGTTTTCGGCAGCGCCCACGGCCACCACCGGCGCATCCAGCGCGTCCCCTCTGGTCTGAGCGTTCCTCCAACCATCAGCAACGCGTCCTCTCTGACGGTGCCTCGAACGGACATCGCATCAACCCGTGGGACCCGTCTCCGTCCAGGCGCGCGCGACACCGATTCTGCAGCATCGCGCCCGTCATCGAGTGCGGCCCGTCAACCCGTGTCCGGCAACCCGAACGTATTGTTTGTAGCCTCTTACCTCCCTGCGAGGAGTGGGCCATTATTGGGGGTTGTAATTTATTGCTCTGGTGTATCGGGTTGTTGGTCCACGGCCGGGGTTCCTTCCCCACGCCTAGGCGTGGAGGTACGCGCTCCGACTCCTCCACCTTTGCTTGCTCTTTTAGTATGTGATTGAATATGCCGCGTGAGAGAGAGTAGGCGCCTAGCTACTTTTGCCATCACCGCGGACCGTGAGTGAGAGCACCCGTCCGTTAGCACTAGCCGAGCTTCGAGCTAGGACTCGACTCCCCTTGTCTTTGGAGGTCGACTATACGCCTAGACACGTGCGCTTCCCTCCTTGGGACGGCCGAGGTCGGAGTTTCTGTTGAGAGACGTCCCTCATTCTGTGGGATATCACGGTGGTCAGCCACTTGGCGACCCTTGAGCGTGCTACTGCTGGCCTGAGTTAGAGTCTTTTGTGAGTCTTAGTCCGTGTCGGTCCCCGTCCCGCGTCAAATTTGGTATCAGAGCTTAGGGAACCAGTTTGTTCTAACAAATTGGGGTCTTAGGTCTTTTGAGTCTTTAGGTTGTCTAGGGTGCATTGAGTCTCTTAGTTCATCTAGGTAACCAACCATTGCATTGTCATTTTAGGCTTGTGTCTAGTTAGAGTTTTTATCCTTGTCTCGTTGAGTCTTGCATGTCCAGCTCCCCGCCAGCCCCATGGTGGTTCCTCGTGCCCACGTGTCAGATTGGTCATCCCTGTTGGCCCGATTCGACGCTCTTATGGCACGACCCGTGGGTGTCGGCCCTACCACTCAGTCGTCGGGAGACCCGATCCCTATACCGATGACCGAGTCGTTTCAGCGCCCTGTCATGTCCGTGGCCATCCTACCTAATGGGTTGCATACGGAGATCGACTTCATCAGTAAGGTTTCATATAATTGTGTCTCACAGGACATTGTTGAGTCTCTCTCTAAGACTGGGGAGATTGTTCTCCGTGATGGTTTAGCTTTTATCGAGTTTCAACGGTGGTTTGGCCCCGTTAAATATTTCGATGGCGCTTGGTGCAAGATCAGCACACTTGCTGGTCCATGCATCATTTTAGGGCGAACTTGGTTGGAGGAAAGAAGTGCGACCATCGACCTGGATAGGAGGACCTGCACCTTACACCCATCTCACCTTCCCGGTGAGTTTGTCTTCCATGACGGCGTTACGCCGACCACCTCCATGTCATCACCTGGGTTTGTTCCAGTGAGTTACGAGGCTGAACAGGAGTTGATTGAGGAGTACCTAACTGAGGTTGAGGAGTTAGGGAGTGATCCCCTCCACATCATAGAGGACTCCGTTTCCCCTCCCGAGAGAGAGGCTTCACCCTTAGACCCTCATATAGAGACATTCTTACCTTCCGAGGGTGAACTGGTCATTGGTGAGTCTTTAGCTAGCTGGCTAAGGGAGGGTCCACTTCTAGATGTCTCCATTCCTTGCTATACACCCATGGGACCAGCCCTCCCAATAATACCCCTTAACTCCTTTCACACCACTTTTCGGTCCTTCTGCTTTCTTGAAAATGTGAAGGACTTCCTTAGGAGTTTAGATTATCAATGGGAGTTGACTTATATGTTGACCTTAGGGTCTGACCAACCCTATAGTCATAGCTTTACACTCCCTGCTTTGGGGTCTATTACCTCGGTCTACACCATAGGACATATCACATCCGAGGTCCTTTTATTATTTCCCATACCCGTGGAGGTTGATTTTGTCCCCGCTTATGGTTTCACGGTCCCGAGGGAGGAACCTAGCCTTCCTTGCCTTCCTTATGAGCCTCTTGCCCCATACATGAGAGTGCCTGAAGGTGATTATCTGCACCTGGGCGAATGTCGCACATGGGCAAGTATAGTGAAGGGACCTGTCGGGAGGGGTCATCATTTCTTTGACCCTTTCGATCCCCTCCCTAGTGAGCCTCTCGACCCATATTATTTTCCCCACCTTGTCGAGGAGGTCCACTATCATACACCACCTAGGCCTTCTAGTCAACACCTCACCGTGCAGGCATCCAGATGCCCGAGCTTAGGAGGCCAGGGACACATGTCTCTTCCCCATGTTTCACCATGTCCATCGTCATATAGGGGAGATGTCATGAGTAAGCTTGGGATTATTCATCCTTCTGAGTCTACCATATGTCATAGGACACATGTGCCTGCTAGGTTCTACTTTGGTTGTCCAGGCCCTCCCCATGTTGTCAAGTCAGGTAGACGTCATAGGCATGTTAGATCCATGTTTGGATGTCCAGGACCACCACTGCATTCACATAGGTATGAGTCAACACAGCTAGTTCGGAGTCTGCATCATCACCACCTCGAGGCCAGCAACGCACGTTACAAGGAGTTAGCTGACGCGCACAGACGCACACGTGAGTTCCGCGAGGGAGAGTACGTCATGGTCCGGGTTAGACCGGAACGGTTTCCTTCGGGAGCCGTAAAGAAGCTCCAAGACCGCGGTGCAGGACCATTCAGAGTGTTGAGGCGTATTGGGTCGAACGCGTATGAGATCGAGCTACCAGACGACTACGGGATCAGTTCGACGTTCAATGTCTCTGATCTGGTAGCTTATCGGGATCCCGCGGTGATACCCAGTGAGTTATTTGGGCCTGACCCTCCTGTTGTGAGTGACACACCTACTGAGAGTCCACCTCCTCCAGCCCCATTACATACACGCGAGCATATAGATTGCATACTGGATGAGCAGGTGACTACTACCAGGAGCGGAGCCTACCAACGCTTCTTAGTGCGTTGGAGAGGGCGCCCCGAGTCGGACGACACCTGGATTACACGTGGAGAGCTGGAGCGGATCGATCCGGACCTGCTGGAGCGGTACCTCAGCGACCGTGACCCTTACTCGACGGGGTCGAGTTCTTCCCACCCGGGGAGAATTGGTGAGGACACACGGCGCTATCCTCGACGGAGCACCCGACACACCGCTACCTCCTTGTGGCTCGGCGACGGCGGCACCTTCTAGTTATCTTTTATTATGCTTTAGGCCATGTTGGGCCTAGGTTTGGTCCCTGCGTGGACACGTTATCTAGTTTCTTTCCTATTGTTATCAGGCTATGTAGGGATAATGGGCTTCTTCCTCCCTTATTGGGCCTAGCCTTGGTCCTTGGTTAGGGTTAGGGTTAGGGTTTGGAGAGGAGGGCGCAACCCCCCACCTAGGGTGGCTGCGCCTCCTTTCCCCTCTTGCCCCTCCTCTTTCCTTTTTAGGCCCCCCTCCTTTCCCCTTTCCTCCTCTCCCCTCTTTCCCCTTTGGGCGCCCCCCCCCCCTTGGATTCCTCCTTGATTGGAGGAGGATGGATCGCACCCCCCCTGTTTGGAGGAGGGATGGCCGCCCCTACCCCCTCCCTTTTGCGCCCCCCCCTTCCCTTTGGCTTGGGTGAAAACCCTAATTCCCCTTCCCCTATAAGTAATCTTCTCCTTGTACTGATCTCGGTTTAGACATAATTTGAATACAAAAATGGATTATTGTGCAAGGCATTTGCGCCCCTCTCTCTCTCTTTCTCTTCTCCTGCGACGGGAGAACGGCGAGGTGTGAAGCCTCAGCCCTCGGTGGACTCCGGGGTTCCCTCTTATCCTCATCTTCTTCCTCAACGGTTCGTGTGCGTGATTCCAGATTTCTGCCCCGACTTGTAGCAGAGCTCGCGCCCCCTTCTTGGACGAGTTTTGCCACGATCTATTTTCTGGAGATACGTCTGCGGATCAGCTTCGCGTCGGCGCCGGTTTTGCATCAATCGGAGATCGGCACTGCCCGTACCGATTTTCTCCGCCGACCTGCGCCAGCACCACTTTCTCTGCTCGCCCAGCGGGGAGACCCTGATTGCGGATTTTCCCCAGGCCTCCACGCTGCGTCTTTTGCGCTGGTTTCTTCAGGGTTCGTGGATCTCCGAGTCAGCTTTCCAACGCCGCCGACGGCGTCGCGTTTCGACATCGTCACCGTCCGTGGCGGTCGATCTCGTGGGGTTGCGCCGGCGTGCCTGCACAGTCCGCCCAGCGAACCAACCCCAACTTCCAGCGGCTCCTGCGACTCGTGTCGGCATCATCTGCCGACGCCGTTTGGCCGAGGGTCACCTCTGCCAGTCAGCTCTCACCTCCAACCGGCCCGGACCTGTTCGGGCACCAGACGACCGAGTTCCGGATTTTACCGACGGCGTGCGCGGTTCTGCGACCACAGAACCAGACCTGGTTTTCGGCAGCGCCCACGGCCACCACCGGCGCATCCAGCGCGTCCCCTCTGGTCTGAGCGTTCCTCCAACCATCAGCAACGCGTCCTCTCTGACGGTGCCTCGAACGGACATCGCATCAACCCGTGGGACCCGTCTCCGTCCAGGCGCGCGCGACACCGATTCTGCAGCATCGCGCCCGTCATCGAGTGCGGCCCGTCAACCCGTGTCCGGCAACCCGAACGTATTGTTTGTAGCCTCTTACCTCCCTGCGAGGAGTGGGCCATTATTGGGGGTTGTAATTTATTGCTCTGGTGTATCGGGTTGTTGGTCCACGGCCGGGGTTCCTTCCCCACGCCTAGGCGTGGAGGTACGCGCTCCGACTCCTCCACCTTTGCTTGCTCTTTTAGTATGTGATTGAATATGCCGCGTGAGAGAGAGTAGGCGCCTAGCTACTTTTGCCATCACCGCGGACCGTGAGTGAGAGCACCCGTCCGTTAGCACTAGCCGAGCTTCGAGCTAGGACTCGACTCCCCTTGTCTTTGGAGGTCGACTATACGCCTAGACACGTGCGCTTCCCTCCTTGGGACGGCCGAGGTCGGAGTTTCTGTTGAGAGACGTCCCTCATTCTGTGGGATATCACGGTGGTCAGCCACTTGGCGACCCTTGAGCGTGCTACTGCTGGCCTGAGTTAGAGTCTTTTGTGAGTCTTAGTCCGTGTCGGTCCCCGTCCCGCGTCACCATACCTTATTTCTTTCAAATTGACCCAATTCCTCATGCATTGCATTTATCCAAGATTCATCCTTTAAAGCCTCTTCTATGGTTTTGGGTTCAATTTGAGAAACTAAGGCTACTAGATCATGATTATTAACCTCTTTGTGAAAGGATCTTGTTCTAGTGAGATCATACATGGAGAGGGGGATTTCTGTAGCCCATTCAAAGAGCAGCCCGACTAGGCCCGACAGGACCCAACGAGGCCAAGCTCGCCTAAGTGACAGCCCACAGGGCCCACTCAGGGAAGAAATCCCAATAAAAAATCACTCGAGGACACAACCTTCCTAGGCGGCCTCTAGGCTCGGAGGGCCCGAGTGTCGGTCAGGCCACAGGAAAGGTCCGGCCCAAGCCATATCTCCGCCTGGGAGAAGAAGGCGTACGCCGACCCATCCGACCCATCCTCTTCCGAGCTAAGCCTATCGCCCGATAGGGCTGGCCTCTCTAAGCTCGGAACGGCCGACGATTGCTTATCCTTTGCATCCGTTAAGAGTCCACAGCAGGCAGGAATTCAGGAAGGCAAGGGACTTCTTCTTCCCCAAGGTGATAACGCTCCCACGATAAGGCAATAAAAGCCCACGATGAGGACGTAACCCCCACCTGAAACCCCTCGGCTTACAGGACTCCAGGAGACGGCGTACTATTTAAACCAGGGAGACCCTCCGACGAAGGTAAGGGCAATCATACGCTCAAAGCTCCTGAGCAAGAACCACTTCACCCTCTGGTGGAGAGGGATCTCGCGCATACGCTCTCTTCTCCCTTTACTGCTCCCGCCATAGCTCCACTGACTTAAGCATCGGAGGGTTTTCCCCAGGGTTTCCCCTGGGCCCCTTGATCCGTTTCCCTATCTTGCAGTTCACTATCCGGTGATCCACCATCCGCTCAGGACCAGCGCAAGATCACGCCTCTTCATCTGGCGCCGTCTGTGGGAAACGTACAAAAAGCCAGTATGGTGCGAAGGAGCTCAGGGAGGAGGTCCGCCGGTGAGAGGGGAAAGGCCATGGTAGCGGCAGGGGATGGCCCCTCTCGGGGCTCACAGAACCCTCCCTCCAACGCCAGTGCCCCCGCCGACGATCCACCACCCCCTCCTGCGGCGGTAGGGCTACCACCCAACGGTGGCGCCGAAGCCTTCCAGGCCCTCAACGCGAAACTGGATGTCCTCGTGGAACTCATGAGGGCCCAGGCGGCTAGGGATGGAAGGTCCCGCGCTCCGACAGGGAGCCCTCCCCATGAAAATATGTCCCAGCACACCGCCAGAGTCCGCTTCACCCTCCGCGGCCAGTAGATCATCCGCAACCAGACGGGAGGTCCCTCGCATGCTCCGCCTCCGGAGCAAGAGGCTTCCTCCAAGTCGAGGAGAGGAAAACTGGGGGCGCGCCATCCGAACCCGGAGACTGAAGTTCCCGGAGATCGCCAGGACGCTCCCCCCAGCCCCACGACGCAACAGCAGCCGGAGTTATCCCTCCGACTACGAGATTTCGAGAGGCGATTCGCAGAACAGGAGCGCGCCCTCCGCGCCCTGCAGAAGACCTCTTTTTCGGAGGATGAGGAGAAATCCCCGTTCTCCGAGTACATCTTGAAGGCAGAGGTATCTCCCAGAACCTCCATCTCTACCTTCAAGCCCTACGACGGCCAGGGCGACCCGGCCGATCATTACGACAGCTTCGACGCTCTGATGACCCTACACGGAGTGTCCGACGCCATCAAGTGCCGAGCCTTCGTGACCACCCTGGTCCAAAGTGCTCAAGCATGGTTCTGGGCCCTCGCCCCCGGGTCCATCCGAGACTTCAAGCAGTTTGGGCGAGTCTTCAAAGAGAGTTTCGCCGGAAGTGCCCCCCCAAGGTCGGTAGCGGGGCTCTTGGCCCTCAAATAGGCGCAAGGGGAAAGACTCCGGGCGTATATTCACCGATTTAAATCGGAAGCCCTGAGAATCCCCCACCTGGACATGGCCTCAGCCATAACCTCACTGACTGGGTGCACCCGGGATGAGAATCTCCGCCGCGAGCTTGTCCTCCACCCTCCCTCGACCCTCGCCGAGGTAGTAACTCTGGCTTTGCGCCACGCCGAGTGCGAAGAAGTGCTCAGCGCCTGCCGAGATGCAACCGGCCCGGGTCGGGAGGGGGACAAGAAGCGGGCTCCCTAGCCAAACTCAGGCCCGGGGAAAAAGAGAGACCGTGATGGGGAGCGCAAGTGGAAGTACGAGCGGTACACCCCACTAGCCGCCCCGGTCTACGAGATATATGAAGACATCAAAGACTAGGGACTCCTCCGCCAGCCCGAGCCGATGAGGTCGAAGAACCATAATCGCGACAAGCATTGCTTATTCCACGGTGATCACGGGCACCACACTGGTGACTGCCACCAGCACCAGGACGAGATAGAGCGCCTCATCCGTCTGGGTCACCTAGCTCGGTTCACAGCCGAGCGTAAAGAAGATCGAGGCACCGTAGAGGAGATCGACAATGCCCCCCGAGGGGTCCACATCAACGTCATCTCCGGAGGGACAACATCAGGAGGAGACAGTAGCCGAGGAAGGAAGCGTCATGCCGAGCGGGCGAGCCGAGCCATAGAGCCTCCCAAGGCCCCGCCAAGTGAGCCCCAGGTCATAGTCTTCTCCGACCAAGACCTGGAAGGGCTGAGCACCCCGCATGACGACGCCCTCGTGATCTCTACTACGATAAACCATTGTAACCTAGATAGAATTCTAGTTGACAATGGGAGTGCCCCTGATGTATTGTCTTATGACTGTTTCCTTAAGATGGGGGAGGATCCATCCAAACTCCGCCCGATCCGAACCCCCCTCTGCGGGTTTAATGGCCTGGCCACCTATCCCGAGGGAGCCCTAAGCCTGCCGGTTACCCTCGGCACCCCACCCAAAAACCGTTACAGTCATGGTGGACTTCATAGTGATTAAAGGTATGATAGCGTACAACGCCATCTTCGGCCGGGGCATCCTCAGCCGAATAAAGGCCGTACCATCTACCTATCACCAAAAAATGAAGTTCCCCACCAAAAATGGGTTGGGGGAAGTCTGAGGTAACCAAGCCACGGCTAGAAGGTGCTACAATATCTCGGTAGAGGCCACAAGGCCGGATGGGAAGGACAAGGGCCCCCGGGGAGTCGAGGATAAAACCGCAACCACCGAACCTGGTGGCGAATTACTGACGGTTTTCCTAAACGATGACCCGACCCTAGGAGTAAGGATCGGAGTCGACCTACCGCCCAAGGTTCAGCAGCAATATAAGAAATTCCTTTCTGAGTACATCAGAGTTTTTGCTTGGTCCGATGATCAACTCCCTGGGATACCAGAGGAGACTATAATGCACAAGCTCAACCTCGACTCCGCCGTGAAGCCCGTTCAGCAACGTAGAAGGAAGCATGCACCCGAAAAGTAGGCGATCATCAAGGCGCAGGTCACCAAGGGACAAGAGACTGGCCTTTTTAGACCGGTGCTGTACCCGACGTGGCTAGCCAACGTCGTCCTAGTGCCTAAAGCTTCGGGCAAATGGCGGATGTGCGTGGACTTCACCGATCTGAATAAGGCAACTCCTAAGGACTGCTATCCATTACCGAGCATCGACCAATTGGTTGACTCAACCTTGGGCAACGAGATACTCAGCTTCCTAGACGCCTATTCAGGTTACCATCAGATCAGGATGGACCCAGAAGACATCGAGAAAACCACCTTCGTCACCGACTACGGCATATACTGCTACACCCGGATGCCTTTCGGGTTGAAGAACGGTGGAGCTACGTATCAAAGGCTGGTCAATCACATGTTCAAGGAGCAACTAGGTCGGAACGTCGAAGCCTACTTTGACGACATGCTCGTCAAGACCCCCAAGGCCCAAGACCACTTCACCGACCTCGCTGAAACCTTCGACACCCTCCTGAAGTACAACATGAAGCTCAATCGTGCCAAGTGCGCCTTCGGAGTGAGATCTGGGAAGTTCCTAGGTTTCTTGGTCACTCAGCGTGGGATCGAAGCCAACCCCGACAAGGTCCAGGCCATCCTGGACATGCGTCCGCCCACCAGCATCAAGGACGTCCAGTGCCTAACTGGGCGTGTCGCCGCTCTCAGCCGCTTCCTATCCCGTGCGGCCGAATGATGCCTGCCCTTCTTCAAGCTATTGAGGGGGCCCAAGTTGGCATCTGCTACGTTCGCATGGGATGAGGAATGCCAGAGAGCGTTCGCCGGGCTTAAGGAGTTCTTGGCCTCGCCCCCGGTGCTCTCGAAGCCCGTTCCGGGTGAAGCCTTGCTGCTCTATCTCTCGACAACACCATTTACAGTCAGCTCGGTCCTAGTCAGAAATGACTCAGGAGTCGAGAGGTCGGTCTACTACACCAGCAAGGTGCTCAACGAGGCTGAGAGGAGGTACCCCGCAACTGAGAAACTCGTGCTAGCGTTGGTTACCTCCGCCAAGCGCCTCCGACCCTATTTCCAGGGCCACCCCATCACTGTGCTGACCGGCGATCCATTGAAGAAGATTCTGGCCCATCCCGAAGCTTCGGGGCGACTCGTCAAGTGGGCCATCATGCTCGGGGCCTACAATATATCCTATCGTCCGTGCTCAGCTGTGAAAGGCCAAGCGCTCGCCGACTTCATCGCCGAGAGCACCGTCCCGACTGAAGAAAGATCTCCGTCTGCGCCCGGGCCAACCTGGGAGTTGTTCATCGACGGATCCTCCAATTCGGTCGGTAGTGGTGCCAGAATCCTCCTGAAGTCCCCCGAAGGAGCAGAGCTATAGTACGCCTTGAAGTTCAACTTCCTGGCATCCAACAACGCTTCCGAGTACGAGGCCCTTATCTCGGGAGCACGCATGGCCCGACGGCTGGGGGCTGAGAGAGTCAAAATCCACACTGACTCCCAGCTGGTCGCTAGCCAAATTAACGGTGAGTACAAAGCTCAAGAGGTACCAATGATAAAATACCTCCAATTGGTCAGAGACCTGGCCCAACAGTTCGAGGGATTCGAGGTAGTCCGAATAGCTCGGGAGGAAAACTCCCAGGCGGACGCCCTCTCTCGGTTGGCCTCTTCTTTCGATCCTGAAGGCACCCGATTGGTCCTCCTTGAAGAGCTAGAGCGCCCGAGCATTGACTCGGAGCTCCTCGCTGTTGACTCGGCCATTCTCAGCGACTGGCGTACCCCCTACCTGTCGTGGCTCCGGGACTCCCAAGAGCCTTCCGACCCTCGAGAGGCTCGCAGATTGAAGTACCAAGCTCGGCGCTTCATCCTCCTGGATGACACTCTCTACCGGAGGTCCTTCCCCGGTCCCCTCCTGAAGTGCCTCGCCCCTGACGAAGCCATCCAAGCTGTCCGAGATATCCATGAAGGCCTATGCGGAGCGCATGCAGGAGGAAGGTCGCTTGCCAGGATCCTGCTACGGCAAGGTTACTGGTGGCCCACTCTGCAACGCGACTGCATGGCCCACGTGCAACAGTGTGACCGATGCCAACGATTCGACCACTTAGTCCATCAGCCGGCTACGGAGCTCGTCACCCTGACCGAGCCATATCCCTTCGCTCGGTGGGGGATCGACATCCTTGGGCCGTTCCCTACGGCTCAGTCTCAAAAGAAGTTCATCATCGTCGCCATCGACTACTTCACCAAATGGATCGAGGCCGAAGCCACGGAAAGGATCACCGAGACAGTCGTCTGGAGCTTCGTTTGGAAATCGATCATTTGTCGCTTCGGCATCCCCCGAGTGATAGTGAGCGACAACGGCTGGCAATTCGACTCTTGTTATTTTTGTGATAGATGCGCTGACCTAGGCATTCGCAATCACTTCACTTCGGTCGCCCACCCTCAGGCCAACGGGCTGGTCGAAAATGCCAATAAAACTATCTTAAAAGGCATAAAGACCAGACTCGACAAGGGCAAGGGTAGCTGGCTCGAGGAATTGCCTAGCGTACTTTGGTCACACAGAACGACTCCCAGAACGGCAACCGGTGAGAGTCCTTTCCAGTTGGTGTATGGCACTGAGGCCGTTATTCCGTTAGAGGTTGCCAACCCTTCTCTTCGAGTCATCCGCTTCTCGCCCGAGGTAAACGAGTAAAAGTTACTCGAGAATCTCGACCTAGCAGATGAGCTCCGAGAGATCGCCAGCATCTGAGCAGCAGAATACCAGCGCCGCCTCACTCGATACTACAACGCCAAAGTCCGAGACAGGCACTTCCAACCAGGAGACTTCATCCTCAGGAAAGCCGAAGCCTCTCGACCACTAGAGGCGGCGGGCAAGCTATCCCCTAACTGGGAAGACCCCTACCGAGTGGTCGAGACGCTCGGGAAAGGTGTGTACAGGCTAGCTACAATGGAAGGGGAACCCATCCCTCGGACGTGGAGCACAGCCACACTACGCAAATTCTACTTTTGAAGTTGTGCAAACAAGTTGGATGAAATAAAATTCTCTTATTTTCATTCAAATGATTGTTGATACATCAGGGAGGCAAAAAGCCGACACATTACACAGCAAAGAAAAATCCATCTCGCACTAATGCAAGAGGCCATCGCTCGGCCGACTCGGTCTTGATCTCCTCGCGTCCAGCCACTGACTCTGCCTCGTGTAGAAACTGGCTCGGACAAGAGGTGGTCGGTCCAGTTGGCTCAGGTGGCCCATGACAAAGGTGACAGAGGGAACTGAGAAGAGGAAGGCTACCTTCCAAGTTGATAGAAGCCAGGGGGAAGGAACGCCTGTGAAGACCTCCTCTCTTCCAACCTACCAACTCTTTGGAGCGAATAGAGATCAAGCACCCCCCGAAGAGTAAAAGAAAAAAAAAAGCAGAAGAGGGAAAAAGAGGTTGCCAGAAAGAAAAAGAAACCAGCAGAGCTAGATGAGGAGGTAGGGGAAGGCTCGGAGGGGATGGGCATCACGGATACACCCATCCCCCCGGGACCGTCGTCGCAACTGATAAAGGATAAACGGCGTGCCTCCGCACGTCAAAATCCTCTCCAGATCCGCGCGACGACCGTCGGACCCGTCTCGAACTCGCGCGACGACCGTCAGACCTGCTTAACAGCCCGAAACATCCAAAAACTCTCTGCTCCTCCATCATCGGCAGCATCGTCTTCCTCCATGCTCCGAATGCAACGGCACAACGCAACGTAAAGAAGGGGCGAGGAAAGACTGTTAGGGAAAATCCTAAGCAGTGGAGAGGAAAGGATGCCCTTCGGTCTTTTTATAGGCTAAGGGAGGCTACTTGCCTTAAATGACTCCCCCCTCAAAAACACGCCAAAGGAATTTTCCACTCTGAACGGTCACCTCAAATCCCTCATTTTTCGCCTCAGCGGAATACACGAAGCGGCCTGGCATTCAAAACGTGAGAAAACGGAAAGACACCATGTCAGGAATCCATCCAACCAGCATGCGAAAACCACAAAGGACGTATCGGTAATTTCTAACAACTGGAGATACGCTAATCGAATCACGGCAAGGAAGGCAAGAAGCAAGTAAGTCATTTATTGCCTTGCAAAAAGGAAAATCTTTCTTTTTCAGAAAAGGAAAAGAGTCAAACAAAGGAAGAAGGCAAAATAGAGCGATACATCAGGCCTCGGGCCCACTTTGAAGCTCGGGAATGGAAGGCACGGGTGTTTCGCCCCCGGCACCCTCGGTGACGGCCAGCCTTGGCACTGACCCCGCCTGCGCGGGAACTGCCTGTGTCGCGAGCCCTTCCGAGGCAGCCAGAGTTGGTGACCCCACCGGAGAAGAGCTCTCTAGATCTTCCCCACCCGACGCAGAGGAGCTAGAAGATGACTCGTCCGAGTCATAGCACTGGCCAGAGGGGAAGTCGATCCCGGAATCCTGAGCCTCGGCATAGGCAACGGCCTGACGGTAACCCTGCTCGAACCCTTCGCGGATGCCTTGGCGAAGTGCTACCTCGTAGTGTGGAAGGGCAGCTTCCTACAGGTCGGCTAGGTAGGCCTCCGAGCCCCTGTATTGCTCGATCGCCTCTGCTCCGACCAGCCCCATTCTCTCGGCAAGCTCGGCCGGCTTCCGCTCCGCCTCGATCGCACGCTCATCGGCCTCCGCTGATCGCCTCTCTGCCTCAGCCGACTTCAGCTCAGCCTCGGCCGCCCGCTCCTTGGCCTCCGCCGATCGCTCCTCCACCTCAGTTCGGTCGACCTCGGCCTCAAAACGAAGGCGCTCCGCTGCCTCCGCTCGGTCCACCAGCTCGGCGCGCTCAGCCTCTTAACGGCCGTCCAGCTCGAGATGGTGAAGGCGCTCCTCCTCAAGGAGTTTGCTTTTCCTCTCAAGCGATTCCCGGGCCTTGGCCAGCTGCTCGGTCAGCACTCCGACCTCCAGATGGCTCGATCGCAATGACTCCTTAGTCACAGAGAACTCCCGACGGAGCCCCTCATGCGCCTCGTTGAGTCGAGCCAGCTTCCTCTCACACCCTCCGAGGGTCCAAGCGAGGTTCGACCGCTCTGACTCCGCCCGGGCATAAGTCTCCGCCATCGTGGCCCCCATCTGGGCCATGACCAAGCATCCCTCCATGATAACGTTGAGGACCCCGGCCGTGGAGCGACGCTTGTCTCCGCCTTTTATCCTCGCGGACACCTCGCGGTAGAGCTTGTACAGATTGCTCGAGATACCGAGCCTTTCCAGCGCCACCGGCATGGGAACCCCTTCTGCGCCCGGTGCCTCACCAGAAGGTCCAGATCGAGATGCGGGTTCAGCCGCTCCGCGCACTACGGTTGGTTGGGGTTGCAACGCCCCTGCGAGCGAACCCCTGGCCTCGATCGACACTCGAGCTCGACCGACCCATGCACCACGGACGTTTGGGGCTGCGACGCCTCCACAGGTGAACCCCCAACCTCAACCGTCTCGGCCCGCACATCACCGCCCGAGACATCGCCTACCTCGACCGGCTCCCCGGTCTCGGCCATGACTTTTGCTGTTTCGGCCCCCTCTGTTCCCATCGAGGGGAGAGCCGATCCATCGTCACCATCCTCTGAGGGGCCCCTGGTCTCCTCGGCCCTCTCTCGCTCGGCGGATGGGGGAGCCAGCCCGGTTGGGTCGGCCCCATCTTGCCCCCGAGAGGGGAGCACCGCCGAACCAGAGTCGCCCCCGACAGTGATGAGGAGACCGGCCTTCTTGGCCCGTTTCCTGGCCTTCGCAGCTTCCCGCAACCTTCCCTCCATGGGATCCTTGCGCTTTACGCCGCCCGGCCGTGAGCCCCCCTCGGAAGCCGCCCCCTTGCCCTTATCTCGGGCTTGGGAGCGACCCACCCGGACGCCCAGCTCATCGGCCGCCGAGTCGTCAGCAAGATCGATGATCTCAACAACTTCCTCCAGAGGCTCCCGCCTAGTGTCTGCAACAGAGGAGAAGGCGTGTTCAGAAAAGAAAGGCAACCCCCAAAGAAAAACCTAGATGGTGGTACCTGACGGCTTCAGCCGCGTGAGAAGACACCGCTCGACATTCTCCTGCGTCACCAACTCCTCGGTAGACTGGCGATGCTTCAGCAGACGAGCGGCATACTCCTCCACATCTGAAGGGAACTCCTCCTGCCGGGGAGGGATATTCGTGTGGAAATTGGGCATCACTTGGCATCTCCAGGTTTCCTCCACCGAATGTATCTTCACCCAGAAAAATTGGGTCTTCCACCCTTTATGCGAGGAATTCTTTGCCGCCAGTGAAATGCAGCTCCTGTTCCTCCTCGCCTGGATGAAGTAAAAACCTTTCCCCGCCGACGGATGCACCTTCAACTCAAAGAAATAATGGAAAAGGTCCAGAGAAGGAGGAACCCCGCACTGACGGCAGAGAATTCGAAAGGCAGAAAGGAGGAGGTACGAGTTGGCAACCAACTGAATGGGCGCCAACTAAAAAAAATTGAGGAGTGTGAGGACGAAGGGCTCGAAGGGGAGGCGAAACCCGCTCTTCCACGCCAGAAGAAAGGTGCAGATGTCGCCCGTGCGGTCGTCCAGACTCATCTCATACGGGGCAACAGCAACAAAGTTGTACCTAAGAGGCAGACGGAACCTGTGCTCCAGCCTCTTCACCTCAGCTTCCCCCAGCTCGCTGCGATTCGGGACGGGCGCTCTTGCCACCAGTTCATCACCCCATCCTTCAGCACACAAACGCTGGTCCGCCATGGATTCTGAGGAAGAGCTGGAAGAAGAATTCTCAAGGGATCTCGAAGATTCCGGGGGAGGAGGAAGCTGTCGGACCGCCTCCGCAGTTATCCTCGCCAACTCCTCAAACGCCGCCGCAAGTCTCTGCTCCTCCGCTGTGTCTTCACGGTGCATCAAGGAGCCCCGAAAGCAAAGGAGTGAAGGAAAGCCAAAACCCTAGAAAGTCTGGAATGACAACCAGCGCCCAACGCCTATAAACCCTCGCGGGAGGTGGCGCGTCGTTCCGACCTCCAAGAAAAAGGGGGCCCTTCATTTCAAATCCGTCAGGATCACAATTATTATGGGCCCAGGTGACCACGTCACGTGGCTTCATAACACCGCCAGATCTCCACCCACCTGAGCCACGCCGGTCCAAAACCCTCAAATACTACTCGTCCGAGCCTCCTTTGGCTCGGGAGTAGGAGGGGGACAAGTGGAGAGGGGGATTTCTGTAGCCCATTCAAAGAGCAGCCTGACTAGGCCCGACAGGACCCAACGAGGCCAAGCACGCCTAAGTGACAGCCCACAGGGCCCACTCAGGGAAGAAAGCCCAATAAAAAATCGCTCGAGGACACAACCTTCCTAGGCGGCCTCTAGGCTCGGAGGGCCCGAGTGTCGGTCAGGTCACAGGAAAGGTCCGGCCTAAGCCATATCTCCGCCCAGGGGAAGAAGGCGTACGCCGACCCATCCGACCCATCCTCTTCCGAGCTAAGCCTATCGCCCGATAGGGCTGGCCTCTCTGAGCTCGGAACGGCCGACGATTACTTATCCTTTGCAGCCGTTAAGAGTCCACAGCAGGCAGGAATTCAGGAAGGCAAGGGACTTCTTCTTCCCCAAGGTGATAACGCTCCCACGATAAGGGAATAAAAGCCCACGATGAGGACGTAACCCCCACCTGAAACCCCTCGGCTTACAGGACTCCAGGAGACGGCGTACTATTTAAACCAGGGAGACCCTCCGACGAAGGTAAGGGCAATCATACGCTCAAAGCTCCCTCTGGTGGAGAGGGATCTCGCGCATACGCTCTCTTCTCCCTTTACTGCTCCCGCCATAGCTCCACTGACTTAAGCATCGGAGGGTTTTCCCCAGGATTTCTCCTGGGCCCCCTGATCCGTTTCCCTGTCTTGCAGTTCACTATCTAGTGATCCACCATCCGCTCAGGACCAGCGCGAGATCACGCCTCTTCAATGCAGATTTCCTATTATATTCTGAGCAGGATGATCTTTTAGAAGTCTATCATTATTGGAAGACACTGTTAGGTCCCTTGGGTGCAACCGGATCTAGAAGGGGGGGGGTTGAATAGGTTCGGTACAAACTTTATCTAATTAAAAACTTTCTAATTAAACATAAACCACTGCTATAATACAAATAAAACACCTGAGCTCAGTGCACAGTGGATTTAGCAAGAGTAGTTCATGTAGACATGCCAAAATTGACATTACTTTCAGGACATCTCATATTACTTTATAACGCCCCAATTTGACTCTCAAATTATCTTGTTTGAGTGTTTTTCCTAATTTTCTTGGGTTTTTACCTTTTCCTATTTTTTTATTTTTTTATGGAATTTTCTAGAGTTTTTTGAGATTTTCCCCTAATTTTCCAGGTTTTAAAAGAATTAGCGACGGATCCCACGGGCGCCCATTTAATAGGCAACCATCAAAATGGACGCCATTTCTTGAGTTTTATTTAATTAAAATATGAAAATAAAAAAATGTTTTTCTCTGATTACGGTCGCCTAGGCGATTGCGTTTAGAGGAGGTTCCCGAAAACCCTCGTTTCTTCACCAATTTATAATTGGCGTCCGTCGTGGATGACACGAATTTGTGTTTTAAATTTTAAAATGATTTTAGACATGATTTTCATGTAATTTCATTTGGTGTCAACCATGGAAGACGCCATTTTTTTAAATAAGCGTCTAGGACCATTGACGCCCATTCTTCTTGATTATGTGCGTCCGTTTTGTCGGACGCTAATTCCTAATGAGCGTCCGGGCCTCCAGACGTGATTTCCCTTGCTATATTTTGAGCTTCTGATTCCTTCCGAAATTCAGATTTATTTCAAATGAGTGTCTGTGCTCTAAGGCGTGAATTCATTTTTATTTCAGATTTCCATATTTTAACTTCTAATTAACGTTCATAGTGGTGGACGCCTATTTAGTGGGCGACCATGGGATCTGACGCCATTTCCCTGTACCCTCCCGAACTCGCCGGTAGCTCCTTCTTTCCTCATTTTTGAGGTCTGTTTCAACTGGGTAAGGTTCCCGGTGGCTTTCCAAGCTGGGGAGGACTCTTAGCAAGTTTATCTCGTTCCGTGGATGATTATCCTAACTATTATTGGAATAAAACTTCAAACTTCTCTCGAATCTTTCCTTATAAATAAGCCCGTTGCTTCTCATTTGAGAGGGGGGGTCGGACTTCATTCAGAGAGGGGGAGGTGCTGCCGGATTCATGGCTCAAGGAGAGGGTCTTCCCTGTATCTGCTGTTTCACTCTTTTGGAGGATCTCTCCCGAACGACCATCAAAAGCCATGGCCCTCACAAGAGAACATCCCCAAAGGCTTTTTCTTTCTCTATTCTTTCTCTCTGTCTTTCTTTTACTGCATATGTTAATATCTGCATGCATCATATTCCTTTTGTTCATCTCCCATCTCAATCGCGTTGAGAACTCCCCAACAGTGCAACACTTGCACGCACCCTTTCACATTATCATTCAGCATATTACATCCCACCCTTGGCATAGGGGTTAAAGGGGCAACACCCCAATAGGTGTGTCTCACTTCATGCTTTCACGTCATGTTTATTCATTTGGGATTTGATACTACACTCATTTGGTTCTAATTCTATTTCTTCGTTGGTGTTGTTGGTCCTTTTTTTGTGCAAGGGTAATTTCAAGGAAGACTCTTCATCGGCCGGCCGATAGGAAGAGAAGGAAGATACACCACGTCTCCCCCCACTTTTCAAGGTATTATCGTGATCCCTCCCTTTATTCATTGTTTACATTCATCGAGGCCCGCGGCCTCTGGCGATCACCCTCCATCCTAGCATCCACGCATGCTCCCACTTCTCTTTTCCCCCCACTCTTAGCTTAACTTGTTTATTTTTATTTCTTTCTAAGTGGATTTTTAAATAGATCTACAAATTGGTGATCACGATAGGACTCCTTGTGTTTTTCTTGGTTACCCTCCCCCTTTGGCACCGACGTGTGCCCCTCCTCTTTTGCACCCATGGTGCATCTCCATTTGTGCTCCACGTAGCACTTCTCTATTTATTTTTCAAGTGGTTGATTAATTTGATAGAGTTTATTTAACATTCCATTTCTCTGCTTCGAAAAAAAAAAGAATGGGCGCCCAAATGGGAAGACGCCCATTTTTCTTGTGAAATAAAATAAAAGAATCAGCGTCCATACTTCTGGACACCCATTCTTTGTATTCACAGAATCTCTCATTATGTGACTTGTATTCATTCTATATTCATATTTCTGTTATATTCACATTCTGGTGCATTCCCTGTTGCATTTCACTTACATGGCATATCACGTTCCCATCCTGTTGCATTCCATTGTTCTGTAGTTTGTTTGCATTCTTTAAAAGCATTTCACATTAATTCCCATTCTGTTTGTTCCGTTTTGCATATCATGTTTTATCTTTGCATTTTTGCATTTTACTTTTCTGTAAAAGCATACTATTGTTCATATTAATTGGCGTGTCTGTCTTGCATCCATCCTTTCATCTGTAGTCACTGTTCATAGAAATAAGTGATTACATTTGTTCTGTGTTGTATCCACCATTTCACTGCATCAATGTTCACGTTAGTTATATCATTCTGTGATTTTTATTTTTCTTTTGCATTAGCATTTGCATTCATATTGCATTCGGCTTGGGAGACCTCCTCTCCCCACATTTCTAGGAGCCTTGCCCTCTCTTAGTGAAGGAAGGACCCTCCAATTGAGCATTCCGTCTCATTGGATCCGTAAGCCCCCGCACCCGTGGATTCCCTCACGGACGCCGGGCAGGTTGTACCTTTTGAAGTCCCCGAGTTTAGTTGGCCTATGCGTGGTGAGAATCAACCTAATTGGCATTGGAGCAAAATCATATTGAAA
This sequence comes from Amorphophallus konjac, assembly GCA_022559845.1. Lineage (NCBI taxonomy): Eukaryota > Viridiplantae > Streptophyta > Magnoliopsida > Alismatales > Araceae > Amorphophallus > Amorphophallus konjac. Next base: position 74,861,254 of record CM040123.1, on the reverse strand, counting down.
CTAGGTTCATTATTTTGAGTGGATCATATCAACTTTGTTAAAAATCATTTAATTCACAAGGTTCAACTAAGAAAAATCAAGCGTAAACATCCACTTGCTTGACATCTTTACAATTGTGCTTTGATTGAACTTTGATTGATTTTTGAATAATGTTTGGCTTGGAAAATCATGGTAACATGTCTAATAATTTTCACATTCACGAGGATGCACAACCTAGCACATCCTACACACCTCAATTTCAACATGTTCATCATAATTCTCATCCCAATTCTTTCAAGGGACAACGTTCTCATTTCTATGGTCTTGGCCGACCCATGGGCAATTTCCAATCTCATGGTCCCTCGCCTCAATCGCGAGCCACTACTCCCATAGGACTGTCTCCTCCCGACGATGAGAAGGTCTCTCAAATTTTGCATGCTATAGATCATCTCACCCCTCAACAAATCCAAGCCCTTAAGGCCGTTGTTGAGGGTGCATCTCATTCTTCTCCTCCTCCTTCCACTCCCATTCGGGTGGCCCATCACCCGCCTCCCTCTTCTGTTCATACTCCTCTTCGGGTGGTCCATCACCCGTCTCCTTCTATTCCTCCTCTTTCACGGCCCCAAGGTCCATATATTCCTTGCAACCTAGCTCGACCGGGTCCTTTTCTGGGCCAGCCTGTTAATCCCCCTCCATGGCCTTCATATGCGGCCCCTCCTTCAAGGCCACCTTGCCAACCGTCTACTTCTCCTGTTATGTCCCTCCAAGTTCTCGTTAATAAAGTCGCTTCGTTGGAGGAACAATTTAAGAGGGTCACGAGCCCGCGGCCTCCTCCTCCTCCTTCTCCAGTCAATCCTCTTCATGCCTTTTTGAATAAAATCACTAAGATGGAGAAAGAATGGAAGGAGAGGAGAGACGATTACAGCATTAACGCAAGTGAGCAAGAGCCAGCAGATTTCAATGATCAAGTGGACGCCGTACGCCCTCCACCTTTTCATCCCGTTCATCAATATGGCCCTCCACCTCCGCCTCCGCCTCTACACCCATGTATACAAAATCCTCCACATTATATTTCACCACCCATCAATACACCTCCACTACGGCGTCCACTTGAGCAAGACAATGAAGAGCCGGCATGTGAACAATTGAAGTCGGCATGTGATGATGAAGTTCTGAAGGCACCCCTTCCGAGTTTCCTTCGTTTTCCTCTCCCTCCACTACCACCAGATGAACCTCCTGCTCAGGATGATTCCACCGTCCCCGATCCATCCCCCACTTTTGAGACTTATTGGTGTTACGACGATGGGTCGATGCTCCAATCACCTACGTCGGCGCATGATGAGTCTTCTCCTACCCCTAACACCTCTCGCCCCATCCGGCGTTTCGTACACACCAAACCTCTTTCCTTTACACCCCCCATTATACCTCCTTTAAGCCCCACACCATCAACCTCCACAACACCGGCCACTACCGAACCTCCTACTAAGCCTTCACCAGTTATACCTTCATTAACCTCCACTCCACTGGCCTCCGCTGAGCCCACCGCTAAACCCTCTCCAGCTAACCCTCTTTTGCCGCCACCTCGGCCCTCCATTACCCTTTTAACCCCTAACCCAACTACCCCTACTTCACCACTTAACCCTTCACCTTTACCCATGGTTAATCTTGAGCAGGGTCCACCTCTTTTTGCACTCGAGCCAACCCCGTCTGCTTCCGAGCAAAGGGGAGAGGCTCGACGTGTTCCCTCCAACACCTTCCATTACACCTCCACTATCTATGGAGCCTTTCGCCTCCGCTTCACCTCCTTTTACCACTCGGAGTGGGTGTATTGTTGCAAGCACTTGTGCCGAAGATGATCGAGAGCCGGGTAAGAAGGAGTTGGCCACTGCTATGATGTTTAAGATGCAAGAGTTTATTTTCCAGATGTCAATCCGTGTTGTTGTGCCGAGCATGTTTGAAGAGGCCAAGTCCCCGCCATTGCTCACCAAAAGAGAATGTCAAGATTTGATGCCGTGTAAGTCCATGCCCAAGGGTCGGGCAAGGCACCCCTTGTTTCAACCCTCCAATGCCAAATCCATTCTTCCGTATAAGGGGCGAATGCCCATTTTGTTCAACACTCTTTATACGCCACAATCCCTGGCCAACATGATGCTTCCCCTTCCAACACTCCAACTCCCTCACATCGTTGCTCTTCAACCTCCAGGGGAGTTGTCATTAATTATTGAAGCTTCGTCATGGGCTTTGATTTTATCCCCGAGGCCGATGGACCGCACACTTTCACTGCTATGGAGGGGCGGTTGTCATGGTGCTAAGGGGCCTTCCGCTACCTTACCCAGTCTCTATTCTACTTCATCCACATTTTCTTCTATCACCTTATGGGCCACTCATGAGTTGGGAAAGAGGATCTCACCTTCTCAGTCCATGCATTTTTTACACTCATTGCATCCATCGCATCCATTGCATTGCATTTGCATTTCTTCTTTCCTGGGTTTCCGGACCCATATCTTCCTCGCCTTCCGGAACCTCCGGATCCTCCGCATTCCCCATCTCATTCATCTCTATCCTTGGGATCTCCGGGTCCCCTTACACTTCTCGGGCATCACGCCCCCTCCAATTTTCCCTCAGGGCATCACTCCAAACTCTTGCATCTGGATCCTTTAGAATTTTTTCTACTTGACGGGCGTCGCACCCCCTCCAGATTTCCCTCAGGGCATCACGCCCACTCCCAACTCTTGCATCCGGACCCTCAGGATTTCTCTCTCGTCCTCCTTGGGTATCGCGCCCCATGGTGTCTTATTCCTCCAGAATCTCCGGATCTCCCTCTTTGGGCATCACGCCCCTCTACACCTCCATATCCGGATCCTCCAGATTTATCTCTCCTTCCGAGGCACCGCACCCCTGCTCACTTTATTCCTCCAGAACCTCTAGATTTTCCATCTTATCTTCCCTCCAATCTCCCAGGGCATCGCGCCCCTTTCTATCTTCTCCCTTCAGAACCTCCAGACATCCTCCCTTTCTTTCGATTTATCCTCCTGCTCCTCCGGGACATCACATCCTTTGTCCTTTTCTTCCTTTTAACTTAGCTTTTCCCATCTCTTTTCCCGGGGCAATGCCCCTCTTCCTACTTCATTCCTCCGAAACCTCCGTATTCTTCTCCTTGTGATTTTCCTCCTTCGCCTCCAGACCCTCCGGATTCCTCGCTTTCCATCTACCAATTTCTCCTCTTAATCCCTCTTGATCTCGGGTCCGACCCTACTTCTTCCACATCCACCGCTCTGGGCATCTGCTCGTTCTCACACTGCTTCCAAGGCTTTAGCCCTCACTCCAACTCTTAATTTCCCTTTTTTTCTGTAGACCTTTCATGTGATTAGAGTCTCCGCACCTTAGTAAGGGAGTTCTAACCCTCACCTCTTTTCCTTTCTCCTTGTTTGTCTGAGTCAGATCTAGACATCACTCCTTCTTGTTAAGCCACTTTCAAGGCTTTGCTATCCTTTCTTATCTGCCAAAAGAGGACAAACCCCATGATCGCCTCCAGCAGCTGCTTCTTTAATAAGGTCGCAAGGTAATTTATTGGCATAAGCATGCACTTTATGATTTCATTATCTCATTCACTTATTCATGCATGATTTTTTAAAATAAAGTGCTTTTTAACATGATTAAGAGTGGTGTTTTAGACCTTTGTCCTAGGTCTTTCTTTAATTTAAATTCAAAAAAAGGAAAAAGAGTCTTTAGGCTTGCTATACAGCACTTTGGCTATAAAAACCCTGCGCTGGGAGTCCGACATTCCCTCCCCGCTTATTAAGGGCAACCCTAAGTTGGGCACTCCACACACTTCACAGCGTCCTTAGCCGTCTCCTTCGGTAAGCACTGTTGTTACTTGGGTTATGCTCGAGGGCACGAGGTCTTTTTCTCTTCTCTACTCGGCTGAAATATGAGGATAGAGTTATTATGGGCAAAACAACCAACCTAAGCACACCCCGACAAGAGGAAGTCTCAAATAGGGGCAGTCAATTATGACCGTATTCTCAAATATTAAGCTCAATTGCAATATCTCTCAAAGTCCAAAGGACACGATAGTGAAAAATCAAGTGAAAAAAAAGAGAGAAAGAAAATACATGATGGGAATCAACACCGGGCACTAATTTTTTTATTTTTTACATTTGTGTCCTTTTGTTTATATTTATACCCTTGGCTAATTGGTTTTGCAATTGTAAGGCTTTATAAGCCAAAGGGTTAGTCTTTAAAATCTTTGGGTTTATTTGTAAAAGTCCAGTAGGTCCAGCAGGGGCCCCCACCCTCTCTCCCACTGGTCCACCTGGGATCTAGGGCCCATGTGGGGCTGGTTCAAAGTCCAACATTGGACTTGGACCAAGGGGGGACAAGAATGGAAAAATTCCAAGTTGGAATCCCATTTAGTCAAGGGGGCGCCCCCCATTTAGTATTGTTTAATGCTTGTTTGTTTTTTATTTAATTTGGCCATTTGACCACATGGGGATTAAATGTCCTATCCCTAGTTTACCCCTCCCAAGCCCTAGATCTAGGGCCAGTTTTGGTCATTTGTACATTTCTATATAACCTATGTAATTTTCATTTTGATAGAATTAATGAAGAAGAATTTTAGAAAATTACTCCAAGAGCCCAAGGGCACCCCTTTCTCTCTCCCACCCCCTTACAGATGGAGTTCTACGAATTTCCTTAGGTGTGAAGCCTCCTCCCCTCCACCTCTCTGAGTGTGAAGCTCGACACCGCCACTGCCGCCGCCATCGAGCCGCCGTCGCACCGCCACCGCCGCCGCGTCGGAAATCTGTCGATATTAGGATAGAAGGTTAGAGCTCGATTTTTATATCCACATCAGGAGATCCGATCGAGCTGTAATTTTGTGTGTTTGTTCTTCTTGTTATCCCCAGTCTCCATTTTAAATTTCGTGCCAATCCGAGGTCATTTGCTATTTTTCCCGTAATTTTAGTTCAACCCCTGACAGTCTGCCAGTTTGTGGATCTACAGGATAAAAGTCTGTTCTTCTATTTTTCCAGCCCCCTTATACATCTCCATAAATCCCAAAAAAAAGCAAACATGTTCCTCACTTACGTCCCTTCCACCCATAATTTTTCTGGAGTCTAGATATATTTTTTTCCTGTCGGTCAAAATTCATCTTTAGGCAGTTCATATTCTTCCCTGTATGTCTGTAATTCCAAGCCCGAAAGAAACTACAACCCACAGTCATTTTCATTTCTAATCCGTCTACTGGATGGATCTTAAAAAATTATATGTTGTATCCCTTTGAGTCCTTTATCCATCGATACTAATTTTGCATCGATCCGACACCGGGTCTGGCCACAGAAATTCTTTTTGTGGAGGCGCGCAGTTTAGATCCGTGGACAGACCAACAAATCAGTCCACCGGTAAATCCTGGAAAAATACGCTGGGATACCTTCGGTGACCGCCGCTTCCGAAGATCGCTTGGCAACCCATCAGCAGCGTCCCAGCAAGCCGCCGCAGGAATGAGGTGCCTGGGCACTGCCGTCCCAGTAGCCGGACCCGCCTGCTGTCCCGCGGGACCCACAGAATCAAGCCGAACCCACAGTTCATCTCTGGCTCGAGAGCGTTCCAAATTGATGCCCGTCAACCCAAGCTTGGTATTCCCGGGTTATTTTTGTCGCCCTTTACCTCCCTGCGAGGAGTGGGTGATAAAATTACTGCTGTAATAATTTAATTGCTGTGTACCGGGAGTACGAGTCTTGGCCATGATCGCCTTCCCCACGCCCGGAGCGTGGAGGTAAACTCGCCACCCTCCTCGTTTGGCATTTGCTTTACTCGTATATTTTTGAATGCCGCTGCTAGAGTGATAGGAACGTAGCTCGTTATATCAATTTTATCACCGCTGCGAGAGTGAGTGAGTGAAACCCGTCCCGTGACTCGACCCGAGCACGCAGAAAAGTCGATACCCGAGGCTCAATGCCGGTTTCTCAACCGCGCACGATCCCACGTTTCCCTCGCTTAGGGACGTCCGCGAGCTAGAGTCCCAGGTTTGCGTGTCCGTCCCGCATCAAATTGGTATCAGAGCGGAAGGTTAAGTTTAGGGTAGTCTTTGCTTAAAAATAAAAAAGAAAAAAAGAGTCTAAGTCTAAGTCGGTCCAAGGTTGCATTTACATACCTTTATTCGGTATATCAAAAGGTGTTGCCCGAACGTTAGGTTACGCCTATCAGGAAGGCGATTCACTCGCGTGAGAGGATCTTTGGATCCTGTAACTCCGTCAAGTACCGAATATGGGTTGAGTATAGGTTTGTATTAGAGTCCGCATTTTTACCCCTTTTCACCATTTAGAGTCGTGTCTAGGTGCTTGCATTAGTCTTGCAAAAAAAATTTGCATAAAAAAATAAAAAAAATGTTCCAATGCATGCCCACTCCTAGGGGAACCAATTCCCATCTTATGTGCAACTATGGCCAACCCATGTACCCCGATCAGACCCGTCCAAGGTAACAAGTCCGTGTTTGAGTACATTCGGGAGTATGATAAGTATCAGTTGGAATATGGAGTTGGAGAGGAGAGCACCACGACCGCCTTTTAGTTCCGGAGAGGTTTACGGCTTCACTTCCAGTTTGAATGTCTTTGCCGCAACGCGTCCACTCTGGCGTAGTCTTATCTGGTCTCTCTAGAGGTTGAGCCTTTCGAGGCAAGGTTTGATGCCGCCCTTCGGCAAGCATCTACCTCTCAGCCGAGTCCCGAGCCGATCGGACAACCTACCCCACGGCCTTCCCCACCCCAGTCGAGGAACCCTTCCCCGAGAGCTCCATTGCCATCTACGTCTGATCTTTATTCGGAGTCACCTCATTTGGAGCCACCTCAGCCCGAGCCACCCGTGTTTCTAACGGGAAAGCTATTCATCGCCGAGCCACTACTTAGTTGGCTCAAGATCGGCTTGGTCCCTATTCCACCTTCCTATCCACCCATGGACCCTACACTACCGTTAGTGCCGGTCAACTCATTCCATACCACATTCCAATCTAGTCACCATGTTGATACACTTGATGACCTTACTAAGGGTTTAGACTGGCAATAGAAGTTGACGCACATATTGGCCCGAGGCTTCGACCAACCCAATAGTCATAGCTTCACCCATCCGGCCTTAGGGTCCATTACCTCCGTGTGCACAGTGGGTCTTGTCACCACGGAGGTTCTTCTATTCCTCCCCATGCCGGCCGAGCCAAACTTCATTCCCTTTACCCCGAGGGAGGAACCATGCCTTCTATATGAGATCACCATCCCCTATACCCTAGTGCATGAAGGTGACCACCTATACCTTCAAGAACTTCCGACATGGGACCATGACATGTGGGAACCCAGCTCGAGGGGTCACACTTTCTTTGATCCCTTCGACCCCTTCCCTAGTGAGCATTATGACCCACTTTATCCATTCCATCTTGTTAGGGAAGTCCATTATCGCTCCCCTTCCCTACAGACTAGTCCACCTACACTCCACAAGGAGTCCGTTCATTGGGGAAAGGAAGAAGGAAACTTTGGATCTCCTAGCCCTCCCAAGTCTCCCAAATCCAACAGGCAGCCACATGCTAGGGGCATACTAGGATGTCTAGAAGTTCCCCATTTCGTCAACCATCAATTGCATCTAGTGTATGCATGGCACACATTCGGATGTCCTGGTCCACCATTGCATGTGTATGGGTCGGACTAACAGTAGGTTTGTTTAGGGTCATGTGTGAGTCTTTGTTTCGTATCGTTTGTCTGTCGAGTGCATAGTGAGTCTGCATACATCGAGTCGAGTTGGTCTCATGTCAGCTCGCGATGTCAGTCCCTTTCTAGTGTGAGGCAAGTCGAGTCTAATGCGTATGTTGTAGACTTGCCGGAATTTGGGATCAGCTCTACCTCAACATATCGGATCTAGTCACATAAAGGGACCCAACGGTGATTCCTAGTGAGTCTTCGAGCCGCCTCCTCCCTTTGAGAGTGACCCCACCCCGGAGTGTCCACCACTAGCCTCATTCCCATAGCAGCGTGAGCATATTGAATATATACGGGATGAGCAGGTGATGATTACTTGGAGTGGAGCGCACTCCGCGCTTCCTGGTTCGATGATGGATCCGCAGGAGCCACACGAGCAGCCGCACCCCATACTCGACGGGGTCGAGTTCTTCCCACCCGGGGAGAATTAATGGGAATCAACACCGGACACTAACTATTTTATTTTTTACATTTGTGTCCTTTTGTTTGTATTTTTACCCTTGACTAATTGGGTTTGCAATTGTAAGGCTTTATAAGCCAAAGGGTTAGTCTTTAAAGTCTTTGGGTTTATTTGTAAAAGTCCAGTAGGTCCAGCAGGGGCCCCCACCCTCTCTCCCATTGGTCCACCTGGGATCTAAGACCCCTGTGGGGCTAGTTCAAAGTCCAACATTGGACTTGGACCAAGGGGGGACAAGAATGGAAAAAGTCAAAGTTGGAACCCCATTTAGTCAAGGGGGCGCCCCCCATTTAGTATTGTTTAATGCTTGTTTGTTTTTTATTTAATTTGGCCATTTAACCACATGGGGATTAAATGTCCTATCCCTAGTTTACCCCTCTCAAGCCCTAGATCTAGGGCTAGTTTTGGTCATTGGTACATTTCTATATAACCTATGTAATTTCCATTTTGATAGAATTAATGAAGAAGAATTTTAGAAAATTGCTCCAATAGCCCATGGGCGCCCCTTTCTCTCTCCCACCCCCTTGCAGATGGAGTTCTATGAATTTCTTGAGGTGTGAAGTTTCCTCCCCTCCCCCTCTCTGAGTGTGAAGCTCAACACCGCCGCCGCCGCCGCCGCATTCAAGCCGCCGTCACACCGCCACCGCCACCGCCGCCGCGTCGGAATTCTGTCTACATCAGGATAGAAGGTTGAAGCCCGATTTTTATCTCCACATCAGGAGATCTGATCGAGCTGCAATTTTTAGTGTTTGTTCTTCTTGTTATACCCAGTCTCCATTTTAAATTTTGTACCAATCCGAGGTCATTTGATATTTTTCCCGTAATTTTAGTTCCACCCTTGACAGTTTGCCAGTTTGCAGATCTGCATGATAGGAGTCCGTTCTTCTATTTTTCCCGCCCCCTTATACATCTCCATAATAAATCCCCAAAAAAATCATACGTGTTTCTCAATTATGCCCCTTCCACCCATAATTTTTTTGGAGTCTATATCTATTATTTTCTTGTCGGTCAAAATTCATCTTCTGGCAGTTCTTGTTCTTCCCTGTGTGTCTATAATTTCATGCCAGAAAGAAACTACAACCCACAGTCGTTTTTATTTCTAATCCATCTACTGGATGGATGTTAAATATTTATATGTTGTATCCCTTTGAGTCCTCTATCCATCGGTACCAATTTTGCGTCGATCCGACACCAGATCTGGCCGCAGAAATTCTTTTCGTGGAGGCGCGCAGTTCAGATCCGTGGATAGGCCAGCAAATCAGTCCACCGGTAAATCCTGGTAAAATACGCCAGGATACCTTCGGCGACTGCCGCTCCCGGATATCGCTCGGCATCCCATCAGCAACGTCCTAGCAAGCCGCCGCATGAAGGAGATGCCCGGGCACCACCGTCCCAGCAACCGAACCCGCCTACTGTCCCGCGGGACCAGCAGAACCGAGCCAAACCCGCAGTTCGTCTCCGGGCCGGGAGCGTTCCAAATTATTGCCTGTCAACCCAAGCTTGGTATTCCCAAGTTATTTTTGTCGCCCTTTACCTCCCTGCGTGGAGTGGGCCATAAAATGACTGCTGTAATAATTTAATTACTGTGTACCGGGAGTACGAGTCTTGGCCGGGATCACCTTCCCCACGCCCAGCGCATGGAGGTAAACTCACCACCCTCCTCGTTTGGCATTTGCTTTACTCGTATATTTTTGAATGCCGCTGCTAGAGTGATAGGAACGTAGCTCGTTATATCAATTTTATCACTGCTGCGAGAGTGAGTGAGTGGAACCCGTCCCGTGACTCGATCCGAGCACGCGAAAAAGCCGATACCCGAGGCTCATTGTCGGTTTCTCAACCGCGCACGATCCCGCGTTTCCCTCGCTTAGGGATGTCCGCGAGCTAGAGTCCCAGGTTCGCGTGTCCGTCCCGCATCAATATATGAGCAAAATTCAATGAATCTGGCATGGCAAGAGGGCAGTACAGTTTCCCCGCGAGACGTTATGAGCCCAGTCGTATGCGTGCCTAAAAGAGAAATAAGGTTCGATGAAATGACACAAAATCCCGGCGCAACAGATCGAATCTTTAGGGGTCGTGCTATGGACGGAAGTTAAACCCGATGCATGTCTTCTTAACCTATATCAAGCTTATCCCCAAAATTTTTTTCTCTTCTCCCTCCAAGACTGAGTGTTTCTCAGGTATAGCTTTGGTAGGGGCACCGTTATCCAAGGGCAGCCGATTATAGGGTGCCATCCTCACTGTAGGCCTGGCTTTTGGTAATTTTTAGCGAAAGGGGAAGGAACGAGGGTCCCTAGCCAGTGGTTTGAACCTCCTTGATGCTACATTAGCAATGTCTAAACCAAAATTTTTAAAAAAATTGAATATTTTCAAAAATATTGAATATTTCCAAATAAAAAATAAAAAAACAAATATCTTCCAAAATCCATAAAAAATTGAATACTTTTCAAAACCCATAAAAATTTACATATTTCAAAAACCTACAAAAAATGTAATATATTTCTTCTGATGGTGCTTTTACAAGGACACTCTTTACAAGGACCAAGAACACGGGATGAGTCCTCTCCTTTCATTGCCATCAACCTTTCGATTCTTCCCTATATTGATTTTTATCTTCATGATTCGCCGCTCTGGGCGTCACTCTGATCATTCAAGAGCTAGTCTTTTTAAAGCTATTCTGACTGATTTCAGTCTGAGCATTATTCTCATCATAATCATTCAACTCCAAAGCTCATGATTAGCCAAGCCGTCATCCTCATGGTTCAAATGCAAGAACAAGCAATGATTGATGCCTTCATGTTTTGATGCTCTAGACTACACCATGCTCTGAGTGTCTTGGACGCTTTGATCCATGCTTTCATGCTTTCGCGATGTTGTGTTGTCATTGCTATGTTCACACACTATGTGTTGTAGTTCACTCTATGCTATCATGCTATCAATTGATCGAATGCTTTAATGATATGCTATAATGTTTCAATTCATTGCTTGTTATGATTCATTATATCTTGGCTAACAAATTTTTGAGCACATGAAAGAAGCTTTTGGTCCCACCGTCCGGGCATCATCACTCAAGTCCCATGGTGAATGCATTGCATACTGCATTTTCTCAGTTCCCTCATGCTTATTGCTATCACCATCTCTCTCTGTATGCATTTTACTATATGTTACATACGTAATTAGATTATATCAAGGACCTTGTGGCTTTGGTAAATCTGGAATTTGAGTTCCCCTTCATGAAAAATAATGATAATTCCAGAGGAATCTTAGTCGCACGGATAGGCCGTTGAGCTGTCTAAGACTGGGGATGATGGTTCCCTTTTGTGAATTGGTGCACGGATAAACGAGCTTCAGCTTAGTATCAACTCATGAATGGGTTTCTTGACTCAGTCTTGACAGCTTAACAATATTATCCTTGATTATTTTTTATTTTAATTTATTTTAATTTTTACTTTAAACCCAGCATATATTCATGTAGAAATTTGAATCAACTTTGAAAAATCATTATAAATAACTTGATTTTGAGAGTCAATTAACCCTAATTTTTTCAAGATATGAGATATTCATTGCCTAATTGAGTCCTCAGTCCATCTTGTTGCTGTTTCGGGCGGTTTTCTCGAAAACTCCTTGAAGAGGGGGATTTCTATAGCCCATCTAAAGAGCAGCCAAACTAGGTCCATCAGGACCAAACGAGGCCCAGCTCATCCAAGTGACAGCCCCGCGGGGCCCACTTAGGCTAAAAGCCCAATAAGATCACTCGGGGTCACACCCTTCCTCGGCGGCCCTTAGGCTCGGAAGGCCCGAGGGTCGGTCAGGTCAGAGAAAGACCCACGCCCGATCTATCCCCTCGCCGGGATAAAGGCAAGTGATCAGCGCCCACTCCGACCTATCTTCATCGGAGCTATGCCTATCGTCCGGACAGGGTTGGCACCTTTCATGCTTGGGTCGACCGGTGATTGCTTATCCACGCTACCGTTGAGAACCCTTTATAAGCAGAAGTTTATAAGGATAAGGGACCCATGATCTCTCAAGGCTATAAAGATCCCATGATGAGGACGTAAAGAGCCCACGTTTAAGACGTAACTCCTGCCTGAAACCCCTCAGCTTACGGGACTCATGAGGTCAGTACACTATTTAAACCTGGGACTACCTTCAACGAAGAAAGAGGGCAAACACACGCCTAAACTTCCTAAGCAGGAACCACTTCACCACCTTGGTGTAGAGAAATCTTGTGCATCTCTTTCCTCCTCCCTTCATAGCTTCCACCATTGCTCTATTGACTTAAGCATCGGAGGGTTTACCCCAGGGAACCATCCCTGGGCCCCCTGATCCGTTTCCCTTCTTTACAGTTCACTATCCGGTGATCATCTTCCCAGCTGAGGTCCAACGCGAGATCACGCCTCTTCATCTGGTGCCGTATGTGGGAAATGATCAAAGAGCCAGTATGGTGCGAAGGAGTTCAGGGAGGAGGTCCGCCGGCGACAGAGGAAAGGCCATGGTAGCAGTGGGAGACGGCCCCTCTCAAGCCTCACAAAATCCCCCCTCCAATGCCAGCACCCCCGCCGACGGACTGCCCCCTCCTCCCGCGGCAGTAGGGCTACTGCCCCCTCCCCCTACGGCGGTAGGGCTACCACTCAACGGTGGCGCCGACGCCTTCCAAGCCCTCAACGTAAATCTGGATATCCTCGTGGAACTCATGAGGACCCATGCGGCCAGGGATGGAAGGTCACGCGCCCTCCGGAGAGTCCTCCCCGCGAGAACGTGTCCCAGCTCACTGTCGGAGGCCGCTTCACCCTCCGAGGCCGATAGATTATCCGTAACAGGTCAGGAGGACCTTCACAAGCCCCCCCTCCGGAACAAGAGGCCTCCTCCACGCCGAAAAGGGGAAGACCTGGGGCACGCCGTCCGAACCCGGAGACCGAAGTCCCTGGGGAATGCCAAGACAGCCCCCCCAGTCCCACGGCGCAGCGACAGCCGAAGCTATCCCTCCGACTGCGAGAATTTGAGAGGCGTTTCGTAGAATAGGAGCGCGCCCTACGTGCCCTATAGAAAGTCTCTTCCGCGGAGGACGAGGAGAAATCCCCGTTCTCCGACTATATCTTGAAGGCAGAGGTATCTCCCAGAACCTCCATTCCGACATTCAAACTTTATGACGGCCAGGGCGACCCGGCCGATCACTTCGACAGCTTCGACGCCCTGATGACCCTTCATGGAGCGTCCGATGCCATCAAATGCTGAGCCTTTGTGACCACCCTGGTCCAAGGTGCCCAGGCATGGTTTCGAGCCCTCGCAACAGATCTATCCTGGACTTCAAGCAATTCGGGCAAGTATTCAAGGAGAGTTTTGCCGGCAGCCGTCCCCCAAGGTCGGTAGCGGGGCTATTGGCCCTCAAATAGGTGCAAGGGGAGAAACTCCGGGCTTACATCACCCGATTTAAATCAGAAGCCCTAAGGATCCCCCGCCTGGACGTCGCCTCAGCCATAACCGCGCTGACCGGGGGTACCCGCGATGAAAACCTCCGCCGCGAACTTGTCCTCTACCCTCCCTTGACCCTTGCCGAGCTAGTGACTCTGGCTCTGCACCACGCCGAGTGCGAAGAAGTGCTCAGCGCGTGCCGAGACGCAACCGGCTCGGGTCGGGAGGGGGACAAGAAGCGGGCACCCGAGCCAAGTTCGGGTCCAGGAAAAAGGTAGAACCGAGACGGGGAACGCAAGGAACCGTCACGGAAGTACGAGCGGTACACTCCCTTAACCACTCCGATTTACGAGATATATGAGGACATCAAAGGCTCGGGCCTCCTTCGCCAACCCGAGCCAATGAGGTTAAAAAACCGCAGTCGCAGCAAGCATTGCCTGTTCCACAGCGACCACGGGCATCACACCGGCGACTGCCACCAGCTCCAGGATGAGATCGAGCACCTCGTCCGTCAGGGACACCTCTCCTGGTTCGTGGCCGGGCACAAGGAAGATCGAGGCACCCCAGAGGAAATCAACAACGCCCCTCACGGGGTCCATATCAACGTCATCGCAGGAGGAGCTGCATCAGGAGGAGACAGTGGCCGAGGAAGGAAGCGTCATGCTGAGCGGGCGAGCCGAGCCATCGAGCCTCCTAGGGCACCGCCAAGTGAGCCCCAGGTCATAGTCTTCTCCGACCGAGACCTGCAAGGGCTAACCACCCCGCATGATGACGCCCTAGTCATATCGGCAACGATAAACCATTGTAATGTAGACATGATTCTAGTTAACAATAGAAGTGCCCCTGATGTATTATCCTATGAATGTTTCCTTAAGATGGGGGAGAATCCGTCTAACTCCGCCTGATCCGAACCCCCCTTTGCGGGTTCAATTTCCAGGCCACTTATCCCGAGGGAGCCCTAAGCCTGCCGGTTACTCTCGGCACCCCACCCAAAACCATTACGGTCATGGTGGACTTCATGGTGATCAAGGGTATGATAGCATACAACGTAATCTTCGGTCGAGGAATCCTCAGCCGAACGAAAGCGGTGCCTTCTACCTATCACCAAAAGATGAAGTTCCCCACCAAAAATGGGTTGGGGGAAGTCCGAGGTAACCAGGCGACGGCCAGAAGGTGCTATAATATCTCGGTTGAAGCCACAAGGCCGGACGGGAAGAACAAGGGCCCCTGGGAAGTCGAGGAAAAATCCGCAACCGTCGAGCCTGGAGGCGAATTACTAACGGTTTTCCTAAACGACGACCCGACCCTAGGAGTAAAGATTGGAGCCCACCTACCATCTGATTTCCAACAGCAATACAAAGAGTTTCTTTCCGTGTACATTCAAGCCTTTGCATGGTCTGATGATCAACTCCTTGGGATACCGGAGGAGACGGTGATGCATAAGCTCAACCGCGATCCGACCGTCAAACCCATACAACAACGGAGAAGGAAGCACGCGCCATAGAAGCAGGCGATCATCAAGGAGCAAGTCACCAAGGGGCAAAAGATTGGTCTTTTTAGACCGGTCTTGTACCCGACGTGGATGGCTAACGTCGTCCTGGTGCCAAAAGCTTCGGGAAAGTGGCGGATGTGCGTGGACTTCACCGACTTGAATAAGGCCACCCCTAAGGACTGTTATCCGCTGTCGAGCATCGACCAACTGGTTGACTCAACCTCGGGCAATGAGATACTTAGTTTCCTTGATGCCTATTCAGGTTACCATCAGATCAGAATGAACCCAGAAGACATTGAGAAGACCGCCTTTATCACCGACTTCGGCGTATACTGCTACATCCGGATGCCTTTTGGGTTGAAGAATGCTAGAGCCACCTACCAGAGGCTGGTCAATCATATGTTCGAGGGACAGCTCGGCCGAAACACCGAGGTCTATATTGACGACATGCTCATGAAGACCCCCAAGGCCGAGAACCACTTCACCGACCTAGCTGAGACCTTCGACGCCCTCCTGAGGTACAATATGAAGCTCAATCCCACCAAGTGCGCCTTCGAAGTGAGATCCGGGAAATTCCTGGTTTCTTAGTCACCCAGCGTGGGATCGAGGCCAACCCTGACAAGGTCCAGGCCATCCTAGACATGCGCTCACCCACCTGCATCAAAGACGTTCAACGCCTTACTGGGCGCATTGCCGCGCTCAGCAGGTTCCTGTCCCGTGTGGCCGAACGATGCCTACCCTTCTTCAAACTGTTGAGGGGGCCCAAAATGGCATCTGCTACGTTCGCATGGGATGAGGAATGCCAAAGAGCGTTTACCGAGCTTAAGGAGTTCCTGGCTTCACCCCCGGTGCTGTCCAAGCCTGTCCCCGGTGAAGCCCTGCATCTCTATCTCTCGGCAACCCCATCTACAGTTAGCTCAGTCCTGGTCAAAAATGACTCGGGAGTCGAGAGACCGGTCTACTACACCAGCAAGGTGCTCAACGAAGCTGAGAGAAGGTACCCCGCAACCGAAAGACTCGTGCTAGCGTTGGTTACCTCGGCCAAGTGCCTCCGACCCTACTTCCAAGGGCACTACATCACCGTGCTGACCGGCGAACCATTGAAGAGGATCCTCGCTCACCCTGAAGCCTCGGGACGCCTCGTCAAGTGGGCCATCATGCTTGGGGCCTACGATATATTGTACCGGCCTCTCTCGACTATCAAAGGTCAGGCGCTCACTGACTTCATTGCTGAGAGCACCATCCTGACCGAAGAAAGATCTCCGTCCGCGCCCGGGCCAACTGGGAACTGTTCATCGACGGAACCTCCAACTCAGCCGGAAGCGGCGCTGGAATCCTCCTAAAGTCCCCTAAAGGAGCAGAGCTATAATACGCCTTGAAGTTCAACTTCCATGCGTCCAACAACGCTTCCGAGTACGAGGCCCTTATCTCGGGAGCCCGTATGGCCCGGCGACTGGGGGCTGAGCGAGTCAAAATTCACACTGACTCCCAGCTGGTCGCTAGCTAGGTCAACGGTGATTACGAAGCTCGAGAGGCACCGATGGTCACATACCTCCAGCTGGTTAGAGCCATGGCACAACAGTTCGAGAGATTTGAGGTAGTCCGAATAGCTCGCGAGGAAAACTCCCGAGCGGACACCCTCTCTCGGCTGGCCTCTTCTCTTGACCTAGAGGGTACTCTATCGATCCTTCTCGAAGAGCTAGAGCGACCGAGCATCGATTCGGAGCTCCTGGCTGTTGACTCGGCCACCCAAGTGACTGGCGTACCCCGTACCTATCGTGGCTCCAAGATTCTCAAGAGCCTCCCGACCCTCGGGAAGCCCGAAGATTGAAGTACCAAGCTCGACGATTCATCACTCTGGACGACACTCTCCACCGGAGATCCCTCTTCGGTCCTCTCCTGAAGTGCCTCAGTACTGATGAAGCCAATCGAGCAATTCAAGAAGTTCGTGAAGGTCTGTGCGGAGAGCATTTAGGAGGAAGGTCGCTCGCCAGGATCCTGCTATGGCAAGGTTATTGGTGGCCCACTTTGCAGCGCGACTGCTCGACCTACACACAACACTGTGACCGATGCCAGTGATTTGACCACTTGGTCCATCAGCCAGCAACGGAGCTCATCACCTTAGCCGATCCTTATCCCTTTGCCCGCTGGGGAATCGACATCCTCGGGCCATTCCCTACGGCCTCGGCCCAGAAGAAGTTCATTATCATCGCCATCGACTACTTCACCAAATGGATCAAGGTCGAAGCCACAGCAAGGATCACTGAGAAAGTCATCTGGAATTTCATCTAGAAGTCGATCATCTGTTGTTACGGCATCCCCCGGGTGATAGTAAGCGATAACGGTTGGCAATTTGATTCTCGTTATTTCTGAGACAGATGTGCCGACCTGGGCATTTGCAATCACTTCACCTCGGTCGCCCACCCTCAAGCTAACGGGCTGGTCAAAAATGCCAATAAGACTATCTTAAAAGGCATCAAGACCAGGCACGGCAAAGCCAAGGGCAGCTGGCTTGAGGAATTACCGAATGTACTTTGGTCACATAGAACGACTCCCAGAACGGCAACCGCTGAAAGTCCTTTTCAGTTGTTGTACGGCGCCGAGGCCGTCATCCTGTTGGAGATTGTCAATCCCTCCCTCCGAGTCATCTGTTTCTCGCCCAAGGCAAACGATCAAAAACTGCTCTAAAACCTCGACCTAATAGATGAACTCCGAGAGATTGTCGGCATCCAAGCAACGGAATACCAGTGCCGTCTCACTCGATACTACAATGCCAAAGTCCGAGATAGACACTTTCAACCGGGAGATTTCGTTCTCAGGAAGGCCGAAGCCTCTCGGTCACTTGAGGCGGCGGGCAAGCTATCCCCTAATTGGAAAGGCCCCTACCGAGTGGTCGAGACGCTCGGGAAAGGAGCATACAGGTTATCTACGATGGAAGGAGAGCCCATCCCTGGGACCTGGAACGCGACTACACTACGCAAGTTCTACTTCTGAATATCGAACATTATGTAAGCAACATGGAATAAAACAAAAGTTCCCTTTCCTTTATTCAAACAACTCGCTTGTACATCAAAAAGGCCGAAGCCAAGAAAATACATGTCGAAAAAGTAAAAAATCCATCTGGCGCCGCCATATGAGCCCATCGCTCGGTTGACTCGGTTGATCTTCCTGCGTCCAGTCACTGACTCTGTCTTGTGCAGAAACTGGCTCGGATAAAGGGTAGTCGACCCCGCTGGCTCGGGTAGCTCGGAACAAAGGTGACAGAGGGATTAGGAAGGAGAAGGTTACCTTCCAAGTTGACAGAGATAGAGGAAGGGGAGGAGGGAATGCGAATGAAGGCCTCCTCTCTACCAATCTGCCAACTCTTTGGAAGGCAGAGAGTGCATGCACCCTCCGAAGAGTCAAAGAAATGATGAGGAGGGCAGAAGAGGGAGAAAGAGGCTGCGGAAGAAAAGAGGAGAAGCAGGAAGTGGAGAGGAATCTCGAGAGAGATCTCCCCCAGGGAGCAAGCGGGAAGGGACGGGCGGCAGGGATGCTTGATTCCCCCATCCGTCCGCCATCACGCCCCACCCCTAGAAGCGCCGCCGGAACTGATAAAAGAGGACGACATGTCTTCACACGTCGAACCCTCTTTAAACCCGAAGTGGCAATGACTCTTTGCCCTCCATCATTGGTAGCCTCATCTTCCGGAGCATCTTCCATGTTTCGAATATATTAGCACAACGCTACGTAAAGAAGGAATGAGAAAACACTGTTGAGGAAAACCCTAAGCTGTGGAGAGGAAGGGACGCCCTTTAGACCTTTTATAGGCGAAGGGAGGCTATTTGCCTTAAATGATTCTCCCCTCGAAAACACGTAAAAGGGACCTCTCCCTACGAACGGTCACCTCAAACTCCTTGTTTCCGCCCCAGCGGGACATACGAACCAGCCAAACATTCAAAGCATGAGAAAATTGAAGGACACCCTATCAGACACCTGTCTAACCATCGTGCGAGAGCCACACAGAAAATATCGGCACTTTCCAACTACTGCAGATACGCTGAACAAAATACGGCAATGGCGATACGGAACAGTTAAGTCTTCGTCATAATGCTATTGCCTTACCTTTTTCCCTACACAACAGGGAAAGTTTTTTTTCTTTTTTAAAAAAAGGAAAAAGACATACAAAAAGAGAAAGCACAACAGATACATTAGGCCTCTGGCCCACCCTGAAGCTCGGAAGTGGAAGGCTCAGGCGGTCTTCCCCCGGCACCCTCGGCGACGGCCGACCCTGGCACTGACCCCACCGGCGTGGGAACTTCCTCGGTTGTGCACCCTCCCGAGGCATCCGAAGTTGGCGACCCCTCGGGTGAAGAGCCCTCCTGATCTTCTTCCTCCGACGCTGAAGCAGAGGAGCCGGAGGATGACAAGTCTGAGTCATAGCATTGCCCGGATGGGAATTCGATTATCCCGGACGCCTACTCCTCGGCATAAGACACGGCCCTATCGTAGCCCTGCTTGAACCCCTTGCGGATGCCTCGGCGAAGTGCTGACTCGTAGTAGGGGAGGGCAGCCTCCTTAAGGTCGACCCGATAGGCCTCCAAGCATTTGTACTGCTCAAGCACCTCCACCCAGGCCAATCCCACCCTACCAACGAGCTCGGCCTTCTCCCACTCCGCCTCGGCTAATTTCCACTCGGCCTCAGTCGTCCGCTCCTCGGCCTCTGTCGCCCGCTTCTCCGCCTCGGCTCGATCAGCCTCGGCCTCCCCCCGAAGGCGTTCAGCTTCCTCCGCCTGGTCCACCAGCTCGGAGAGCTCGGCCTCCCACCGGCCATCCAGCTCGATGCGAACAAGGCGCTCCTCTTCAAGAAGCCTGCTCTTCCTCTCGAGCGATTCACGGGCCTTAGCTAGCTACTCGATTAGCGCCCGGGCCTCCACCTGGCTCGACCGCACCAGCTCCCTAACTGAGGAAAGCTCCCGCCGAAGCCCATCACGCTCCTCGGCAAGCCGAGCCAGCTTCCTGTCAGACCCACCAAGGGTCCAGGCCAGGGTCGCTCGCTCTGTCTCCAACGGAGTGTATGCTTCTGCCAGAGTGGCCCCCATCTGGGCCAGGACCAGGCCGCCCTCCATAACCGCCTCGAGGGCCACGGACGGGGAGTGCTGCCTGCCTCCCCCCTTCACCTTTGCGGCTATGCCGTGACACACCTGATACAGAGGGCCCTGGATGCCAAGCCTCTCCAAGGCCGCCGGAATGGAGATCCCCCCTTCGATCGGTGCCCCACCAGGCGGCCCAAACTGAGCCTCGGCTTCGGTCGCCTCTCGTGCCTTGGCCGGATCTTCTTGCGACCCTCCAACCTGGGCCGATTCGGCACCTGCACCGCCACCTAGAGCGTCGCCCGCCCCAATCTTGGCCGCGGCCCCAGCATCACCTGCCTCGTCCACGGCCCCCTCGGCTTTGGCCGAGGGGAGGGCCGGGCCCTGCACCGCTGCCAATCGTAGAAGCACCCTCGGCCCCCTCGGCTCTGACCGAGGGGGGAGCCGAACCAGCATCATCACCGCCTGCAGGAGCGGCCCCAACCTCCTCGGCCCCCTCTTGCTCGGCAGATGGGAGAGCTGGCCTAACAAGGTCGGCCCTATCTCGCTCGGAAGAGGGGAGAGCCGCCAAGCTAGTGCCACCCACGACGACGGAGACGGATCCGGCCTTCTTGGCCTGCTTCTTGGCCTTTACGGCATCCCGTATCATGCCCTCCATGGGATCCTTGGGCTTGGCCCCCCGCGATTTGGAAGACCCCTCCTGGGCCACCCTCTTGCCCTTACCTAGGACTCGGGTGCGCCCCCCGAGAGATCGCGGCTCGTCGGTGGCCGAGTCATTGCCGAGATCGATCACCTCTGCGGTCTCCTCCAAAGCTGGCCGCCTCGTGTATGCACAGAAGAAAGATATAGTCAGAAAAAGAAAAATGGTCTCGACATCCGAAGAAGAGTCTAGTTTGTAGCACCTGAACCTGACAGATGCAGCCGCGAAAGAAGACACTGCTCGATGTTCTCTGGAGTAACCAGCTCTTCTGTGGACTGGCGGCGCTTCTGCAAGATGGTCGCATACTCCTCCACGTGTGGAGGGAACTCGTCCTGCCTTGGAGGGATATTTGGGTGGAAATTGGGGATTATGCGACACCTCCAGGTCTCCTCCACCGAGCAGATCCCCACCCAGAAGAATTGGGTTTTCCACCCCTTATGCGAAGAATCCTTCGCAGCCAAGGAGATACAACTCCTATTCCACCTCGCCTAGATAAAATAGAAACCCTTCCCGGCCGAGGTATGTGCCTTCAACTCGAAAAAATAGTGAAAGAGGTCCAAGGAAGGAGGAACCCCGCATTGGCGGCAGAGGATGCGAAAGGCGGAAAGGAGGAGATAGGAATTGGCTACCAACTGAACGGGCGCCAACTGGAAAAAATTGAGAAGCTTTTTATTTATTTATTTATTAATCAATACCTAGGTCGATCTAAATAGATCTGCTAGTTGTTTTATTAATATGATAAAAGGAAGAAGGTACAAGCAACTCGAGCCTACATAGAAACACCCTTTGAAGAGAGGACAAGAAACTAAAGGAAGAGGCTCGACAGAAACAAAAAATTACAACCACCTTTGAAGAGGGGACAAGGAACTAAAGGAAGAGGCTCAACAGCAACAAAAAATTACAACCACGGGAGCCCAACAATAGGCTAAGAGCGATAGCGAGGATTGGGCTTGCGGCACCTACGATTGGGGATCTCCCAACCAAGATCTTCATCCGCATTAGCAGGGTCATGTTAAGCAATGTCAGCGGCTGACGGAGGAACAGCGTGGGGCTTCAGGGATGGCTGGGATGGCGCCACCAGAGATGCCGAATGAATCGGGCCACGCACATCCAAGCTTGAAGAAGATGAGCCACCAGTTGGAGGAGCAGCAGCCTGTTGAAGATGTCTAGCAGGCGCAACCAAAGAATCAACAGCAGCATCATCACGAACAGGAGCATCAACATCACAGGTCACTGAAGAGTCTGGCAGGGCAGGAGCAAGACCTGGAGGAGGAGGCTTCACAGGAGCAGGACCTGGAGGGGAAGGCATGGGCTGGGAAGTAACGCGAGTGGCTGAGGCATCTGGAACAGGAAGCTGGTCCATAGAGGATCTGCCAAAGATAGGTAAGGCATTGACTTCATCTCGAAGGGCTCGAAGGGCGGCCAAACGGGCCAAGCGAGCTGCATCCAGTTGGGGGCCATCATGCCCAACAGCGACAGAGGCACAAGGCACGCTAATGGCAGAATGGCTAGAAGCACCAGTCGCCTCAGCAAGAAGGGGGCTGGCGTTCACGGTAGCATCACTAGAGGCCGAAGGGGAGATGACCAGGGCGGCTGGCAGAGACATGCTCGAAGACAAATGGAGAGTAGTGCCAGACACAAGGCAACCAGATGGGTCTACAGGTTTCACGGCTGATGAAACCAAGAGAACACCAGGCAAAGAAGAGCCAACCACGGACATTGACAACGCTGCCGAAGAAACACTGTGCGAGCAACCATCGGCCACCAAACCTAACCCACCAGAAGGGCCCACGCCAGGATGAGGAAGCACCACATTGTCTTGTGTGCAGTCAATACGATGGACATTAGTAGTATCACCAACTACAGGAGTTACATTAGCATGAACTTGGGGGTTAATATGAGGGATATCAATATCATTAGGGGCATCATTCACCACATCCGGAACTACCAAATCCTCAGTATCAAGAACAGCAACAACCTGCACCTGTACATTGTGGACAACAGGTCTCCAAACATGCTTACCCACCACTGGCAAAGGTAGAATACCAGCATCTTTATTAACAACAGCCCCATCCTTCAACAACTCATCAGTAGCAGGGGGCGATCCATCCTGGTTATCATTAAGCTTGCCATCGAATTTCTTTTTACATTTAGAATCACAGTGGCCTAACCTTTTGCATAAAGAACATAACAGAGGTAGGAATGGATAAAGAATAGATTGCCATTTGCCAGCCGACCCAGCTCCAACCCAAATACGTTGAGGAAGTTTCTTGGAGATATCTAGTTGCACACAGACCCTGGCAGAATGTGTACGAGAAAGACAAAGAGTGTCCCTGTCCACTTTCAGAACTGGACCAATACTACCAGCAATCGACCGTATCATGGCCTCATTATAAAAATTGGCCGGGAGACCAGGGAGTTCCAACCAGACAGGAACGATGGGGCAATCTGCATCCGGAGAAAAATCCATGGACCATTTAAAAAACCAGAATAGCCTTCCTTTCACATATAAAGATTCCTTAAGAAGAACAAACAAATAATCCTCTTTGTTCTGAAATCGAAGTAGAAGATGACGATTGTCCATTGCTCTAATGAAGAAGCCATCATTACATTTAAATCTTTGCGCTAGATGAGAGCAGATCTCTGGGAATGGAGGACGTCCTTGGGATGTATGCGCAATGATCACAAACTCCAGCACCATACAAGATATCTTAATCTCATCTGTGGTAAAGAAAATAGCAGGTTCACCCGAATCCGTAAAAGCCGAGGCATGGACGGGAAGTGGAAGAACAGGAGGACATATGGATCGCAGTAAAACCTTTGCAAACGACGGCTGAGCAAGTTGAACCCCATCATCCGTAGGAGTGCCATCAGCAGGTACAGAGGAAGAAGCCTGACCCGCATCTTTGTCAGCAGGAGGGGGAGCAGCAGGGGATAACGCCATGCCACGATCCCCCTTCAGCAAAATAGGAGGAGGCCCGGAAGGGCCTCCACCATCATCCACCATTCTGACCAAGGCTCACATTCAGAACAGCACGCTCTCCACCACGCCAGGCAGGCAGACGCACACCGGGCACGAAGCAGGGGGCGAGGTAGGCCGGGCGCGGTAGGGGGAGGCCCCCACACCGGTGACTGGCAGTTCGCGCGGCGGCTAGGGCTCCTAAAAATTTTGGGGAAACTCCGCCTGCCCTAGTATTTAGAGATCGGTAGTAGTTCAGTGCTCCGGTAAAGCCAGTCTTTTCAAACTTGCTCACAAAATACTTAACATCTTCCTCTGTAAGCCATGAAGGCAGGGCAATCTCATCATCAGGAGAACCCCCAAATTCTTTTGACAGGAAAAGTGGACCTGGTCTTCTATATGAAAGGAACTTCTTGAGCACAAACTCGGTCTCGAAGTGATCTAATACTTTCTCCGCTTCACCAGGCTCCAGTGGTCAATCATGGACCAGCTTCCATAAGAACTGATGAACGCTAGAAATGTTGTATGTGTAGACGGAAATGAGGCATGGTTCATAGGAAAGACCCCAGACCTAGAACCTGATTACATACAAGTCGTCTCCGTAGAGAGAACGGAAGTAATCGAGCGGCCTCACCCCGGCCCTCCGCGACGAGTATGCCACGCTCAGGTTCACCAGCGCCTTCACCCTGTCTGGCCTAAACAAGCAGAGATACCACGCCACCAACACCCCCCAGTCGTGCCCCACCACGAACACCTGGTCCAGGCCGAGGGCGTCAAGGAGCGTGACGAGGTCGCCGACGATGTGGAAGATGGAGTAGTCGGCGGTGGACTCCGGCACGTCGGTGTCGCCGTACCCGCGGAGGTCGGGGGCGACAGCGCGGTAGCCGCGGGCGGCCAGCCCCAGGATCTGGTGGCGCCACGAGTACCAGAGCTCGAGGAAGCCGTGGAGCAAGAGCACCGCCAAAAAATTGAGAAGCTTAAGAACAAAGGGCTCAAAGGGAAGCCGGAACCCGCCCTTCCACGATAGAAGGAAGGTATAGATATGGCCTGTACGAGAGCCCATGCTCATCTCGTGCGGAGCAACCGCGGTAAAGCAAAACTTGTAGGGCAGGCGAAACTGGTGCTCCAGCCTTCTCACCTCCGCCTCCCCCAGTTCGCTATTGTTTGGAACCGCCGCCTTCGCCGCAGGCTCATCCTCCCACTCTTTGACTTTCGGATGTTGATCCGCCATGGAATCTGGAGAAGAACTTGAAGAAAGATGCTCTCGGGACCCCGAAGACTCCGGAGGAAGAGGAAGCTGCCTGACTACCTCTGCAGTTATCCCTGCCAACTCCGCAAATGCCGCTGCAAGCCTCTGCTCTTCCGTCGCATCCTCACGACGCATCAAAGAGCCCAAAAGCAAGCACGAAGGTGAGCCGAACCCTAAAGACGGAGGGAGTCTGGAATGACAACAAGCGCCCAATGCCTATATCCCCATGCGGAAGGCGGCGCGCCGTTCCGACCTCCGAGAAAAAGGGGCCCCTTCATTTCCAATCCGTCAGGATTATCATTATTATGGGCCCAAGTGACCACGACACGTGGCTTCTTAACACCGCAAGATCTCCACCCATTCGAACCACGCTGGTCCAAAACCCTAACGGCTACTCTTCCGAGCCTACCAAGGCTCGGGAGTAGGAGGGGGACAAGTGGAGAGGGGGATTTCTGTAGCCCATCTAAAGAACAGCCAAACTAGGTCCATCAGGACCAAACAAGGCCCAGCTCATCCAAGTGACAGCCCCGCGGGGCCCACTTAGGCTAAAAGCCCAATAAGATCACTCGGGGCCACACCCTTCCTCGGCGGCCCTTAGGCTCGGAAGGCCCAAGCGTCGGTCAGGTCAGAGAAAGACCCATGCCCGATCTATCCCCTAGCCGAGATAAAGTCAGGTGCTCAGCGCCCACTCCGACCTATCTTTATCCGACCTATGCCTATTGCCCGGACAGGGTTGGCACCTTTCATGCTTGGGTCGACCGGCGATTGCTTATCCACACTACCGTTGAGAACCCTTTATAAGTAGGAGTTTATGAGGATAAGGGACCCATGATCCCTCAAGGCTATAAAGATCCCACAATGAGGACGTAAAGAGCCCACGTTGATGACGTAACTCCCGCCTGAAACCCCTCAGCTTACGAGACTCATGAGGTCAGTACACTATTTAAACCTGGGACTACCTCCAACGAAGAAAGAGGGCAAACACACGCCTAAACTCCCCGAGCATGAACCACTTCACCACCTTGGTGTAGAGGAATCTCGTGCATCTCTTTCCTCCTCCCTTCATAGCTTCCACCATTGCTCTACTGACTTAAGCATCGGAGGGTTTACCCCAGGGAACCATCCCTGGGCCCCCTGATCCGTTTCCCTTCTTTGCAGTTCACTATCCGGTGATCATCTTCCCAGCTCAGGTCCAGCGCGAGATTACGCCTCTTCACTCCTTTGTTTGGATTTCTATCTTCTTTTAATCTCTTTTCTTACATCCACCTTGGCTGTAGCACATCCGCATTGGCTGGTAACCGCTCTCCAATGGTGAAACCTACAGGTTTGTCACCTGGGGTACTTTCACCGCGCTGGAAGTTGATCATCTTCTTTTATCTCTTTCGTGCCCGTGTGCACCCTCCCTCCTTTATCCAAACATTGTTGATTTCATTAAACCTTCTAGGATTGCTTCATCTCAAGCTTTGGATTTAATTCTCATTCGGTGATGTTGATTGCGTGTCTCATCACACCTTGGCGCCTACTTTTCAGTTCACTTTATTCACTTGCAAAGCAGACGCCAAAGCGGGGCAGTTGTAGACACGCCAAAATTGACATTACTGTGAGTACATCTTCTATTTCTTTATAACGCCCCAATTTGACCATTAAATTAACTTATTTGAGTGTTTTTTCCATTTTTTGGGGTTTTTACCTTTTCCCTATTTTTTGGAATTTTTTTTGGAATTTTTTAGAATTTTCTAGAGTTTTCTGATATTTTTCCCTAATTTTTCGAACTTTAGAAGAATTAGCGACAGATCCCACGGACGCCCATTTAATAGGCGACCATCAAAATTGACGCCATTTCTTGAGTTTTATTTAATTAAAATATGAAAATAAAAAATATTTTTCTCTGATCGCGGTCGCCTAGGCAACCGCATTCAGAGGAGGTTCCCGAAAACCCTCGTTTCTTCACAGAAATGTGAGTCAGCCCTAAATGATGCTAATTTATAATTGGCATCCGCCGTGGATGACGCAAATTTATGTTTTACATTTTTAAATGATTTTAAACATCATTTTCGTGTAATTTCATTTGGTGTCAACCATGGAAGACGCCAATTCTTAAAATAAGCGTCCAGGACCGTTGACGCCTATTCTTCTTGATTATGTGCGTCCGTTTTGTCGGACGATAATTCCTAATGAGCGTCTCGGCCTCCAGACGTAATTTCCCTTGCTATATTTTGAGCTTCCGATTCCTTCTGAAATTCAGATTTATTTCAAATGAGCGTCTATGCACTAAGGCGTGAATTCATTTTTATTTTGGATTTCCATATTTTAACTTCAAATTAACGTCCATAGTGGTGGACACCTATTCAAAGGGCGACCATGGGGCCTGACGCCATTTCCCTATAACCTCCTAAACTCGTCGACAGTTCCTTCTTTCCTCATTTTTGAGGTCCGTTTCAACTGGGTAAGGTTCCTGGTGGCTTTCCAAGCTGGAGAGGACTCTTAGCAAGTTTATCTCCTTCCGTGGATGATTATCCTAACTATTCTTGGAATCAAACTTCGAACTTCTCTCGAATCTTTCCTTAT
Source organism: Amorphophallus konjac (assembly GCA_022559845.1). Taxonomy (NCBI): domain Eukaryota; kingdom Viridiplantae; phylum Streptophyta; class Magnoliopsida; order Alismatales; family Araceae; genus Amorphophallus; species Amorphophallus konjac. Next base: position 74,833,630 of record CM040123.1, on the reverse strand, counting down.
AAATAAGCCCGTTGCTTCTCTTTCTAGAGGGGGGGGGGGTGTCGAACTTCATTCGAAGAGGGGGAGGTGCTGCCAGATTCATGGCTCAAGGAGAGGGTCTTCCCTACATCTGTTGTTTCACTCTTTTGGAGGCTCTCTCCTGAACGACCATCAAAAGCCACGACCCTCACAAGAGAACATCCCCAGAGGCTTTTTCTTCCTCTATTCTTTCTCTGTGTCATTCTTTTACTACATATGTTAATATCTGCATGCATCATATTCCTTTTGTTCATCTCCCATCTCAACGGCATTGAGAACTCCCCAACAGTGCAACACTTGCACGCACCCTCTCACATTATCATTCATCATATTACATCCCACCTTGGCATAGGGGTTAAAGGGGCAACACCCCAACAGGTGTGTCTCACTTTATGCTTTCACGTCATGTTTATTCATTCGGGATTTGATACTACACTCATTTGGTTATAATTCCCATTTCTTTGTTGGTGTTGTTGGTCCTTTTTTTGTGCAAGGGTAATCTCAAGGAAGACTCTCTTTATCGGCCGGCCGATAGGAAGAGAAGGAGGAAACACCCACGTCTCCCCCCACTTTTCAAGGTATTATCGTGATCCCTCCCTTTATTCATTGTTTACATTCATCGAGGCCCGCGGTCTCTGACGATCACCTCCATCCTAGCATCCACACATGCTCCCACTTCCCTTTTCCCCCCACTCGTAGCTTAGCTTGTTTATTTTTATTTCTTTCTAAGTGGATTTTTAAATAGATCTACAGTTCAAAGGCTGGATCAAAACAACATATGCAGACTGATAAGGTCGACGCACGGGTTTAGTGAGGTCGGCACATATCACAGCTGAATGCAAATGAACCACTGAAACACAGAACACAGCCAAGTCCCTTATAGAGTTGCAGACAAGTGAAACACAAGTGTTCTTATTGGGTTATGCAGAACTGAAATCAAACACACCTATATAAGACACAGTCACACCATGCAATGTGGATGACAACTAGGATCACGACTATGTAAAGAGGAGTGCTTGAGTGCAGTTATGCAACAATCAAGGACTGGATAAGCAGGTGCAGAACTAACACATAGGTGGACAGTGTGGAGGCCGAGCAAGGTAAGTGCAGAATAGAAATACCTGTGTTCCTGTGAATGGGGATAGAAGATATGGATCAAACACACAAGAACACATCCACTGCACCAGATATTTTTAAGGTGGTTTGGTTGCAAGCCCACAACCTACGTCCACCCCTCACCAAACTGGTGCGGCTTTACCACATGAGGACGAAGTCCTCAACACACACACACGGGGATGAACCCCCCCCCCACACACACACAAACAAAGAAAACAAGCTGCAAGTGCAGCAAAAATACTTCTGGTCTCTAACCAGAGCACCAGACACACATACTGAAATCTAATTCAAGATGATAAGAGAAAAAATGCAAGGCAAGAAGAAGCAAAACAAAAGTAGCTTCAGAAGTTGTTCAAGAAGCTATTTTCTGTAGGGCTGCACTTCTGCTCTTCAGGCTCTCTCTCTCTCTCTCATTTCTGCTCAAAGGGGGCTGCTCATGGCTTTCTCCTTATCACTCTTTTTCTCAGATGCCTCTCATGAAGCTCAGGGCTGCTCACTCTATTTTCTTCCTCTCTTCTCTTTGGGACGAGCTAAGATGATATGTCTCTCAATGCATGGCTTGGCCAACTCCTTCAAGGTGGCCATTGCTTCATATTTATAGAAGAGGTGCTGGCGAATTTTCCCTCCAGAGATCTGCCACTTGATTGGTTGAGATAAAATAAGGTTCTTTGAAATGAACCTCTTCACTGATTGGTTGAGCATAGGTGGAAGTGCAGGAACAAGAAATATCTCCATCTGATTGGTCTAGCAGAGGAAAAAATGGTTTTCCCTCCATGGAGTAATTCTACAGATCATGGAGTATGCTGTAGAGGCTTCCCATTGGCTTGGGGTCTTCTAGGCCATTGTTTGATCAGAATAAACAAAGGAGTTCTTTGACCAAATGCCTTTTCACCTGGTGGTCTATGATTAGTCTAGCATCTAGCAGAGCAGAGGAACAGACTGGTCTTCTCCCAAGTTCTTTCACAAACTGGAATCTGATTGGCTGTGACCAAAAAGGTAGAGTACAGTGACAACTGACCTTTCCCAAATCAGTAGACTGGCAAAACTTTGTCCAAAAAGGTTGTACTAAAGCCTCATAATGAAAAGGACAATCCACTCTCTTAGGAACATTTTCCAGACCTCAAAAGATGTGTTTTTGGAGGTTTGCGGTTCCTATTTTTGGCTACTAAATACTTTTTTGAACAACTACAGTTTTACCAAAAAAGACCTGAAAGTCTTAGAGTGCGTCGACGCACTGTGAGGCAAGGTTGACGCATCCGTTGAATGTTGGCTTGAAATGGCTTCTGGGAGGCACCTGGCATCGACGCTGTAGCACCTCGAAAATTTAAATATAAAACAAATAGAAATAACTATAAATATTAGATATAGAAAATCATGGGAATTAAAATTTTGATAAAGGAAAAGTGATAATTAACTAAAATAGTTAATGAGCTTAAATGATAATAAAAGGTATAAGTAAATAAAATTGAGAAATAGATACTAGTATGACCTTTGTCTATTTTAGTTTAAAATTAAAATTATAATTCAAGAATAAATACGTACATATAGATATAAAGGTTTTCGTAGAACCAAAACCGACTATGATACCCAAGACAACGGAAAAATTCAATAAGGTAGACAAATAAATAAAATTAAAAGATATAAAATCTCTAGAAGTTCCACTCTCAAAAAATATATAATATGCCCAGCTACACTAAATACATGAATAAGTTAAAACCCATTATAATTCAAACAAATTTAATTAGTGGGGCCTTAATCAAGGTTTAAGGCTTAACCCATGATAAATTGCAAGAAGAAAGACCCAACCCAATAATATTAAGCTAATAGTTATACTCAATGGGCTTTGAAAGAATAATGGGCTTTAATAATAATTATTGGGCTTTTTTAGAATATATATATAAAAATAAATGCTATTAAGCTTGTAAACCTAACCCAAAATATCCCAAAACTGAATGAGTTTGGGGGCTTACGTTAAATACATATATAATGGGCTTTGGAAAGTGTATATATAAGATTCAAAAGCCAAACATGTTAACTAGCTAAATATCATCATAGCTCAAATATGTACAGTAATAGGCTTTTCAACTCTCAGAACGGTAAAACAACTAATTGGGCTTGAATGTAAATATATACATACATGGGCTTCATAAACAAAACTCTTAACAATAATATTAAGAGGACAATAGAGAAATGCATAATTTATATTAACCATGTATATGTTAATGGACCATCACCCAAAACAACCCAAAGCCCACGTACAGCAGCCCATTTAACCACATGCCATGTAGCCCAAACTAATACAAAGCCAACCTAACAAACAAATCAACCCACGTGCCCATCAAATGCCACCCCTTTACCCACATACAACCCATCGAACCACACTACCCAAATGCAGGGGCGATCGTGTATGTTATTAGCTTTAGGGTTTTTGGCATAAAAGTATAGCAAGCGGCTAGTAAATGGGAAGGTGGAAACGCCTTCGGAAATAACTTATGGAAAGTTGCCTTGATGGCCTTTGAACCCTCCAGAATTCCCATCCTCTATAAAACTCAACCTTGTCGAACGCACAAGGCTTGTTGATGCCCTTGCGTTCGAAGGGAGGTCGTCGTCATCGTCTTTATGTTACGTGAAGAGGGCCTCGTCTTCTTCTTGTTCTCGTGTACGTGAAGAAGTGGAACCTCTTCTTCCTCCTCTGCTGTAGCTGGGTCACAACTGCTGCTGTTGGGCGTGGGAAGCTTCTTCTTTGTCATCTTCTTCCTCTGCTATTCTTCTTCTTCTTCTAAACGTCAAAGCATTGTTAAGAGGTAGGCAATCTCCCAAGTAAAAATTTAAATGATCCTCAATTTATTTCATCTTTTTTTGTTGATCCTGTGCAACCGCCCCGTTCTGCATATTCCGTTCAAAGAAAATATGTATCTTTTTATTTGTTAATAACTGATGAATCGTTTAAAATTCAATATCTATTGAATCATGTTAATAAAAATAGTAAAGTGCACATTTTCATGATCCCTATATTTTTTTGATAATTTTTATAATTTTATTTTATTAAAATTTTGTTAGAATAAAATTGACCTCGATTATTCGGTTAAAACTTCACATGAACTTCAAAGATTTTTATCTTTAAAAATAGAGAGAATAAATTTATGATATTACATGGTTAGGATACTTATATTTTTCTCCTATTTATCATATATTTTGTTTCATAAAATTCTTGATAAATTGAAAGTGATACTATTAATAGTAGAGTTGTGGGAAAAACAAAAATGACGACTTGATGTACGTCGTCTCTTCTGAAATTGATGCCACTGTTAAGGGCGTTATAATAATAAAAGGTGACAGCCGAAAGGTCGTCATTTAATCAAATTCAAAAAAAATGATGAACGACAGTCGTCAATTGCATATATAATGGTTATGACTTTTTCGCATTTATAGTTATTTATAGGTATAGAAGTATCCTTTCGCCATGAAAATTTATGGGTGTACTATTGGGGTGGAGACCGAGGTAGTGAAAGTGGTTGCACCGTTTTTCGTGCCCCCTATCGTAAGATCTCCCGTCTCTGATCGAAAAATTATTTTGAATGTATGGTTAGGTAGAGTTTTTCAAGCCGGTCATTTCGGTATATTATAAGTTAGATTCCGACATGGTTAAGTATAGAAACGTGAGGTTTGAAAAAATGGATCTTTTTGAAATAACGACCCAAAAACGGTCGTTACTTAAAAAGTTGACGACACTATTGCTAGGCGTCAGATTGATTATATAAATATAAATATATATATATATATATATATAAGTATATGTATATATATATATATATCATGTATACATATCTTTGAAAATTCATTATTATTAAAATATATAACCAAAAATTATGAAAAATATATATTTGGAATCCTTATATTTTTCTCCTAATTATCATATATTCTTTTTTCTTAAATTATTTTAAATAAATCAATGTGCCTTTTAATATATGTTTTTGAATTTATTCAATTAAATAGATATAAATGTGAATTCTTATTAAATAAATTAAGTTAAAAATCATAAAAATTAATGTTCCCCAAGGGGACGCTAATTAATAAATGACGTCAACCACGGGCGTCAAATAATATAAGTTTATTTAATTATAGTTAATTATAGAATTGGAGGGACTTGAATTCTATAATTAACACAATCATATTCTCACCGTTTACTTCCGTCTTTGACCCATACCGCGGGTCTTTTGGCACTCTCATCTCACGTCCGTAGATGGAGTCCCTGTTTCATGATTGGTTCACGTTATACACTCAACTCTCGGTGACATACGAGCCCTCCATTGGACATTCCATTCCTTCGGACTGGCAAGTTAGTCATTGGGACCTCCGTAAGTCTCCTCGTAGCCTTGGATTCCCTCAAGGCCGATTGAGCTGGTTGTACCTAATCACCTATATTTCCAGAATGACATGATTTTCATCTGGTTTATTGATATATCATCCTTATTACAAATTCTGTCCTTGAACTCTATGTTCCATGAAATCTATCTTAATATTCTTACATGCTTGATCCTTGAAATTCTTGGCCATTAATATGGAATTAGTCTAGACTAAATGTCAGGGGCTATGGGTCCCACTAAAATGACATTTTAAATGCTATGGGTCCTGATCTGACCCTATTGGGCGAGGCAAAGTCCAAACGTTACCGGTATACGATGATCGGGTGCAGGCATTCACCAACTCGGTTATTGGCATTTAGGGGCAATCATATAGTCGTGAGAACTCCTAAGTGTACGACCAAATACTAACTAGTGCTATTTTCTATGAGAGGTGGTCATATCGTCGTGATTTTCCCCTTAGTGCATTGGCCAATCCTATATAGTGCTATATGTGCAAACGCTCTCGTGATAGTGATGATCGGGAGTAATTGCCATCATAGTACATCCTTCTACAACTTATTGTTCGTCATGAAAAGATCCTGATTTGCCTTATTGGAGGGGTTATCATATCGTCCTGATATTCCCTTAGTGTCTTGGCAATTGCTATATAGTGTTCTTGAATCATCCTATTGATAGTACTCGTTAACTTGTCACAAAGATCCTTCACAATAAATGATACATTGAAGCTCTCGTGATAGTGTTCGTCATAGAGAGATGAATGTTATATTTCCTCATGAATGCTCTTGACCTAACTTGAGAAAGTACTTGATTAGATCTTGCTATACCCTCTTGATTATCATTGTCCCTACTCTACATAAGTTTATCTAGCATCTTGCTTACTCGTTTGTTTATTATAGTGCTTGAATTTATCTCGTGTTATTACAGTTCTCGATTTCTATATCTTGCATGACCTGCATGAGCATGTTAAACTGTAATTGATTTAAAGCTAGTTTGGAATCATGAGATATTAAGTCCTACTGAGCGTTCGCTCACCTTGCGTTTTTCAATGTTTTTCAGGTAAAGACCTTAGTGACGACGAGACCGCACATGATGGGCAAGGGCAAGAGTGAAGAGAACTCTGACATCTAGATGAACCGTCTAGTCTGGTTATCTTGCGTCTTATGTCTCATTGTAATTTTTATTTATTAAGTCTTTTCGTTTATTATGGGCCCGAATATGTAAAGAACTTATATTTGAAATGAAATTTGTTATTTGTCCAAATTGTGTTTTGTGGAAATGACTATGCTCTGATTGACATGACTGTTTAACTGCCACGTTCCAAGCAAACGACACGTTCCGCTGCTATCGGTTCGGGGCGTGACAAACACCCTGAGAGAAGTGCATCGACGCATCTGCTTGGAGAATCATTCATAATGCTCTCTGGGAGACCCCTGCGTCGACGCCCTGAGTTGATGGGGTCGACGCATCCTTCGCAAGATGCGATTGGAATTGCTTCTGTGATAGCCTGCAGTCGACGCTGCGTTAAGATGGGGTCGACGCAGCTTAGACCCATTTGGACTTTTTCTTCCTCTTGTGATCAAATGCGTTGACGCATCCTTTGGTAGGGTTGACACAATCTTTTGTAGTTTTAATTTTTCCTTGGTTTCTGTGCATACCTATGCTTTTGCACCATGAGTTTCTTTCAACCTTGGTTGGTTCTTGTTCTTTTATATTTATGTGGCTTGAAATCAACCTTGTCCTGGTGCTTCAATGCATCATATCACCTGACATTATTGCATGATATCTTCACACTGCTCATCTTAATGAGGCCATTCACATGCTAGTGCTGACTTTGACTTTGACGCGAACTACAAGAACGTGGACATCATCAAATGAAAGTAAGACTCATCAATGAGTCATAGTCAGACATCATCAAAACAATAGAATCAAGCATGTTCCTCACATGCCCAACATTCTTCCCCTTTTTGATGATGGCAACTATGAGTCATCAGGAGTTCATTCTGAGTCATTTCTTAAAGGAATAAGATCATGAAATAGATAATGACTCATCACAAATTCTCTCCCTTGGCCATCAGCAAAGAGGGCTTAGATTAAAGCCAATTACAAAGTCAGAATATGCAACTATGAGTGATGGGGGCATCTCTCGCCCCTTATATTTTTAAAACCCCGGTTGCCCGCCAGCATGGTTCCATTACGTCCGTCACATTTTTCTGAGTCAATTCATGTAATTTTCATATTTTCTTTGAGTCATAATTATGTAATTTTCATTTTACTTGAGTCATGTCCCTAGGTTTTGTGTTTATTTCCCTAAGTTTGAGTGTCATTAGGTTGTTTAGTTAGCTATTGGGCCCAATTCATTGGGCTTGGCCCAAGGGCATCCCCCTACCCCCTCGGTTATTTGTCATTGAGTCAATTATCAGGGTCTTATTGTAAAATGTGGGTTGCCTATATATATGCCCCATTCCCTTCATTTTGAACTAATGAATCAATGAATGAAAATTGCCATTTTGTGAGTTCTAACTTCAGATTTATTGTGGAGTGAATCCATTAGTGAGGTGAGAAGCCTTAAGGAGAGAATCCCACCCATCCCTCTCTTAATCTCCCTCTTCCACTCCCCTTTCTCTCTCCTCCACACCCAATTTCAAAAATTTTCCCTCTCCTCCCCTCCCAACCACCTCCACACCCCACCTGTAATATCCCGGACCTTTCGGATCCTTCTTCGTGGGTCCCGGATCTAGTTTTCGGAGCGTCCGGCTCTGTTGCGTCTGAAATTTCGTTTCGGACATCTTTTGTGTTCGGATCGGCGCGATCCGGAGTCGTTTCGAAGGCCCGGAGGCGTTCCGCGGCTTTTCCGCGTGTGTTTTCTGATTCCCGGCGCGGGATTCGGCTTTTTCTTCGGAAGCTCGCTGCGGGCGAACCGGGCGGTTCACCCGGGCACGAGTGGTACCGTTGCGATCGGTGCGTTATGAGGATTACGGAAATGTATTTTTCTATTTTTCAGTATTTTTCCGAAAAATCGGATTTTCTATATAATCCCATTTCTTTTCTTTTTTCTTTTCTTTTTTCTTTTCTCCTTTCTCTTTCTTCTTCTTCTTTCTCCTTCCTTCCCCAACCGTGACCGCACCTCTCTCTCTCTCTCTCTCTCCCGTTCGAGCGCGGCTAGCTCCTCCCCGGCTGTTGACGGCGGCAGGGCGACGGCGCGGACGCGTGGGTGGCGGCGAGGCGATCTCGTGGACGTGCGACAAGCGTGGGAAGCGTGGGGAGTTCATGAAGCTTCAAGCGTTCTTCGTGATTTATGGGCGATTCGGCGGAGCATTCGCTCCATTGAGGTAGGGTGACGTGCCTTAGCCTCTTGCCGTTCAATTCCCGTGATTTGTAGGCCGCGGGGAGGCCGAGAGGGGATCGTTTGAGCATTTTGGGGTTTTTCCATGATTTGGGGAGAGCTCGCCCGATCTATGGATTTGATGCTTGGATTCATGTTTTGGTGGCCTAGAATCATGCTAGGGGTCCCCAGGGGTCTTCCCCTTTGATTTCCCCCTCTCCTGTGGAGGCATGGGGGCGTGGTTGGAATTTTTGGGCGTTTCTATCGTTTTCGGCCGCGGACTGAGAACGCGCTATACTCCAGTAGCGCGTTCTTGAGTGTCGCGCTGCCCCGACGGGGCGCGTTCATCGGAGAAGATGAACAGTAGGGCGGTTCGTGTCGCGCTATGGGGTCCTAGCGCGATTAGTCTTGTCGCGCTAGGAGGACCTAGCGCGATGGTCCTTGTCGCGCTAGGGTTCCCTAGCACGATCTTCCCTGTCGCGCTAGGGGACCCTAGCGCGTTCTTCCTTGTCGCGCTAGGTGTCCCTAGCGCTATCTTTTCCGTTGTCGGGTGTTCCCCTTGGGCCGTGTGTGTGTCCTGGGCACCCCGTGGAGTTTCGTGACCGTGTCTTCAGGCGTCCTTAGATTTCGGTTGCCTTGGTCATGTGTTTGGCCATGGGCAGTGTGTCCGTTTCCTTCCGACTGCGGTCACCGTGCGATGGTGATGGTACGTGGGACGGCCCCCGTACTTCGTCAGGTTCGGACGTCATTTTTCGTTGGTTTGAGAGTCTACTCCTTCAGTGATCCTCCACTAGTCGTAGCCTACTAGTACGCATGTGCTAGTCACACCAGGGAGTGGTGTACGGGCCGACCTTTAGAGACGGTTTGTGGACCAGTTACCGTTGGGCCCCACGTCTTGCAGCCAGAGTCCGGCAGAGGGGAAAACCGGTCAGAGGGCCAGACCAGGGACGCGCGGTCTGTGTGTGCACACGTCGTTGGGGGCGGTTGGACCCACGTCGACGGGCGTGACCCCAGCTAGTCACTTGTTGTGTTTACTTGTACGGTGTTTGCGCCTCGGGTAGGACCTACCACGTCAGGCGGCTCACCTGCGGCGCGGTGTCAGACGTCAGGGGACGCTACCGGTTGTGCTTCTAGTGGGTGGTACTCTTGTCGAGTACGGAGTGACAGACTGTCAGTCGTGTGTTTCCGACCTTCGAATTTTGGCGGTTCGACCGTTGAGTTTCGGTCTTCTCGTACCGTGGCACGTGTGTCGGTTTACGTGCCGTAGGGTCTAGTTCTGTAGAGTACAGGGCTTTCCTTTCCGAGGTACTTTCCTACCGCTAGAGTAGTGGTTTCTCATTTTACGAGGTAGGGTTCGAGTGATTCCTACTGAGTCTTGTTCTGAGACTCATTCCCTGCGTGTTTTCACCGTGTTTCAGGTGAGGCGCCACCTTCGGGGAGCGCGTCAGGAGTGCAGCGTGGTGCGGGTGCCCAGAGGTAGTGCCAGAGGTCAGAGCCGGGGTATGCCCCGTGTAGCTGTACTTTCCTTTCTTGTCACTGTACTAGTCGTGGACTACTGTTGCTGCTGTTGTTATTTCTATTGTGGACCATGTAAAATGTTAATTTATTTCCTGCTTATTATAACTGTTTAATTTCTGCAATTATCTGTGATGCTTGTGTAGTTTCCACACCATCCTTTTAACCCTTCCGAGTCTTCGGGCTCGTGGGTGGCGGTACGAGTTTAGTCAACTGGAGCGTGCCTAAGTTGGCTCGTCTTTATGTGGAGCGGATCGTGCCGTTGCATGGGATTCCCATTTCGATCGTGTCGGATCGGGATCCGCGCTTCACTTCTGGATTCTGGAGGAGTTTCCAGCAAGCTCTTGGCACGGAGTTGACGTTTAGCTCGGCGTATCATCCTCAGTCAGATGGTCAGTCTGAGAGGACCATTCAGACTTTGGAGGACATGCTGAGATCCTGCTGTCTGGAGTGGCAGGGGAGTTGGATTCATCACCTACTGTTGGTGGAGTTTGCCTATAACAACAGCTATCATTCGAGCATCGGCATGGCTCCATATGAGGCTCTGTATGGGCGTCCGTGTAGGACTCCGCTTGATTGGTTTGAGGTGGGTGAGCGTGTTTTGATGGGACCGGATTTGGTGCAGCAGTGTGTGGATGTTGTGCACCTGGTTCGTCAGAACATGTTGGCGACCCAGAGTCGGCAGAAGAGCTATGCTGACCGTAGGAGGCAGCCCCTCAAGTTCGCCGTGGGCGATCGTGTGTTCTTGAGAGTTTCTCCGATGAAGGGGGTGATGCGTTTTGGACGGCGTGGGAAGCTGAGTCCTCGCTATATTGGTCCTTTCGCGATTGTGGAGCGCATCGGTGAGGTTGCTTACCGGTTGTGGTTACCTCCTGAGTTGGCGTCGGTGCTTGACGTGTTCCACGTCTCGATGTTGCGGAAGTATATGCCTGATGACTCTCATGTGCTCGAGTTTTCCGTTTGGCCTGAGGTGACTCCAGATCTTTCTCTCCCAGAGTTTCCGATCCGCGTGGAGGATAGGCGAGAGCAGTGCCTGCGGAACAAGGTTATTCCCTTGGTAAAGGTCGTGTGGCAGCGACACTCTGGTGGTGAGGCTTCGTGGGAACGTGAGGATGAGATGCGTCAGCAGTTCTCGTACCTGTTTGAGTAAGTCTTCCTCTTCTTTCCCCTTGGGTTGTTCTCAATTTCGAGGACGAAATTCCTTAAGGGGGGAGGGCTGTAATATCCCGGACCTTTCGGATCCTTCTTCGTGGGTCCAGGATCTGGTTTTCGGAGCGTCCGGCTCTGTTGTGTCTAAAATTTCGTTTCGGACATCTTTCGTGTTCGGATCGGCGCGATGCGGAGTCGTTTCGAAGGCCCGGAGGCGTTCCGCGGCTTTTCCGCGTGTGTTTTCCGATTCCCGACGTGGGATTCGGCTTTTTCTTCGGAAGCTCGCTACGGGCGAACCGGGCGGTTCACCCGGGCACGAGTGGTACCGTTGCGATCGGTGCGTTCCGAGGATTCCGGAAATGTATTTTTCTATTTTTTGATATTTTTTCGAAAAATCAGATTTTCTATATAATCCCATTTCTTTTCTTTTTTTCTTTTCTCCTTTCTCCTTTCTCTTTCTTCTTCTTCTTTCTCCTTCCTTCCCCAACCGTGACAGCACCTCTCTCTCTCTCTCTCTCCCGTTCGAGCGCGGCTAGCTCCTCCCCGGCTATTGACGGCGGCAGGGTGACGGCGCGGACGCGTGGGTGGCGGCGAGGCGATCTCGTGGGCGTGCGGCAAGCGTGGGAAGCGTGGGGAGTTCGTGAAGCTTCAAGCGTTCTTCGTGATTTGTGGGCGATTCGGCGGAGCATTCGCTCCATTGAGGTAGGGTGACGTGCCTTAGCCTCTTGCCGTTCAATTCCCGTGATTTGTAGGCCGCGGGGAGGCCGAGAGGGGATCGTTTGAGCATTTTGGGGTTTTTCCATGATTTGGGGAGAGCTCGCCCGATCTATGGATTTGATGCTTGGATTCATGTTTTGGTGGCCTAGAATCATGCTAGGGGTCCCCAGGGGTCTTCCCCTTTGATTTCCCCCTCTCCTGTGGAGGCATGGGGGCGTGGTTGGAATTTTTGGGCGTTTCTACCGTTTTCGGCCGCGGACTGAGAACGCGCTATACTCCAGTAGCGCGTTCTTGAGTGTCGCGCTGCCCCGACGGGGCGCGTTCATCGGAGAAGATGAACAGTAGGGCAGTTTGTGTCGCGCTATGGGGTCCTAGCGCGATTAGCCTTGTCGCGCTAGGAGGACCTAGCGCGATGGTCCTTGTCGCGCTAGGGTTCCCTAGCGCGATCTTCCCTGTCGCGCTAGGGAGTCCTAGCGCGATCTTCCAAGTCGCGCTAGGGGACCCTAGCGCGTTCTTCCTTGTCGCGCTAGGTGTCCCTAGCGCGATCTTTTCCGTTGTTGGGTGTTCCCCTTGGGCCGTGTGTGTGTCCTGGGCACCCCGTGGAGTTTCGTGACCGTGTCTTCGGGAGTCCGGAGATTTCGGTTGCCTTGGTCATGTGTTTGGCCATGGGCAGTGTGTCCGTTTCCTTCCGACTGCGGTCACCATGCGATGGTGATGGTACGCGGGACGGCCCCCGTACTTCGTCAGGTTCGGACGTCGTTTTCCGTTGGTTTGAGAGTCTACTCCTTCAGTGATCCTCCACTAGTCGTAGCCTACTAGTATGCCTGTGCTAGTCGCACCAGGGAGTGGTGTACGGGCCGACCTTTAGAGACGGTTTGTGGACCGGTTACCGTTGGGCCCCACGTCTTGCAGCCAGAGTCCGGCTGAGGGGAAAACCGGTCAGAGGGCCAGACCAGGGACGCGCGGTCTGTGTGTGCACACGTGGTTGGGGGCGGTTGGACCCACGTCGACGGGCGTGACCCCAGCTAGTCCCTTGTTGTGTTTACTTGTACGGTGTTTGCGCCTCGGGTAGGACCTACCACATCAGGCGGCTCACCTGCGGCGCGGTGTCAGACGTCAGGGGACGCTACCGGCTGTGCTTCTAGTGGGTGGTACTCCTGTCGAGTACGGAGTGATAGACTGTCAGTCGTGTGTTTCCGACCTTCAAATTTTGGCGGTTCGACCGTTGAGTTTCGATCTTCTCGTACCATGGCACGTGTGTCGGTTTGCGTGCCGTAGGGTCTAGTTCTGTAGAGTACAGGGCTTTCCTTTCCGAGATACTTTCCTACCGCTAGAGTAGTGGTTTCTCGTTTTACGAGGTAGGGTTCGAGTGATCCCTACAGAGTCTTGTTCTGAGACTCATTCCCTGCGTGTTTTCACCGTGTTTCAGGTGAGGCGCCACCTTCGGGGAGCGCGTCAGGAGTGCAGCGTGGTGCGGGTGCCCAGAGGTAGTGCCAGAGGTCGGAGCCAGGGTATGTCCTGTGTAGCTGTACTTTCATTTCTTGTCACTGTACTAGTCGTGGACTACTGTTGCTGCTGTTGTTATTTCTATTGTGGACCATGTAAAATGTTAATTTATTTTTCAACTTATTATAACTGTTTAATTTCTGCAATTATCTGTGATGCTTGTGTAGTTTCCACACCATCCTTTTAACCCTTCCGAGTCTTCGGGCTCGTGGGTGGCGGTACGAGTTTCGGGTTATCGGGCCTTCCCGGTAATCGGATTCTCGGGTCGTTACACCACCTACCCCATTAAAGCCTCTCCCCATTCCCCACAACCCTCTTCAATACTCCACCCCTTCCCAAGACCCCTTCACCAATCCTCATCTCACCTCCCAACCCCCAACTACCCCTCCCACTTTCCCAAGCACCCTTCCCACTACCCCAAGCACCCCTCCACCTCCCTAGGCCATTTGAATTCAAATTTCCCCTTCCCTCCATAGCTTTGGCCGCCCCTCTCCCCTCCCCTTTGGTTAGGGTCGCCCCCCTCTCATCCCCTCCATCTTCCCTTGTTCACCTCCATCACCCCACCCTCTACCATCTAGAGTAAGAGAACCTGCAGAAGACCTGAAGCTTGCAGCAGCGACCCCGACCTCCTCCGGACGTTCCTAGAAGCCCAAGAGCCATCGTTGGAAGCGTCTCTCCGTCCTCTTCGCAACGGCGGTGGTCCTGTCCCGTTCTGAGTTTGTGATTGTCCAGGGGAGCCATTCTTCCCCGACTGCGCAAAGCCTCCCTGGCGGGAGTTCAGAGCCGGAGTGGAAGCTCGACTGCAACGATCCTATTGGGAATGTGATCGAGAGTTCTTCTTCAAAAGTCTTCTACTCTGAGTTATCTTTCATCCTCAGAAAGGAGAGCTCAGTTAGGCATCCGGATCTGGAAGTTATCAATTTTTTCCCCCGTGTGTGCGGTTCTGCCTCCACTCAGTCTACACCGACCCCTCCTCAGTGTTCAGAGTCTACCGGTCCGCTCCGACAAAATTCGGCATCCCCGTCAAGCTCGTGTCGAAGTGGAAACTTTAGGGGATCTTTTTAAGGGCCTAGCATGGCAAATTGAGTTCACTAGCATGTTGACCCCTATGGCCGAACAACCTAGGAGCCTTGGCCTCCTACACCTATGCATCGAGTCTATCACCTCGGTTTGCACCATTAGTTGCTACACTAGTGACCTCCTTCTATTCCTCCCTGCACCCGATGAGCCCGACCTTCTCCTCAATTTGGAGCTTTTTATATCGGGTAGAGAGCCAAGCCCTCCCCTCATGGCCAACCCACTCACCAAGAACATTGACCCAATTATCATTGAGAGGGATGACTTAGCACCTTTTGAGGACCTTGAGGACATGGAGCTCCTTCCCCTTAGTAACCCATTTTATGATCCCTATGATCCATTCCAATGGGAGTCAGATGACCCAACTACCTCAACCACCACCTACCTTTCCCTATCCCAACCCACCATGTTTGACCCAATCCACCCCATCCTAGACCCAGGTTACACCTTGGGAGCCATGACCTTGGGCCACATATCCATAGGTAATAAGGTTGTGCCCCACCCCATGATGACCACCTTCTTAGATCCATTCGATCCTTTCTAATGGGAGTTCAAAGGTTGTCCCACACCTATACACATGGAAGTCACTTTTGGGAATAACATGCATGTGTCTAGGCTTACCACACCACTTGGCATGAACACTATGTTGGGTCCATTCATTCATATCACCCACATGTCAAGTAGAAAGTATGAGTGGTCTATATTCGGATGTAATGGTCCACCTTCATTCATCATGGGTCTTAAGCATGTCAAAGGCATCTACGGATGTCCGGGTCCCCCGATATTTATTACCACTTTGCATGATAGGGCCACCTACGGGTGCCCCGGCCCACCTAGGCTGACCAAAGTCTACACTGCATCATTACATGATAGGTCTACTTTTGGTTGTCCAGGTCCACCCATCACCCCTAGAATGTCTGCATTCACAACATTGCATAAAGAGATCTGCAAGCACATTAGCAAGAAGAATGTGACTTATAAAAGGTTGGCCGACCCCCATCGACGTCACCAAAATTTCCACGTGGGTAACTTTATGATGGTGAGGACGGAGAAGCTCTCCCCAGGAGACATCTCCAAATTGAGGCCTCGTGGGGCTGGTCCCTTCCAGGTTATGAGGTGCATTGGCGCTGAGTTATATCTTCCCGAGGAATATGGGGTAAGTCCCACATTCAATGTCGCCGACCTAGTGCCATATAAGGGACCCACGGTGGTACCCAGTGAGGATATTGAGCCTATTCCTTCCCTTGAGAGAGCACCCACCTGTAAGGAGAGACCACCAGCCAAGAGAGCCCAGCGTGAGCAAATTGAGTAAATATTGGATGAACATGTCACTGCCATCAGGAGCAAGGTGTATGAGCGCTATCTCGTCGGGTGGACGGATCGGTCTCCTTCGGATGACTTATGGGCGATATCACTTCTACACCCTCCAAGGAGGGAAGGACTCTTACTCGACAGAGTCGAGTTCTCCACACCCCGGGAGTATGATGGGGGCATCTCTCGCCCCTTATATTTTCAAAACCCCGGTTGCCCGCCAGCATGGTTCCATTACGTCCGTCACATTTTTCTGAGTCAATTCATGTAATTTTCATATTTTCTTTGAGTCATAATTATGTAATTTTCATTTTACTTGAGTCATGTCCCTAGGTCTTGTGTTTATTTCCCTAAGTTTGAGTGTCATTAGGTTGTTTAGTTAGCTATTGGGCCCAATTCATTGGGCTTGGCCCAAGGGCATCCCCCTACCTCCTCGGTTATTTATCATTGAGTCAATTGTTAGGGTCTTATTATAAAATGTGGGTTGCCTATATATAGGCCCCATTCCCTTCATTTTGAACTAATGGATCAATGAATGAAAATTACCATTTTGTGAGTTCTAACTTCAGATTTATTGTGGAGTGAATCCATTAGTGAGGTGAGAAGCCTTAGGGAGAGAATCCCACCCATCCCTCTCTTATTCTCTCTCTTCCACTCCCCTTTCTCTCTCCTCCACACCCAATTTCAAAATTTTTCTCTCTCCTCCCCTCCCAACCACCTCCACACCTCACCTACCCCATTAAAGCCTCTCCCCATTCCCCACAACCCTCTTCAATACTCCACCCCATCCCAAGACCCCTTCACCAATCCTCATCTCACCTCCCAACCCCCAACTACCCCTCCCACTTTCCCAAGCACCCTTCCCACTACCCCAAGCACCCCTCCACCTCCCTAGGCCATTTGAATTCAAATTTCCCCTTCCCTCCATAGCTTTGGCCGCCCCTCTCCCCTCCCCTTTGGTTAGGGTCGCCCCCCTCTCATCCCCTCTATCTTCCCTTGTTCACCTCCATCACCCCACCTTCTACCATCTTGAGTAAGAGAACCTGCAGAAGACCTGAAGCTTGCAGCAGCAACCCGACCTCCTCCAGATGTTCCTAGAAGCCCAAGAGCCATCGTTGGAAGCGTCTCTCCGTCCTCTTCGCAACGGCGGTGGTCCCGTCCCGTTCTGAGTTTGTGATCGTCCAAGGGAGCCATTCTTCCCCGACTGCGCAAAGCCTCCCTGACAGGAGTTCTTAGCCGGAGTGGAAGCTCGACTGCGACGTTCCTGTTGGGAATCTGATCGAGAGTTCTTCTTCAAAAGTCTTCTACTCTGAGTTTTCTTTCATCCTCAGAAAGAAGATCTCAGTTAGGCGTCCGGATCTGGAAGTTATCAATTTTCTCCCCCGTGTGTGCGGTTCTGCCTCCACTCAGACTGCACCGACCCCTCCTCACTGTTCAGAGTCTACCGGTCCGCTCCGACAACATTTGGCATCCCCGTCAAGCTCGTGTCGAAGAGCACTCACAGAAAATTCCGAAGACTCCAGCGGTGCCTCATTCTGAGTCCGGGAGCGCTAGTGGCAACAACTTCTTTCTGCTGTTGTGATCCTAAAGCTGTCAGAACTGAAGATCTGCCTCCCTGTTCGAGGCTCTGCTCCGGCGAACAACGACCTCCCAAAATTCCGGAAAAATTTGGACGACTTCCCCATCCTCCTACGAAGAATTTCCAGGTGGTTTCATCCGCAAAAAAATTCGGGAGCAGTCACAGCAACTACTTCTTCGACCTTCTGTCCGCACTCATAGAAAGTGGGTAGAGCCGACATCGGTCTCCTTATTGGTTGCGAGTTCGGTTCCACCCCTACCCGCTTGGCCGGCTGAAGGCCCCTCCCTGTGTGGAGGTAGTTTTAGATGTAATATCAGTTAAACCCCACCCCAAGATCCCCCTCCTGCGAGAGGTGTAGTGTTGTAACAATTTGAGCAGGTCAAGCTATCCCGGCACGGCGTGTGGGAAACCCACGCTTCCCCGCTCACCCACGTCTCCGAGCGGGACCGATTTCTTCAAACCGGTCGAGTAAGTGCTCCACTCCTAGCTCCATTTAGTATTTTTTTTATCTAATATTAGTTCATAAACTCCGCTGGCCGTGAATAAGAGCCCGATCCTTAAGCCCCTTTGTTATAAGTGATCACCGTGGGAAAAGAGTGAAGCCGGTGCCCTCGGCACTTTATCGGCCCCATTGATTTGGGCCTCCACACCTTTGGGGAACAAACTTTGGCCTTGCTAGCCCTCTACCAGCAAGGGCCCAGCCCTCACACCCTCCACTTGGCATTGCCAAGTTACCCCGGGTCTTGGGTGAGTGACGGGTGAGCGGCCGCCGTTATCGGTCCGTCTTGATTGCAATTGTGCTTGTTCATTTTGGTCCAAGGGTGTGTCACATCAAATTGGTATCAGAGTAAGTCATTGACTTGTCTCTACAAGTCAAGTCCTAGGGCGTGCTTGCATTGGAGTCATCATCAATCCAACCCTTGCATTGATCCCCCCCGATCATCATGGCCACCTCCTACTTAGCCTACTCACCACCCATGGACTTCATCCTAGATAGGGATATTACCTTTGACGGATCACGTTCTAGTGACTATCTTAGGTGGGAGGCTACCATAGAAAAGTACTTTGAAAAGACTTGGGTATATGGATCTGCGAGATTCCGACAGGCCAAGGGACGGTTTCGAGGTCAAGCCAAGAGTAAGTGGGAACACATAGAGGGATTAAGAAGGGTTAGGAGGCAAGAGCACATTTCCTCATGGGATGATATGAAATTAGAACTTAGAAAGATCTACATCCCCAAACATTCACACCCCTCCTACTCAAGCACCCCTAACCCGAGGAGCACTACCACTCCTCCATCCCCACCCGGCCAACTTGAGACCGACCTTTGGTCTCCACCCCCACCAACCCCAACAAATCACCTCTCAACCATCATAACTACACTTCGCAACCAAGTCCTCTCCCTTAAGACCCAAATAAACCAAGCATCCACCTCTCCACAATTCCCCTTGGTCCCCACCACTATCCCTCCATCTTCCCCTAAAAAGGGTACACCCCCCCAATCAACCCAAACTGAACCAACCCACCTTCCACTTCCAACCCCCACCCTACCCCAACCTAGGCCACCACTACTTCCACTCCCAACCCAAGTTCGACCTCACTCACCACCCCGGGTGCACCATGCCCCAACCATCATCACCCCATCTCCAAAAGACCCTCCCATTCCCTTAAGAAAAGAGGCCACACCCACTCACATAGGCATAGTTGCTAGCCCAGACCCTCTCCCCACCCATGAGGAAACCCAAGTTCACACCAATGGTGAGGAAGAGCTTCAACCCTTTACCACTTCAAATTGTCCGAGTCTTCAAGAGCCACAAACCTTCACAAATGGCACCATAATCATAGATGGGCCCCTAGCTAGATGGATAAAGGAGAAACCAATTCACCCCATCACGTCCTATGTCTACCCTCTCATGGAGCTAAACCTCCCCATAGTACCCTTCTCCACCTATCACACCACCATCCAATCATCCTACTAAGTGGAAACTTTAGGGGATCTTCTTAAGGGCCTAGCATGGCAAATTGAGTTCACTAGCATGTTGACCCCTATGGCCGAACAACCTAGGAGCCTTGGCCTCCTACACCTATGGATCAGGTCTATCACCTCGGTTTGCACCATTGGTTGCTACACGAGCGACCTCCTTCTATTCCTCCCCACACCCGATGAGCCCGACCTTCTCCTCAATTTGGAGCTTTTTATATCGGGTAGAGAGCCAAGCCCTCCCCTCATAGCCAACCCACTCACCAAGAATATTGACCCAATTATCATTGAGATGGATGACTTAGCACCTTTTGAGGACCTTGAGGACATGGAGCTCCTTCCCCTTAGTAACCCATTTTATGATCCCTATGATCCATTCCAATGGGAGTCAAGGAACCCGGATGACCCAACTACCTTAACCACCACCTACCTTTCCCTATCCCAACCCACCATGTTTGACCCAATCCACCCCATCCTAGACCCGGGTTACACCTTGGGAGCCATGACCTTGGGCAACATATCCCAAGGTAATAAGGTTGTGCCCCACCCCATGATGACCACCTTCTTAGATCCATTCGATCTTTTCCAATGGGAGTTCAAAGATTATCCCACACCTATACATATGGAAGTCACTTTTGGGAAAAACATGCATGTGTCTAGGCTTACCACACCACTTGACATGAACACTATGTTGGGTCCATTCATTCATATCACCCACATATCAAGTAGAAAGTATGAGTGGTCCATATTCGGATGTAATGGTCCACCTTCATTCATCATGGGTCTTAAGCATGTCAAAGGCATCTACGGATGTCCGGGTCCCCCGATATTTATCACCACTTTGCTTGATATGACAACCTACGGGTGCCCCGGCCCACCTAGGCTGACCAAAGTCTACACTGCATCATTACATGATAGGTCTACTTTTGGTTGTCCAGGTCCACCCATCACCTCTAGAATGTCTGCATTCACAACATTGCATAAAGAGATCCGCAAGCACATTAGCAAGAGGAATGTGACTTATAAAAGGTTGGCCGACCCCCATCGACGTCACCAAAATTTCCACGTGGGTAACTTTGTGATGGTGAGGATGGAGAAGCTCTCCCCAGGAGACATCTCCAAATTGAGGCCTCGTGGGGCTGGTCCCTTCCAGGTTATGAGATACATTGGCGCTGAGTTATATCTTCCCGAGGAATATGGGGTAAGTCCCACATTCAATGTCGCCGACCTAGTGCCATATAAGGGACCCACGGTGGTACCCAGGGAGGATATTGAGCCTATTCCTTCCCTTGAGAGAGCACCCACCTGTGAGGAGAGACCACCAGCCAAGAGAGCCCAGCGTGAGCAAATTGAGTAAATATTGGATGAACATGTCACTGCCATCAGGAGCAAGGTGTATGAGCGCTATCTCGTCGGGTGGACGGATCGGTCTCCTTCGGATGACTTATGGGCGATATCACTTCTACACCCTCCAAGGAGGGAAGGACTCTTACTCGACAGAGTCGAGTTCTCCACACCCCGGGAGTATGATGGGGGCATCTCTCGCCCCTTATATTTTCAAAACCCCGGTTGCCCGCCAGCATGGTTCCATTACGTCCGTCACATTTTTCTGAGTCAATTCATGTAATTTTCATATTTTCTTTGAGTCATAATTATGTAATTTTCATTTTACTTGAGTCATGTCCCTAGGTCTTGTGTTTATTTCCCTAAGTTTGAGTGTCATTAGGTTGTTTAGTTAGCTATTGGGCCCAATTCATTGGGCTTGGCCCAAGGGCATCCCCCTACCCCCTCGGTTATTTGTCATTGAGTCAATTGTCAGGGTCTTATTGTAAAATGTGGGTTGCCTATATATAGGCTCCATTCCCTTCATTTTGAACTAATGAATCAATGAATGAAAATTGCCATTTTGTGAGTTCTAACTTCAGATTTATTGTGGAGTGAATCCATTAGTGAGGTGAGAAGTCTTAGGGAGAGAATCCCACCCATCCCTCTCTTAATCTCTCTCTTCCACTCCCCTTTCTCTCTCCTCCACACCCAATTTCAAAATCTTTCTCTCTCCTCCCCTCCCAACCACCTCCACTCCCCACCTACGCCATTAAAGCCTCTCCCCATTCCCCACAACCCTCTTCAATACTCCACCCCTTCCCAAGACCCCTTCACCAATCCTCATCTCACCACCCAACCCCCAACTACCCACTCCCACTTTCCCAAGCACCCTTCCCACTATCCCAAGCACCCCTCCACCTCCCTAGGCCATTTGAATTCAAATTTCCCCTTCCCTCCATAGCTTTGGCCGCCCCTCTCCCCTCCCCTTTGGTTAGGGTCGCCCCCCTCTCATCCCCTCCATCTTCCCTTGTTCACCTCTATCACCCCACCCTCTACCATCTAGAGTAAGAGAACCTACAGAAGACCTGAAGCTTGCTCCTCCGGTGATCGTCCAGGGGAGCCATTCTTCCCCGACTGCGCAAAGCCTCCCTGGCAGGAGTTCAGAGCCGGAGTGGAAGCTCGACTGCGACGATCCTGTTGGGAATTTGATCGAGAGTTCTTCTTCAAAAGTCTTCTACTCTGATTTTTCTTTCATCCTCAGAAATAAGAGCTCAGTTAGGCGTCCGGATCTGGAAGTTATCAATTTTCTCCCCCGGGTGTGCGGTTCTGCCTCCACTCAGTCTACACCGACCCCTCCTCAGTGTTCAGAGCCTACCGGTCCGCTCTGACAACATTTGGCATCCCCGTCAAGCTCGTGTCGAAGAGGACTCACAGACGGTTCCGAAAACTCTAGCGGCACCTCATTCTGAGTCCGGGAGCGCTGGTGGCAACAACTTATTCCTGCTGTTGTGATCCTGAAGCTGTCAGAACTGAAGATCTACCTCCCTGTTCGAGGCTTTGCTCCGGCCAACAGCGACCTCCCGAAATTCCGGCAAAATTTGGACGACTTCCCCATCCTCCTACGAAGAATTTCCAGGTGGTTTCGTCCCCAACAAAATTCGGGAGCAGTCACAGCAACTACTTCTTCGACCTTCTGTCAGCACTCATAGAAAGCGGGCAGAGCCGACATCGGTCTCCTTATTGGTTGCGAGTTCGATTCCACTCCTCCCCTCTTGGCTGGATGAAGGCCCCTCCCTATGTGGAGGTAGTTTTAGATGTAACATCAGTTAACCCCCACCCCAAGATCCCCCTCCTGCGAGAGGTGTAGTGTTGTAACAATTTGAGCAGGTCCAGCTACCCTGGCACAGCGTGTGGGGAACCCACGCTTCTCCGCTCGCCCACGTCTCCGAGCGGGACCGATTTCTTCAAATCTGTCGAGTAAGTGCTCCACTCCTAGATCCATTTAGTGTTTGTTCTTTCTAATATTAGTTCATAAACGCCGCTGGCCGTGAATGAGAGCCCGATCCTTAAGCCCCTTTGCTATAAGTGATCACCGTGGGAAAAGAGTGAAGTCGGTGCCCTCAGCACTTTTTTGGCCCCATTGAATTGGGCCTCCACACCTTTGGCTAACAAACTTTGGCCTTGCTGGCCCTCTACCAGCAAGGGCCCAGCCCTCACATCCTCCACTTGGCATTGCCAAGTTACCCCGGGTCTTGGGTGAGTGACGGGTGAGCGGCCGCCGTTATCGGTCCGTCTTGATTGCAATTGTGCTTGTTCATTTTGGTCCAAGGGTGTGTCACATCAATGAGTCATTATGATGTTACATGCCATGAGTTCTGGAGCACATGGTGTGATAAAGATTTAAATGTAAAACGCAACCAAGCGAGCAGATTGTTGGGTCCCTTCTGATTTTTAGGTCCCTTGACTTGGCATAAACAGACCACACAAGTTGGCAATGGATGCCATGAGGTCACAGTAAAACAACATAGTCTGAAGCAAGAGAGGCATGTGCAGAAATTTCCAAGGTTAGATGAGGTAGGTATATGAAGGATATTTGGACAAGGCTAAAAAGAAGCAATCTGATACCAATTGCTTAGAGTGGTGATGTTTTCAAAGTAGCCAGGAGAGTTCATTGCAGATGATATAGAAGATAGCAAGCAGTATATGAACATATATCATCAAGAGGCCAATTTGTCTCAATGACAAATGCTAGGACAGCCAGACAGAAGTCTGGACACAAGGGGCCGACCCTTGGGGTCGACACCTGAATACCACTGTCCTAGATAGAACTGGACCCGGAGAGGGTCGACTTTGGGAGTCGACACTTGGAATTATAGAAGAGCCAGATACAATAAATCTTAGGATGGGAGTGCTTCAACCTGAAGCCAAGTTCATAAATGCAGAGTTAGAGATTATTCAGAATCTTCAGTTATAGAATTTCAATGATGAAGCCCTTATCTTTAGATTGGTTTAAATCTGATGAATTCTGAGTTTCTCAAAAATAAGCATTTGAAAATTTCCGCATTCAAAATTAATAGAAATGAACCAATATAACATATAGAGACCAGGTTAACCTCCTTTCATCTTACTCAATCAATTCCATTAGCCCCTTGAGAAAAAACATAATTAGTGTTCAGGTTAAACAATTGAGGTTTCTGATTTTATCCATGGGGGCTATCAATTTCAGATGTTTCTGTTAAAGCCACTATTTTTCTCTCGATACCAAACATTACTGAACTCCATTTTTCAAGAGCATTCAGGTGTGGCATGCACCTTTTGACATGAGGATGCACGTTGATCAGACGCCTGCACCCTCAGTTACTCAGTGTAGCTCACCATTCTGTTTCAATTTGAACAGAGGTAGCAAGGCACTTCATGACTTGGTCCGCTCCACTTCATTGGTGAAGGAACTTGATTTCTCTGTGAAATAATTGCCATTACTCTACCATAGAGCACTGAACTCAGTACACACCTTTTTACATAAGGATATATGTTTATTAGACGCCAATATCTCCAGTTACTCAGTATGACTAAAGTTCATTGCTTTCAAAAAGTGTAGCCCTTTTTGGAGTTTTCAGATTTGATTTTTGTTTAAAAGCAATACTATAATGAAGTTCCTCAATCAAAGATGCTTTTGTACTTAAAATAAACTTTCAGATTTAAGAAGGTATAACATGACAGAACATGAAAAATTGGTTTAGGTCTATTAAGTCTGAATACATCCACTTTCAAGACCATTTAACACTAAAGCTCAAAAAATCATTAAATTTAAATCAATAGTTTTCATGTCTTGGGCAATCATAGAACTCCATAAAGGAAGATTTCTTTTTTAAAAAAAATTGCTCTGATAAACAAACTCCGCAATAGGTAGGAATTCTCCCAAGAGTTCAAAGCATTCAAGAATTTGGAGTAGGTAGCTAGCCATGTAGACAATGATGACGGATCTTCAGGAGTATCAATGAAGTTCAGAATTTCTAAGCATCTCAGACGCAAGACGGAACTCAGCAAATTATAAGCAACATGCAAATGCTGATGAATATGTGGAATGCACTTGGGTAGATGAAAAGAAATAGACACTGAACACTCCCCCTGAGTATGTGCAGTGAGCTCAGATGTTGTAACCAAAGGTGAGCACTGATCAATTCAAGGACTAGGATTGAAAGAATTGAACGAATTGTTAGATAGCCGGGTGGGTCGACGTAGGTTCGTCAGGGGTCGACGCACAATGCATAGATAGAATGCAAGTTCCTGGAAGAATCAACTGCTGGCTTGACGCTATAGGTCCTGTGTGTCGACGTAGTCTGGCATACAACACATCGAATTTTCAACAAAATAGTTTCTTACAAGGCTGGGTTGACCTGAGAGTTTCTTGGGTCGAGCTGATCAAGTAGCCAGAAGGATTTCAGTAGAGTTTGAGGTTCAGATGGCATAGGGTCTTGCCAAATTCCGAGGGGATTTAGGAACCTCAAATCACTTTGTTCAAGAAGCAAACACAAGAGTCATACAAGTACCGATGTGAGCAGTTCATCAAACCAAATTAAGCTCCCCCTGAGAATATGCAACCAATCCATAAATCAACAAGGTATGCAAGAATGCAGCCTAGACTGATGTGACACGACCTAAGGGTGCAATGGTATCAACCAAATGAACCTCGGACCTAGACTTGCAAGCCCACTTACAAATTAGCGGACTCGATGTTGGCGGACCGATATCGCAGCATAACCCTTTCCCCGTGGTGACTAAGTGATGGTAGGGTGGATTCGAGAGCCTAAACCACGCTGCTTAGGGTGATGACTTGGCCAATGAGTTCCCCTCCCTTGGATTGGAGCACCCACATCAGTGGGGCAAACGCCGTGCCTTGAGGGTACGGGGATCTCTCCTCACTCGGTGGCCACTCGTGATCGGGAATCACGGGACCAGGCACTCTCTTCCTCACCGGCTGAACTTAGAAATGATACTAAGAAAACACAAATATCTAGGGAGGGTTCAGCATATACTTGACCGGTGTGAGGACACCGGCCCCGAGTCGGAGACGTGGGCGAGCGGGGAAGCGTGTGTTCCCCACACGCCGCGCCGGGGAAGCTTGACCTGCCCAAGAGAAGTTACAACACTACACCTCTCGCAGGAGGGGGATCTTGGGGTGGGGGTTAATGGATATTACAACCAAAATTACCTCCACGCAGGGAGGGGCCTTCAGCCGGCCAAGCGGGGAGGGGAAAATGAGCAAGGAACACCGAAGATGGAGATTGCCGATTCTGCCCGCGTTCTGTGGGTGCTGACAGCCGAGTGGAGAACTAACTGCTGCGACTGCTAACGATTCTTGTTGGGGACGAAACCACCTGGAAAAGCTTCGTAGGAGGCCAGGGAAGTCGTCCAATTTTTGCTGAATTCTTCTGGTGTCGAGGCTGATCTGGATGGAGGCCCGAACAGGGAGGCAGACCCTCGGACTGGCAGCTTCTGATTTCTAGCAGTAGGTTGCAGAGGGTGCCCCGACAGCTCCCGGACTCGGAATCAAGCAACGTTAGAGTCGCTGGAACCGTGGATGAGTCTTCTGTGCAGAAACACTGACGGGGAAGCCAACCGATGTCGGAGAAGATCAGGGGATGCAGAACAATGGCAACTGGTTGATGCAGACTGTGGGCAGTAGGACGATGGAGCTGAGGGAGAAAAATGATAACTCCTGCCACAGGATGCCGAATGGAATTCCGCTTCTTGATTCTGAAAGTAGATAGGAAGAAGAAGAACTTTGTAGAAGAGCTTGTGGGCTGATTCCTCCGAGGTTCATCGTGGCAGAGCTTCTAATCCGGTTCTGGTACTCAGCAGGGGCAGCTCTGCACAGTTGTGGGAGAACGGATCTCCCGGTCCGCTCGGAGCTCGGAAGGGGACGAGACCACAGCCGTTGCGAAGAGAACAGGCAGCCGCTTCTATGGAGTACTCTTGGGCTTCCAGGAACATCCGGAGGAGGTCGGGGTCACTGCTGCAAGCTTCAGGTCTTCTGCAGGTCCTCTTACTCTAGATGGTAGAAGGTGGGGTGATGGAGGTGAACAAGGGAAGATGGAGAGGATGAGAGGGGGGCGACCCTAACCAAAGGGGAGGGGTCTTGGGCGCCCTAGGGCTATGGAGGGAAGGGGATTTTTGAATTCAAATGGTCTAGGGAAGTGGAGAGTTGCATGGGGGAGAGGGAAGGGTGCTTGGGAAAGGGATGAGGTGGTTGGAGGGTGGCTTAGTGATTGGGGATGCTCCCTTGGGACTAGGGGGTGGAGTAATGGGATGTGTGGGGAAGGGGAGTGGCCTTTAATGGGGGTAGGTGGGAGAGTGGAAGTTGGGAAGGGAGGAGAGAGAAAATTTTTGAAATTGGGTGTGGAGGAGAGAGAAAGGGGAGTGAAAGAGAGAGATTAAGAAAGGGATGGGTGGGATTCTCTCCCTAAGGCTTCTCACCTCACTAATGGATTCACTCCACCATAAAAATGAAGATAGAACTCACAAAATGGCACATTTTTCATTCATTGATTCATTCCCCTCAAATGAAGGAAATGGGGCCCTATATATAGGAAACCCACATTTTACAATAAGACCCTGACAAAAGACTTAATAACAAATAACCGAAGGGGTAGGGGGGGCTCATGGGCCAAGCCCAATGAATTGGGCCCAATAGCACACTAAACAATCTAATGACACTCAAACTTAGGAAAATAAATGCAAGACCTAGGGACATGACTCAAATAAAATGAAAATTACATAATTATGACTCAAAGAAAATATGAAAATTACATGAACTGAATCAGAAAAATGTGACAGACATAATGGAACCATGTTGGTGAACAACCGGTAAATATGAAGGGTGAGAGATGCCCCCATCATACTCCCGGGGTGCGAAGAGCTCGACTCCGTCGAGTAAGAGTCTTTCCTAGCTCGCCCATGTGTCCACCATCATGGCCGGCCCTTCCACCTCACAAGATACTGCTGGATTGCCCTGCTCCTGATGGTGTCATTATGTTTAACTAGTATCAAATCTTTGTGCTCATGCCGGGCTCTCAAGGTTAGAAGGGGATTCTTATTGGTGGGGTCACTCTTAAAAGGGGGTATGGGCTCAATATCCTCGCTAGGTGCCACCGCGGGGCCCTTGCAGGGCACAAGGTCCGCCACACTAGAATGAGGGTTGACCCCATATTCCTTCAGAAGGACCAACTCATTGGCATTTATGCTCAATCGCCCCAAGACCTTAAAGGGTCCAGTCTCTCGATCCCTGAGCGTAGAGGCGACTCTAGGGAAGAGCCTCTTCATCCTGACCATCAGATAGTCACCCTCTTGGAAGTCTTGGTTTCTTTTGCGGGTATCAATTCACCTTTGACAAATCCTTTTGCCTTTGATGATGGGCCTGCAAGTATGCAATCCTGAGACATAGTTGGTGAATGCTAGCACTCTATTGGATGTTGGGGGTCCCGGGCACCCAAATGTGGACCTAGCATGTCTAGACTCCCTATGAAGATTAGTGAGGATAGGAGGGCCTGGACCTCCAAATGTAGCTCTATCATGCAAAGGGGTGGCAAATGCCGGGGGACCCGGACATCCAAGAATGCACCTATCATGCTTAAGACTCATGATGAATGGAGGTGGACCATTACATCCGAAAATGGTCCATTCATGCTTCCTACTTGACATGTGGGTGATGTGAATGAATGGACCCGTCTTATGAATCATGCCAAGTGATGTGTTGTGCCAAGACTTATGCATTCCTATCCCAAAGATGACTTCCATGTGTATGGGTGTGGGATGGCCTTTGAACTTCCATGTGAAAGGGTCAAAAGGATCTAGGAAGGTGGGCATTCTAGGCATATGTTGTCTATGGCGATGGTTCCCTTTGTGTGGCCCAAGTCTTGGAAGAGGTGATCTTGGTCCAACATGGTTGGTTGGGGTAGGGAAAGGTGAGTTGTGGGTAAGGTGGGTGTATCACATGGGTAACTAGGCTCCCATTGGAAGAGATCAAAGGGGTAATGGACTGGGCTTCCTAGAGGAAGGAACTCTATGTCCACATGGTCTACGCATGGTGGGTCATCCTTCCCCAAGGTAACTGGACCAAGGTCTTTAGTGGGCCAGTCGATCAAGGTACTTGGGATCTTAATGGTAGTGGAGTGGACCATGATGGGTTCTTCATCCATGGGGAGAATGAGAAGGAGGTCACTAGTGTAGCAACCAATGGTGAAGACTGAGGTGATAGAACCATCACATGGGTGGATGAGACTAAGTCTTCTTGGGTGGGCCGCTCCTATGGTCAATAAGCAAGTCAACTTTAGTTGCCATTCTAAACCCTTGAGGAGATCATCCCAACCATTTACCTCATAGTAGGATTGGAATGTGGTGTGATAGGAGTTAATGGGTGCTAATTGGAAAGGGTGCTCCATGGTTGGGGTTTGAAAGTATAAGGCATGGGGGATGGGATTTTGCTTGAGCCATTTGATGAAGAGTTCTCCTACGGTCACCACCTTTTGCGTGAGATTGAGTGGTTTGGGGAGGTATGTGTTTGTTTGGACGGGGATGAGTTGATGTCCTTCTTCCTTATTGATAGGAGTATGAATTTCCTTGAATGTGGGGAAGGGATTTGGGTTGGTGTCCAATCCCGGGGATTTGGTCTTGTGGGCCGGGTTCTCCTCATGTTCACTCATGACCTCATTCATTCTTTGAAGTGGGTTGAGAGGGCATGGTGGCCGGGTATGGGGCTCCGGTGGGTGAGGGAACAAAAGGTTGTTGAAACCATAGGCTCCCGGGAGATGTGAGGGATGAACTAGGCAAAACCAACGCAATGGGTGGAAGGTGGTATTCCGTTCATCAAGCCATTGTTTCCCTAGGATTATGCAAGGGCCTTCCAAAGTACCAATTTGACACCATGCTCCATCAAAGTATTTGATCTCTCCAAACCATTTATGGAATTCAACGAAGACTAGGTCTCCGTTGTGCACAATTTGTCCGGTCGTAGAGAGGGTGGCTACAATTTCGGGGGATACCCAATTATCTTATACCATGTAGATGAAGTCAATTTCGGTGGGGCTCCCATTAGGTAGGTATGCTTGGGATATGATGGGAATTTGGGCCTTTTGGTCTGTAGACTCAATGACAATGGGAGGTGGATAATGCATGGAACGATCCGATGAGAACTCTAATGCAAGCGTGCCCATGGACTTGACTTGTGAGAACAAGTCAAAGACTTGCTCTGATACCACTTGATGTGACACGACCTAAGGGTGCAATGGTATCAACCAAATGAACCTCGGACCTAGACTTGCAAGCCCACTTACAAATTAGCGGACTCGATGTTGGCGGACCGATATCGTAGCACAACCCTTTACCCGTGGTGACTAAGTGATGGTAGGGTGGATTTGAGAGCCTAAATCACGCTGCTTAGGGTGATGACTTGGCCAATGAGTTCCCCTCCCTTGGATTGGAGCACCCACATCAGTGGGGCGGACGCCGTGCCTTGAGGGTACGGGGATCTCTCCTCACTCAAACCGCGGTGGCCACTCGTGATCGGGAATCACGGGACCGGGCACTCTCTTCCTCACCGGCTGAACTTAGAAATGATACTAAGAAAACACAAATATCCAGGAAGGGTTCAGCATATACCTGACCGGTGTGAGGACACCGGCCCCGAGTCGGAGACGTGGGCGAGCGGGGAAGCGTGTGTTCCCCACACGCCGCGTCGGGGAAGCTTGACCTGCCCAAGAGAAGTTACAACACTACACCTCTCGCAGGAGGGGGATCTTGGGGTGGGGGTTAATGGATATTACAACCAAAATTACCTCCACGCAGGGAGGGGCCTTCAGCCGGCCAAGCGGGGAGGGGAAAATGAGCAAGGAACACCGAAGATGGAGATTGCCGATTCTGCCTGCGTTCTGTGGGTGCTGACAGCCGAGTGGAGAACTGACTGCTGCGACTGCTACCGATTCTTGTTGGGGACGAAACCACCTGGAAAAGCTTCGTCGGAGGCCAGGGACATCGTCCAATTTTTGCTGAATTCTTCTGGTGTCGAGGCTGATCTGGATGGAGGCCCGAACAGGGAGGCAGACCCTCGGACTGGCAGCTTCTGATTTCTAGCAGTAGGTTGCAGAGGGTGCCCCGACAGCTCCCGGACTCGGAATCAAGCACCGTTAGAGTTGCTGGAACCGTGGATGAGTCTTCTATGCATCAAAACTGACGGGGAAGCCAACCGATGTCGGAGAAGATCAGGGGACGCAGAACAATGGTGACTGGTTGATGCAGACTGTGGGCAACAGGATGATGGAGCTGAGGGAGAAAAATGATAACCCCTGCCACAGGATGCCGAATGGAATTCCGCTTCTTGATTCTGAAAGTAGATAGGAAGAAGAAGAACTTTGTAGAAGAGCTTGTGGCCTGATTCCTCCGAGGTTCGTCGTGGCAGAGCTTCTAATCCGGTTCTGGTACTCAGCAGAGGCAGCTCTGCGCAGTTGTGGGAGAACGGATCTCCCGGTCCGCTCGGAGCTCGGAAGGGGACGAGACCACCGCCGTTGCGAAGAGGACAGGCAGCCGCTTCTATGGACTACTCTTGGGCTTCCAGGAACGTCCGGAGGAGGTCGGGGTCGCTGCTGCAAGCTTCAGGTCTTCTGCAGGTCCTCTTACTCTAGATGGTAGAAGGTGGGGTGATGGAGGTGAACAAGGGAAGATGGAGAGGATGAGAGGGGGGCGACCCTAACCAAAGGGGAGGGGTCTTGGGCGCCCTAGGGCTATGGAGGGACGGGGATTTTTGAATTCAAATGGTCTAGGGAAGTGGAGAGTTGCATGGGGGAGAGGGAAGGGTGCTTGGGAAAGGGATGAGGTGGTTGGAGGGTGGCTTAGTGATTGGGGATGCTCCCTTGGGACTAGGGGGTGGAGTAATGGGATGTGTGGGGAAGGGGAGTGGCCTTTAATGGGGGTAGGTGGGAGAGTGGTGGTTGGGAAGGGAGGAGAGAGAAAATTTTTGAAATTGGGTGTGGAGGAGAGAGAAAGGGGAGTGAAAGAGAGAGATTAAGAAAGGGATGGGTGGGATTCTCTCCCTAAGGCTTCTCACCTCACTAATGGATTCACTCCACCATAAAAATGAAGATAGAACTCACAAAATGGCACATTTTTCATTCATTGATTCATTCCCCTCAAATGAAGGAAATGGGGCCCTATATATAGGAAACCCACATTTTACAATAAGACCCTGACAAAAGACTTAATAACAAATAACCGAAGGGGTAGGGGGGGCTCATGGGCCAAGCCCAATGAATTGGGCCCAATAGCACACTAAACAATCTAATGACACTCAAACTTAGGAAAATAAATGCAAGACCTAGGGACATGACTCAAATAAAATGAAAATTACATAATTATGACTCAAAGAAAATATGAAAATTACATGAACTGAATCAGAAAAATGTGACAGACATAATGGAACCATGCTGGTGAACAACCGGTAAATATGAAGGGTGAGAGATGCCCCCATCATAGACTTTTATGATGACTCCCCCTTAACTTGTGCCTCGACTTCAGAATGCTTTCACGAAAATCAATAAGAGGGTATGCAGCCTTATGACTTATGTGAACATTTGACCCACAATACTCGGCGGAGAACTTGATCCAAAGATCCTCTCTCGCATAATGACAATTTCCAATTGGAGTTAATCTAACCTTCCATAGATCACCATTCAATATAGGGTCATAATCATGAGAGTGCAGCACATGCTAATATGTAGAACAGATTTTTCAAATTCCCTTTAGCTTGAAATGCATGAGAGTGCATGAGAGCACACAAGTGATGTTCAATATGCACACACATATGCAAGCTTAAAATATTTGCAATGAATTCTAAGCTGAAGTGCAAACCCTTAGACTCCCCCTTAGTACAATGCTTATGGAAGTTAGGACAACTAAGTAGAAGGTTAAATGTCCACATGAATGATGAGTTGGTTTAAATGCAGCCACGACAGACATCATCAAGGGTAATGGTTGATAATGATAAACATGAAATTCATATGGCTGCTAAACTGGAAGTAGCACAAACTTGCAAACAACACATCATCATATTCATCCTCTCATCATAACAGATTCTTTATGATCAATCAAGGAGAGGTTTACAACAAACCAGCGAGGAGTCTTTCAAAAGTGCAGAATTTATTGAGAACAAGAAAGAGCTTAACTAAACCAACTCAAAATATTTTCAATGAATTCTAAGCTGAAGGGCAAACCCTCAAACTCCCCCTTAGTCCAATGCTTATAGAAGTTAGGACAACTAAGTAGAAGGTTAAATGTCCACATGAATGATGAGTTGGTTTAAATGCAGCCATGACAAACATCATCAAAGGAAGTGGTTGATAATGATAAACAGGAAATTCATATGGCTGCTAAAATGGAAGTAGCACAAACTTGCAAACAACTCATCATCATATTCATCCTCCCATCATAATAGATTCTTTATGATCAATCAAGGAGTGGTTTACAACAAACCAGTGAGGAGTCTTTCAAAAGTGCAGAATTTATTGAGAACAAGAAAGAGCTTAACTATAGCAACTAATAGAAGAACATGCAAAATTAACATCAACCAAAATTTTAATTACAAACTGTGCCTTGAGCTTTTATTTCCTGCTGATCCTTTGTTCAGCTCCAAGGCACCCTGCATTCAAAATTCTCATTTGAAAATTTTAGGTACCCAAGTTTTCTTGGGTCCTTGATGGTTAGCAGCATTTCTGACATGTAAGTTTCTCTTCTTTGCTACATTTAGTTCATCACTTCTCATCCAATGACAGTTAGCAAGCACGTGTCCAAACTCACCGCAATAAAAGTAGCACACATGATAATTCCCATTTGGTAATGAGAGTGGGTTTTACCTTTTTGGTATGAGAGTGGGTTCTTCCTTTCAGATGCCAACAATCATTGACTGTGTGGCCAATCTTTCCACAGTGAAAACAACACAGAGGGTAGTTTCTTCTGTCGGCCTTAGGGTACGTAGACCTGATGTGTTGAGTGCGTCGATGCACTGGGTCAAACTCGGGCTTCTGAGCATGAGCGTGTTGAGCATGCTTTGCCCCAGCATCTACCTGTCCCTTGCCCTTGTCTTCCACATTATTCCTTCTATTTTTGCCTGCTCTTAATTCATCACTCTTCAAGATAGAACAAGTATGCACAATATGACCATGCTGTTGGACGCACTCTAAAATTCGATGGTCTTTTTTTTTGTTCTTTTTAAATCACTTTTTTTGTCAGTGTTTTATCTTTTAGCATTTTATTGAGTGCATGGGCGTGCCAGTCACTGCAGTGACATTTATTCGGGCTTCAAGACTGGGAGGGTCCAAAGCCGCGTGTGTGCTTCGTCTGACTAACCAGACGATGGTGGGTATCGGGTCAGTACTAGAGATCCGCCGTGCCATAAAGGTCATCCCCTCGGAGAGGGAAAGACCTTTGATTAAACGACAAGATAAGGGGCCCTCAGACCTTAAATTGATATTAATTGAAGGGAGGAATGAGAATTCCAAACTTCAATAAAACAACCCCCATTGAGAGGTAAACAACTGGACAGTGCCAGTCATTAATTGACAAAATTATATCTAGACGAGAGTCCATAATTACAAATCACATGCTGCCAGAAATACGACAAGTTTGATGTTCGGGATTTGCTCCCAACGGAAATTCATTTAAACATAGCGGGCAGTCGGCCTAGAGCGGGGTCAAGCCATGAACATGATGGGATGATCCCGAGGTTCAAGCATGACCCACAGAGGCCTTGTTAATATTCTCATGCATAGGGTCCAAGGAAGGTGAGAGCCTTAGCATTTCTTCTTTTGTTTTGTTAGATGTTCATTTGTTGTTATTATTTTTATTATTTTATTTGTATTATTTATTTTTTATTATCTATTATTATATATTTTTTGTGCATTATCATATTTTTATCAATGGTTTATGCCATCAACATTCTATTATCTTATTTATCATTTATTTGCCTATAGTATTGTTATAATTTATTTATTTATTATTATTATTTATTCTTATATATATATATATACCGTCGCTCCTTTCTTCTTTTTTTATTTCTTCATATATGTCAAGGTTGACCCAAGTCAACGCGTCCACCTCAGCCTCCTGTTCCTTCGCTGATTACTATTTATTAGCTTTATCTGCATTATAGCCTCTTTTATTTGACTTGTTCTTTCGATTTTCTTCGTTGGGATTTATTTCTCTTTAGTGGTAACAGATGTGTTTATAGGGGCGACAAATGGGTCTTACTGGTGAAAAATGGCTTGCAACGGTGACAGAAGAGCTTTTAGTGGTGTTAAATGGGTTAAAGACGACAACTGGGGTGACAAAAGGGGCCTTAGTGGTGACAAATAGCTTTTAACAGTAATAAATGCGCTTTAGTGGTGACAAATAGCTCTGCAGGGCTGAAGAATAGCTTATAGCGGTGAAAAATAGCGCTCAAGGGTGACAAATGGTGCATAACGGTGACAAATGCACTTTAATGGTAACAAATAGGCCCTTAAGGGTGAAAAATAGCTCATAACGGCGAGAAATGAGGCTTAGCAGTGAAAAAATGGGTTTTAACGGTGACAAACATATGGCTAAGGGTGACAAATAGCCCACGACAGCGACAAAGGGGTGGCTAAGGGTAACAAATAGCCTCTAGCGGGGACAAATGGGTTTTTTTGCAGCTGAAAACATGAAGGATGAAGGTGTTGAGTTATGGTTTTGATGATTGTTGTGATTGTTAAGTTATGGTTTTGATGATAACTAAACTTAATGTGTGATTAAGTGATGATAACTAAACTTGTGGTTGATTGCTCATGCTCCTGTAATCTATGTATGTTTGAGATGGAAAATGGCAACGGTTACATAGTCTTAATGCTTGGTTTGCATATGTTGGTTCTACAAGAGGTTTCAAGCCTTTATATGATTGAACATATGGACTTGAGCTTTGATGAACACTTTTGTTCAAATCCTGATCAAATAGTTTGAAACTTATTTGGTTGATTGTTACGCATACTATACATGCATTTGTCAAAGCAACAAGTGTTCCAATCTTATATGTGAAATTGGGTCTCAATGTAAATCACTTCTTGCACTCTAATACATAATTCACATATCATTTTGAGCTTGCATTATGTTGAAACAACTCATGAGAAACTTGCTTGAAAATTGGAATAATGGTACTTATATCTTGCTCAAACGGTTTACAATAAGCTCTTGTTAATTGTGTAAAACTGCCAAATGGCCAAAGGGGTTTCATACATGTACTTCATGCAATTACCACATGCATTATTGATCAAAGTTCTAATCCTTTTTCTATGGTCTTGTAGGTCAAAACACTCAACATATATTCCCCAAGATCAAAGGAGTTTGAAGCCTCAAACTTAAATGGGTTGCAATGGAGTTCGGGGGTGAAACCTAAAAGTCTGAAGTTTACTGTAGCTGTAGGTCGACCGCCCCAGGTCGACCGCCAGCAGCGGTCGACCGCCCCAGGTCGACCAAAAATGCCAGGGATCATATTTCTACAGGTTTCTCAGTAGCGGTCGACCGCCAGCTTCCACAGGTCGATCGCCAGCCCCGAGCCAACATATGTTGGCTTTGTTTTCCACTTCGAGAAGAGTATTTCTCCTTGTAATTCTTTAATCCTAATGACACCAAATCACCCACAAAATGTGGATCTTGTCTGGGGGATGTTCATGGACCATTCAAGGGCTATAAACATCTCATTTGGAGCCATAACCCTAATCATCCAAGAGGGCTTCAAGGGAGATCAAGAGGGTGGTATCCAAGGAGGAAGAAGAGAGTACTGTAGCTCCGTGAACAGTACTTCGTGCAGCAAGATCCTCATCTATCTCCAACCCATTCAAGGTACTTCTCAAGTCAACAAGTATCTATGAAGTGAAGAATCAAGCAACCAACAAAGAGAGATCAAGGGTGAGGCTATCAAGAAGCAAGCAAGGGTTTCAAGAAGAGATCAAAGGAAGGTTATCCAAGAGAAGAAGAAGAAGGATGCTACAAGGAAGAAGGAGCCATTCAAGCATCATCTGAAGGTACTCTAGCTCCATTTGAAGTCAGCAGTCTTAAAGGAAGAGAACAAGCTCACAAGCATCAAGAAGATACATGGATTTGTCCAAGGAAGAAGGAAGGGTACTGTAGCCGTGAACAGTACTCCGTGTAAAAAGATCTACATCAAATACAAAGTCATTCAAGCTGAGTCTCAAGCTATTCAAGTGAAGAAGTAATCAACGCGAACATCCAGAGCACACACTCAGGGGGAGCCTAAATCAGGAGCTTTCTAAACTGTGGTTTATTCATGTTTGTGTTTTGTGCTTTATAGTTTCATATTTGTGTTTCTTATGAACTGCAAACTCGTGTGTGTGTGGATCGTTGTTGGATCCGTGGTCGTGTGTGTGTGTGTCGTACTTGATTCGTGTGTGCGTAGGTCTTCTTAGATCTGCGTGTGTGTGTGTGGATTTATCCAGATCTTAGTGTTTGTGTGTGTAAAGTGCTGCACTTGTCGCAGCGTGTGTGTGTCTTGTTGATCCGCTTGTTGGATCGTGTTGGAGACTTCGTCTCCGTGTGTGTGTGTTTTGGGGTGCATCCCTGTGTGTGTGGACAGGCGTCGTCCTGCGTGTGTGGTTGGAGCGTCGTCTCCGTTTGAGGATTTATCCCCGAGTGAAACCTCACTAGGTTTGGTGAGGGGTGGACGTAGGATTGCCGTCGTTGCATTCGAACCACCTTAAAAACCGCTGTGCACTATGGTTTGATTTGTGTGGTTTGGTCCTTTTCTTCTACCTCCATTCTAAGTGAGTGTATTTGTTAATTGTTGTTACGGATTTATCTACGTATATCTTGCATATTTTATATCTCATCATATAAAGTTTGATAAATCCAATCTGTGTACTAATAGTTTTGAATCCCTAAACTAGCATTCTATCACATATTTTATAAAAGGCCAAAAGTTTCCTTAAAATTTGTAAACACCCAATTCACCCCCCTCTTGGGTGTCATTGATTGCGGGACTTCAATTGGTATCAGAGCTAAGGCTCGATTGTTTATAGATCTAACGATCTAGAGTGATCCAGATCAATGACTACCATTATGTATACTTTGAATTCTCCACCGGTGTTTATTGGTTACAATTTTGATTTGTGGTTAGGAAGAATGTTCAGTCTAGTAAATTCATACGACCCTAAGCTATGGAAGCTTATCTCACATGGTCCTTATGAGTTGCCTAAAGATAAATCTGTCTGGACCACAGATTCCAAGCTTAAACATGATCAAAATTGTTTGGTTCTAAAATTGCTTATTGCTGCAGTTGATTCTAACCATTTCCATTTTGTCTCCCATTGCAGATCCGCGAAGGATATCTTGGTTGGCTTAACTAAAGTCCGGGAAGAGCATGAAGACCAATGTCTTGTGGAAGGCACAAGTGATCAAGGGAGTGATCAGCAAGTTGAATCAAGCTCAAAGGTAAATTTTGATTCTGATAATGAAGATGAATTTAGCTATGAGGAGTTATTGATTGCATATGATGAGCTTGCTGATAAATATGAGAAGGTTAAGTCTGAAAATAAAAAAATTGAAAAAGAATGTCGGACAAAGTAAATGTGATTCTCCCTGTAAAGAATGCTCACACTTGAAGGAATTGATTGATGGTCATGTGTTCGATATTCAAATTCACAAAGATCAAATTTCTTCTTTGAGAAATGAAAACAAAGAGCTGAGAGAGAGAGTAAGTCTTATGAACAAAGGTCAAAACGAGTTTGCTCATGGTAAAAATCTTGAAATAGAAAATGAGAAACTGAAGGAATTGAATATAACCTTTTCTGAAAGATTGCTTGCCTTTGAAAAAGGAAAATTTGTGAATATTGATGAATCTGAAAAAGTGCATGCTTTGTTGCAAGAAATTGAAAGTCATAAAATCATCAATGCTACCTTACATGAACAAGTCAACTCCTGTGAAAATAAGATGGTTTCCTATGAATTGCACATTGCATCTCTTCAATCTGAAATTCTTGACTTGAATGATTCGTTGTCTAAATTTGTAAATGGTCAAGAAAACTTACATAAATTGTTGGGGATAAAAGTGAATTTTCAAAGGGTAGGGCTGGGCTATAATCCTGTGAACAAAAAGAAGTTTGAAAATAAAGTTTATACATCTTTTGTGATGAGGGCATCCCTTGCCCCTCCACATTTTCTCCGGACTCGGATTGTTCGTCGACAAGCGCCATTATGTTAGTCATGTATTTTTGAGTCTAGTCATGTAATCTTCACATTTTATTTGAGTCAATATCATGTAATTTTCCCTTTATTTGAGTCATGTACCTAGGTTAGTGAGTCATTTTCCTAAGTATTATATCATTAGGTTGGTTTGTTAGGCTAGTGGGCCCAATTCATTGGGCTTGGCCCAAGGGCACCCCTATCCCTTCGGTTATTTGTCATTGAGTCAAATGTCAGGGACTTTTGTAGAAATGTGGGCTGCCTATATATAGGACCCCATTCCCCTCATTTTGAAGTAATGAACAATTGAATGAAAATTGAAATCCACTTCCAAATCCCACTAGATCTCTCTCTCTCTCACTCTCTCTAAGGGGTCCCCCCTCTCTCTCTCTCTCTCTCCCTCCACCCCAATTTTCAGAATTTTCTCTCTCCTCCCCATTCACCCCTCATTAAGACCTCTCCCCTTCCCCATACACCCATTTAACTCCCCCCCAACCCAAGGTGGCATCCTCCAATCCACACCCCACCTCCCAACCCCCAACTACCCAACACCACTTCCTAAGCACCCCTTCCTCTCCCCAAGGTTGAAGGGGCTCTTCCCTAAGCCCAAATTCAAATTTCCCTCTCCCTAGGGTAGTGCCCTTCCATCTCCCCACCTCCCAAACCACCCAAAGTCGCAGCCCCCCTTCCCCATACCAGCCAAGTTCACCCTCCACCTCTTACTCTCTTGGCCATCCCCTTCCCCACCCCTTCATCTTCTTCTCATTCAGCCTCTGTTTCAGGCAGTAGAGTTACAGCAACTTGCAGAGGCAGCCACGACCGTCTCTCAAAGATTCAGGTGGCAAGGCCTACATTGATGGAATCGTCATCGAGATAGCTTTCCAACGGTGGTGGTCTCGCCGGCTTCCGAGTTCGGAGCTGTCCGGAGGAGAATCATCTTCAACGACTGCGCAATCTGTCCCAGACTGAAGACCAGAGCGATCTTGGAAGCTGTTCTGCGGTCAACCTTGGAGGAATTCGAGCACACTTCCTTCTAAAAAATTCTTATTCGTCTAGTCCTCCATCATTAGCAGAAAGAACGATGCCAATCTCCTGCCCGAGCTATTTGTTCTGAATTATTTCGTCGGAGTGTGCAGTCTGCCACCAGTGGACTCAGGTTTGACCTGTCTTCATTTATCTGGCCACCATTCTCATCTCCGACCTCGGATTGTGGCCCCGTCGACTTCTACTCGAATCTACTCCGACAAAGATCGCGTCACCACCAGTTTCATTCAATTTCAAGTTCGGGAGCAACCGCAGCGCCTTCTGCAATCCACTGCATTAGTTCTGCATCAGTCTGAAGCAGAGTGTTGCTGTCCTGCTCCAGTCGCCGGTCCGATCATCCCCGAGGTACAGAGCTTCCCAAAAAATTCAGGCATCATCCTCTGTCAGTTGGGAAACTTTTGGCGTATGTTTCGTCAAGATCTGAGCTCTGTGAAATTTGTGGCAGTGACATCACCGGCCCCCTGTCCAACAATTCTGAAGGTTGGCAGAACCGGCGGGGATCGGCAAATCGGGTTTACTTAGCATAAGTCCCCACCCCGCTTGGCCGGCTTAAGGCCCCTCCCTGCGTGGAGGTAGTATTGGATGTAATAAGATTAATCCCCACCCCAAGATCACCTCTCCTGCGAGAGGTGTAGTGGTGTAATCTTTCCATTTCAGGTTGAAGCGACACCGACGCGGCGTGCGGGTGCATACCCTCGCCTCCCCGCTCGCCCCCGTCTCTGGCCGGAGTCGGCGTCTTCACGCCGGCTAGGTGAGCTCCTGAACATCTCTCATTGCTGTAATGGACTTGCTTAGCTTAGTATTACTATAGTTACTCCGTCGGCGGTAAGAGAGTGTCCGATTTTAAATTGCTACCCAAATTGAGTGACCACCGCGGGCGAGTTGTGAGAGCATCCACTTAACCCACACCCTTGGTGTGTTGGCCGCCCATGATTTGGGCATCCTAGGCCCATTTGGGGTTCTCCCCAAGCTAGCCAACCATTGGAGCCTCAAGGTCCCGCCTCGGACCTCTCCAACATCGCCTAGTCGCCATCGGGCACTAGTGTGCGCCATACGGGTGAGCTCGCTAGTGTGAGTCCGCTGCTCAAACTTGAATGCTTGCAAAATAGGTCCATAGGTGGTGTCACATCAAGTGGTATCAGAGCAAGTTCACAACTTGTCTCTATCATGTTGGTCCTAGGGCTTGTCTATGCATTTAGAGTCTTCAAGTGCATCACTCTTGTCCCCTATTATGGCCACCTCATATCGACCTTACCAATCGGCCCACTCCATAAGTCCAAGCCACCAAGAGATGCCTACCACTAACACCCATAACTTCCCTGGCCATGTCAACTACTTCATGAAAGCCTTGACCTATGCCAATGAGCGGCTTGATAACATATCGGGCCGACTCAACCAACTTGGAGAAAATAGGCCCGCCCCAAGGACGGACGATAGGATGGTCCCTTTCCCACTTCCCACCTTTGATGGAACCTCTCCTAGAGAATATTTAGATTGGGAAGCTACAATGGACCAATACTTCACTTGGTATCATATGTCCGAGGATGAAAAGGCATTGGTTGCCAAAATGCAACTTACCAAACGGGCAGAAACTTATTGGATGCAAATTGTCGGGATAAAGGTACTTAGAAGGGAAACTCCCATCACCACTTGGAAGGACATGAAGGAGCAACTTAAGGCTAGATATGTTTCCCCCTCATACTCAAATCACCAAGACCTAAGGAGCACTTCAACTCCTTCATCCCCACCTAGCCAACCCATGACCCTAATTCCCCATTCCACATCACTTCCCACCTATCCTACCCCAACCACCACACCAGCACCCTGCCTACAAACTCCCACCACAACCATATGTCCACAAACCCAATTGGACCCCGTGTCCACCCATCCACCGAGGCCCATAATGGCCACCACCCCCAAACCCAAAACCCCTCACCAAACCCATACCCCACAAGCCCCCTTGACCACCACCACAAACCCACCATCATCCCCAAAAAGGGACACATCTCCCAAAACAAATCAACCCAAAATCTCTCACCCAACCCACCTCCCACTTCCTACACCAATCTTTCCCCAACCTAGGCCTCCTCTACTTCCCCTTCCTATCCCAACCCAAGCCCATGCTTGTTCACCACCCCGGGTGTGTTATACGCTAGCTATCACCAAACCACCCCCCATAGATCCCCCTACTCCATTATCAATAGAAGTTGCAACCCACACACCCACCCAAGTGGAGAAGGATGCCCATCCGGATCCACCTCCTAACATAGAGGAAATCCAAAGGCCAAACAACTCACACACCTCTAGCCTAGCTCCTCTAGAGACACCCAACCTCACCATAGGTAAGTCCATACTCCAATGGCTCAAGAAAGGTTTCACCATTCCTAGTTCACAACCATGCCACCTACCCATGGGATATCAATCCCAAATCATTCCCATTCAGCCACACGTCACTTATCAAACTTCCTATTGTGTGGAAGATTTGGGAGACTTATAAGTGAACTACCTACATTGGCAAATTCACTTGACCAATATGCTAGCCATGAGACCGTCCGAAACTAACACCATTAGCCTAGCATATCCCACCATTGGCTCCATCACTTCCATCTACACTAATGGCCAAGTTACTAGTGAGATCATCCTCCTTCTTCCCATGGAGGAAGTGTTGTGCCCATGCATGTGGTTTTGGTTTTGATGATGGTTTTAATGATGGCTTTGATGATTGGTTGTTGATGTGAGTTAATCAAAGGTTCAGTCATCTTGCTGCTCAGTTTAGATTAACATATTTGATGTTCAGTCTTGTTACATGTTAAACTGATGCATAAAGCATTCATTGTTGTGG
The DNA here is from genome assembly GCA_022559845.1 of Amorphophallus konjac. Taxonomy (NCBI): domain Eukaryota; kingdom Viridiplantae; phylum Streptophyta; class Magnoliopsida; order Alismatales; family Araceae; genus Amorphophallus; species Amorphophallus konjac. The sequence goes on along the minus strand of CM040123.1, from coordinate 74,790,508 downwards.
TTTTGATGATTGATATTGTATTTTGATGATAGCAATGATATAGTGTTTTCATGACATTGTGCCTTGATGATTGCATCATGACTGTGACTGGTACAACTGATATATTGTTTATGTTAGACTTATGTTATGTGCATAGTCTATACAGTGCATCGTGGGGTTTATGCCCTAAGTCTATTCACTGCACATGCATCATTCGTCCAAGTCCATACATTGGACTGTAGTGTGCATTTGGCGAACACATCGCAAGTCTAGACATTGCACTGTAGCATGCATTTCCTTAAAGTCTATACATCGGACTGGTTTGCATTGGGCTAAGTATATACAACGTCAGCTCATGCCTTGTCTTAGACAAAGTCTATACAATGGCTTTGGGTCTCCAAGTCTATACAGCCTTTTGCTTCGCCAAAGTCTGTACATTGGTCTGCATAGGCTAAGTGTTTACATTGTCAAGTACAATCATGCACTGGTCATATAGTCTGTACAGCGTGAAGTCTATACTTTGGCACTGTAGCTTACTCGTGCAAGTCTATATCTTGGACTGTTCTTCATGTCTGTACATCAGATTGTACATCATCTTCGTGCTGTTTCTGTACTTGAGTTTTCGTGTTGTTTCCCCTCACTAACACAAAAAGATCTCGTGTTGTATGAGCATACAACACTTCGTGTTGATTTCCATGCGTAACAGGAAAGCTTATATGAGGTTAGACTTCGTGTCGTTTCCCTTGTCTTCATCTTCGTGTTGTTTTAGTGTCTACGTCTCCATGTTGTTTTTATGTTTCTGTCTGAGTGTTGGTCTTTCGTTTTTGACTTAGTGTCTTTCTCGCCATGACCACACTTCGTGTCGATTCTTGGTTTTCTACACCCCGTGTCATTTCACCTCGTGCTGTTCTCACTGTCGTCGTGTTGTTTTCACCGCGTGTCGATTATTGTTTTTCACTTAGTGTTGTTTTCACTTCGTGTCAACTTCACTTCGTGTCGTCTCTTTGTATTTCGTCTTCATGTTGTCTTCACCCCGTGTCGATTTCAATTTCGACTTCGTGTCGTGTTTTCCACACCACATGTCATTGTCGCTTTAGTAACCTCACCTCGTGTCGATCACTGTTGTCTCCATGTCTACGTGTCGTTTTCGTGTCATGTTTCCACACTTTGTGTCGTTCATGTTTCGTAACCACACTTCGTGTTGGTTACTGTCGTTCTTGTGACTTTGTGTCGTGTCTCCCAGACTTCGTGTCATTTTCACTCCGTGTCAAATTCATCTTAGGTGTTGCTTTCTGTGCCACCACCTTGTGTCACTCTCTTCATTGTGTCTGTTCTGTCACAGTATACCTCGTGTCGTTTTCTGTGTGAACCTCGTGTCGCTTCTCTCTGTCCTCTAGTTGCATCTCGTGTTATCGTTTATGTCTGTGTGTTTTACTTCGTGTTACTTACTGTTGTACATCGAGTCTTTACTGACTTCGTGTCGTTTTCCCTATTGTGTCCTCGTGTTGTCTCCGTGTCGTTGCTATTTGTTACTTCGTGTTGTTTCATTTTAACCTCGTTCAAGTTTCTTCTAAAGTACTGTTCTTCTGATAATCTATATAGAGGTGTTCCTTAAATTGATTACTTATCCGATACTCTGTTTTATAGGTGCTCTAATCGTGAAGCAGTACGTGATACAAGGCTGCATCTGGCACGTGATCCAAGATGCAGAGGAGCCTCCACGTGGTCCGAAATATTAGGGCAGGAAACGTGGGAGGCACACGCGTTTTGTGCCCTATCCACCTACTGCTGCTGCTATATATAGGAGCCTTCGTCCACAGATGGAGGGTGATCGAGTTGGCGAGAAGAAAACTCTATACAGAGAGCCACGATCCAGACAGAGAAGAAGAAAAAGAAAAGAAGAAGAGAAAGATTGTGAGGAAGAGAAAGAAAGAGAGATTGAGTAAGAGATCGAGATAGCAGAGTGTGAAGAGAAGAAGAGGAAGAAGAATAGAGAAGAAGAGAGAGATAGAGTGATAGAAGCTTCAACAGAAGATCTGTTCTTGCTGAACCGTGGATCAAATCCAGGCCAGCCAGCTCCTGCGAGAGCCACATTTGTTTTTATCTTTTCAGCCTTCTGTTGCTGGTTTCGTTTTTGTTTTTATCCATTTACTGTAACTCCGATCCTCTGTAGAGAGGTCGGGGTTCCTCCTGTGGGTTCAGGAGAAGGGAGACTTTGTGTCTTCGGTTTGCAAGTAGCTGGGTGCTACTTGTGGTTGGTACCCTCCCGTGTGGAGGAAGAGAGACTTGCGTCTCTGGTTGCCTTTGACAGGGTGTCATCGGTTGTTTCCCTCCGGGTTGGAGGAAGGGAGATTTATCTCCGATTGTGCTTCCCTCTGGGGTTCAGAGGAAGAGAGACTTGGGTCTCTAGGTTCCCCTCCGGGTTGGAGGAAGGGAGGCTTGTTCCTCTGGCTCTGGGCTTGTGAGTAGCAAGCCCGGTGGTTCCCTCCGTGTGTGGAGGACGAGAGACCGTGTGTCTCTGGTTTCCAAGTGGCTGGAGTCACTTGTGGGTTCCTCCTGTTTGTTCAGGAGAAGGGAGATTGCTATCTCCGGTTGCAAGTAGCTGGGTGCTACTTGTTGATTCCCTCCGGTTTGGAGGAAGGGAGACTTGTCTCCGGTTCTGGGCTTGTGGATTCAAGTCCAGGGGTTCCCTCCAGGTCTGGAGGAAGAGAGACCTTGTGTCTCTGGTTTGCTAGTGACTGGTGTCACTAGTGGTTCCCTCCTGGTCTGGAGGAAGAGGGGAGGTTGTTCCCCTGGTCAAGCTGTTTGGCAGCGTTTGTTGCAGACTGAGTCTGCTGTTTCTAGCGTGAGCTAGTGGAAGCCACACTCGGTTTGAGTGTGGGGTGGATGTAGGTCTGGAGGACCGAACCACCTAAAAACCCCTTGTGCATTGTGGTTTGATTTGTTCATTTGTGCTTCCGCTAGATGAATGCATAGGGGCGCTCTAAGCGTTTGGCTTTTGGCTGAGCAGAAGTGTTGATTAGTTTTCTTAGAATATTTTAATCTGTCAAGAGAGCGAAATTCCAGTTGAGCTTCAGATTGTCGAATCTGTCTTGTTATTATTCTAGTTTTAATTGGGAGAAGTTTTTAACGGGTTATATTCATTCACCCCCCCCCCTTCTGAATACTGCATCGAACCTAACAATTGGTATCAGAGCCAGGTTCTCTGATTGTTCAGATCCAACGATCTGCAGAGGATCCTGGTGTCCCTTGTGCTTATCTGTTTCTACCCTTTGCTGCATTAGTCTGTTTGCGGATTTACTCAATGGGCTCTCCACCGGTTTTCAATGGCTCTGATTTTAACTCATGGATTAGCAGTCTTCACAATTATGTGAAAATGATTAATCCGGATCTGTGGAAGTTAATTTCACAAGGTCCCCACAGATTGCCAAAGGAAAAGTCCAAATGGACTAAAAGTCACAAGTCAAAATATGAAGAAAATCAGAAGGCTTTTAACCTGATGAGAGCTGCTATTGACAGAGCCTTATGGTCTTGTATTCATGATTGCAGGTCTGCCAAGGACATTATGGATGAGCTGAAGCTTGCTCAGAGGGGAAATGTCGACAACGGTCTGATGGCTGACGAGAGCAACCATGGTAGTGATCAAGATGAATCCGAAGAACGTGATGATGAGGAGGTAAACCCTTTCGAGAATTTTTCATTAGACGATTGGGAAGATGCCTATGCAAATCTGTTAAGATCCCGTAAGAAACTAGGAAAGAAATATAAATGTCTGAAAAAGAAGCTGGAAAATCTAGGAGGTGAAAATCTTGAAACTCTGAAAACTGAAATTGAAATTTTAAGAAGACAACTACAAGACTTTGACTCTATTACTACAGATCTAGATCATTTGAAATCTGAAAAACAAACTCTTATGAAACAAATTGGTCTACACAAAAGGGAGAGTCAAAAGCTTGTTTGTGAAATTGTTGAACTAAAGGAAAGGCTTAGCTTCGTTGATCAGACTCATAATAATGATGTTGTTCAAAATGAAAGGTTGGTGAGAGATTTAGAGTGTATCAATTCTGAATTGAAAGAATTGAAATCTGAAAATGAAAAGCTCAAAAACCAATCCAAAGAATTTGAACATAAATCAATAAACCTTGAAAAAGAAAATGGTTTAATCTCTGAGAAATTGGAGGCTGAAAGAACAATGAATTCAGAGATTCAGAAAAATCTTGACAAATTTCAATCTGAAAAACTAAGAGAAATGTTTTATGAATGTCAGTCTTCAACAGATAAATGGGTGTTTGATGATGAAATCCTAGAGCAGAACAGTAAACTGAAAGAGGAAATCAATGAGTTGAAACACCTAAACATACAGTTGACAGATAGGCTAATGACAATTGAAAAAGGCAAGTGTGTTAGTGTGGATAGTTCTGATAGGTTGATAAATGCTGAACAAGAAATTGAGAGTCTAAAAACCATCAACTTAATGTTAAATGGAAATGTCAGTTGCAGTGAACAGAAAATAGCTGGATATGAGCTTACTATCACATCCCTTCAACAAGAAATTGATGATCTTTACAAGTCCTTATCTAAAACTGACAAGGAAATAGAATTAAAACAGGAAGTTGAAAAACTCAAGTGTCTGAATGATGCCTTGCATCAACAAGTCATTTCCTGTGAAACAGATTTGTCCAAATATGAGGCTAAAATTGCTGAATTGAATTCTGAGATTAAAGATTTGAAAAATTCTCTATCAAAATTTGTCAAAGGAAAGGACAATCTGAATAAGCTTCTTGGAAAGAGTGATAACTTTGAGAGAAAAGGACTGGGCTATAGTCCGACAAATAAAAGGAGTAATGGGAATAAAACATCCACTATTTTTGTTAAAGCTTCCAATCAGAACACAACCTCTGCTCCTTCTGTCTTTCAATTCACTGCACAAAAATCCATTGTGAAACCCAAAACTGTGGAACAAACTCCAAAACAGAAAAAGGGTGAAAATTCACAGAAAAAGGAAAAAGGGGCTCCTGTTACTGTAAAGAAAACTGCACACAATTCACATGATTTCTCACACACTCACATTAAAAAGGATTCATGTTATTATTGTGGGAAAGGAGGTCACATAATGGAGGATTGTGAATTGATGTTAAAGGATGAGCATGCTAGTGGAACTTTACATTCTAGAAATTCTTTTGATAGAAACCATGCTGCTAGGAAGCCCGATGCCTCATGTTATTATTGTGGGAAATATGGTCATCTCATGAATGAATGTTTTATCATGAAAGAAGACAATAAACTACATGCCACGTCTTCCATGCACTTTTATGATCCATATGGATCTAAACACAATTCTAGTCAGCACATTGTGTGCTTCAACTGTAATAAGCCTGGGCACAAGGCTGCTGAGTGCTGGTTTAGATCTACTTGGGTTAAAAATGGTTTTCATAGAAGAAATTCTTTTGCATGCTCCCACTGTGGGAAAAATGGGCATACAGTCAAGGACTGTTGGTATGTTCAAAAGAACTATGTTAAACCCCATTTTGTCAAATTCCCTGCAAAACCTTTTGTGAAAATTTCATGCTATAACTGTGGGAAGCCAGGCCATAAATCTGCTGAATGTTGGATGGTTAAGAACAAGCATCAAACTGTTCATGCATATAACAGAAAATCTTATGAACATGCTTATAAACATCACCCTGCTGTCAACATGTATCATAAGAACCAAAAAACCAGCCAGTTCATGTAGATACTGTGGAAAATTTGGACATTCTATGGATGACTGTTCACTGATGAAATTTGATGATAATGTTGCTATAAAAATGTTTAGAAAACCTGTTAGGGCTAACGCAGGACCCAAAGCTACTTGGGTCCCTGCAGGATCAAGATGATCAAATATCTTGCAAGTGTGCCTTGGAGGGAGAAATAAAAGGGGGTTAACCAAGGCGCTCAAGAATGAAAACCCCATGATTGAACTTTTCAGGTCAGTTCTGAAATGTGTTTTAAATTCCATTATCTGAAACTGTGAGCATGAAAAAAAAAATGTGTGCTTCATGTTGATTTGCTTGATTGATTGTTGATGATATCTCCATGTCTAGCTGATCAGTCTGTATTCCAGACTCAGCTATTGAATTCATTTCTGCATATACTTGATGCTCTTCTCTTACTATATGTTGAACTGAAATTGAATGCTTCGCTAAGCATATTCAGTTGATGCACTACATATGCTTTGTGTCAATGCATTGCATGCTAGTACTTGAATGCATACTTGGACTAAGTGTGAATGGTTCATTTAGTGTACACTGTCATTGCATGTGTTAATAATGCCGTTCAATGCATGAAGGACTGATTTATGTTGCATTGTCCTTGTTAACCCTGGTATATCAAATGGTATGTTACTAAAAGGCAGGGAAATCTGCCCGGAGGTTCCTACCATGTGTGAGATGGTCTTTGAGACCAGGTCCTCCGCCTAGTACCATGGGTCTAGTCTGCATGTAGAACAGTCTAATGCATAGCATATCTCTTGCATCATGATGTCAGGGGGAGCTGAGAGTTCTATTCAATTCATTGAATCCTATTCACTTCTCAGTATTCTCATTCAAATGATTCATATCTTTTGACATCAGATGTCATTGGACCATATTGCCAATTGCTATCCTTTCCCCATCATTTTCACTAAACAACAGCTTTGCATCTGGTTTAGTACATTGAATGATGATTATTGCAATTGTTCACTTATAAGAATCACTCTTACAAATTGAAAAGAACTAAAGGTTTAACCTTTATAAATTGGAGAGTTAAGTGTCTGCACTTCAGAAATTGAGATAAAAGAAAATTTTTATAGCTCTTAATCTTTGTCTCATGGCTAAAATAGAAAAAGTTTTTTTTAATGCCTAAATGTGTTAATCTGGAAATGTTTAGAACAGGTGAACAAGAGTGTGTAATGTTTTTCAATCAATCACTCTAAAAGAATTAAGGGCAGCAGTAAACAAGATCATTAATGTTAAGAACAGAACATAGTGACAGAAGCAATGGCTGATTGCACTGAGAAACTGTGAACTCCTCCAAAAAGACAGGAGATCTCACATGTCATGAAGTGCCTTAGACTATCTCTGTTCATAGGGTCAAATCTATAAGGGGAGTCCTCACCAAAAAACTGAGGGTACTGGCCTCTAATCAAGGTGTACCCTTAATGTCAAAAGTGAAGACTATTCCTCGTGGGTCTTGATTTGAAGTAGATCATATAGTTTATGCCTAGTAACTGGGGGTACCTGCCTCTTATCAAGGTGTACACCTAATGTCAACAGCATAAATGCCATAGGTCTATTCACTTAGTTCAGTTTCAGAAATTAAAAAAAAATGAAAATCAAACTGCTGTAACCCTTCGAAAAATCAAAAGTCAATGAGTGAAAATTATTTTTATCAATACATATTCAAGTTGCCTCTCTTGAATTTCCTTGTTTAAACACAAAAGGGTATTATTTCAGACTTATCTATTAATACCATGTGCCCTAGATTCATTACTATAAATGGAATCTAAAACTCTTTCTCAGGGGTCAGGTGTTTTACTCTAGATTTATCACTGATTAAACCTGAATTTTTGAAAATTGTATGAGTGGTGATTCTTATACTCTAAACAGTTGGTTATAATCATGCTTCCTTTCTGAACCTATGATTCAGCTGTTATCAAGTGATCCTCCTATCTTTTCTACCTGTGTTATCTGTTCATATTCCTTCTCAAAGGGGGAGCTTTTATTTAGGGGGAGAAATTGACTGAACTTTTATACATGCTATAATTTCTCAAATTATTTTTCTTTTTGATGAAGTCAAAGGGGGAGAATAATTTGAGTCTTCAGATTACCTCAGAATGCCTCACATCATCAGAATGACTCAATGTATTGAAAGTGTTGCCATCATCAAAAAGGGGGAGATTGTTGTGCCCATGCATGTGGTTTTGGTTTTGATGATGGTTTTAATGATGGCTTTGATGATTGGTTGTTGATGTGAGTTAATCAAAGGTTCAGTCATCTTGCTGCTCAGTTTAGATTAACATATTTGATGTTCAGTCTTGTTACATGTTAAACTGATGCATAAAGCATTCATTGCTGTGGTTTTGATGATTGATATTGTATTTTGATGATAGCAATGATATAGTGTTTTCATGACATTGTGCCTTGATGATTGCATCATGACTGTGACTGGTACAACTGATATATTGTTTATGTTAGACTTATGTTATGTGCATAGTCTATACAGTGCATCGTGGGGTTTATGCCCTAAGTCTATTCACTGCACATGCATCATTCGTCCAAGTCCATACATTGGACTGTAGTGTGCATTTGGCGAACACATCGCAAGTCTAGACATTGCACTGTAGCATGCATTTCCTTAAAGTCTATACATCGGACTAGTTTGCATTGGGCTAAGTATATACAACGTCAGCTCATGCCTTGTCTTAGACAAAGTCTATACAATGGCTTTGGGTCTCCAAGTCTATACAGCCTTTTGCTTCGCCAAAGTCTGTACATTGGTCTGCATAGGCTAAGTGTTTACATTGTCAAGTACAATCATGCACTGGTCATATAGTCTGTACAGCGTGAAGTCTATACTTTGGCACTGTAGCTTACTCGTGCAAGTCTATATCTTGGACTGTTCTTCATGTCTGTACATCAGATTGTACATCATCTTCGTGCTGTTTCTGTACTTGAGTTTTCGTGTTGTTTCCCCTCACTAACACAAAAAGATCTCGTGTTGTATGAGCATACAACACTTCGTGTTGATTTCCATGCGTAACAGGAAAGCTTGTATGAGGTTAGACTTCGTGTCGTTTCCCTTGTCTTCATCTTCGTGTTGTTTTAGTGTCTACGTCTCCGTGTTGTTTTTATGTTTCTGTCTGAGTGTTGGTCTTTCGTTTTTGACTTAGTGTCTTTCTCGCCTTGACCACACTTCGTGTCGATTCTTGGTTTTCTACACCCCGTGTCATTTCACCTCGTGCTGTTCTCACCGTCGTCGTGTTGTTTTCACCGCGTGTCGATTATTGTTTTTCACTTAGTGTTGTTTTCACTTCGTGTCAACTTCACTTCGTGTCGTCTCTTTGTATTTCATCTTCATGTTGTCTTCACCCCGTGTCGATTTCAATTTCGACTTCGTGTCGTGTTTTCCACACCACGTGTCATTGTCGATTTAGTAACCTCACCTCATGTCGGTCACTGTTGTCTCCATGTCTACGTGTCGTTTTCGTGTCATGTTTCCACACTTTGTGTCGTTCATGTTTCGTAACCACACTTCGTGTTGGTTACTGTCGTTCTTGTGACTTTTTGTCGTGTCTCCCAGACTTCGTGTCATTTTCACTCCGTGTCAACTTCGTCTTAGGTGTTGCTTTCTGTGCCACCACCTTGTGTCACTCTCTTCATTGTGTCTGTTCTGTCACAGTATACCTCGTGTCGTTTTCTGTGTGAACCTCGTGTCGCTTCTCTCTGTCCTCTAGTTGCATCTCGTGTTATCGTTTATGTCTATGTGTTTTACTTCGTGTTACTTACTGTTGTACATCGAGTCTTTACTGACTTCGTGTCGTTTTCCCTATTGTGTCTTCGTGTTGTCTCCGTGTCGTTGCTATTTGTTACTTCGTGTTGTTTCATTTTAACCTTGTTCAAGTTTCTTCTAAAGTACTGTTCTTCTGATAATCTATACAGAGGTGTTCCTTAAATTGATTACTTATCCGATACTCTGTTTTATAGGTGCTCTAATCGTGAAGCAGTACGTGATACAAGGCTGCATCTGGCACGTGATCCAAGATGCAGAGGAGCCTCCACGTGGTCCGAAATATTAGGGCAGGAAACGTGGGAGGCACACGCGTTTTGTGCCCTATCCACCTACTGCTGCTGCTATATATAGGAGCCTTCGTCCACAGATGGAGGGTGATCGAGTTGGCGAGAAGAAAACTCTATACAGAGAGCCACGATCCAGACAGAGAAGAAGAAAAAGAAAAGAAGAAGAGAAAGATAGTGAGAAAGAGAAAGAAAGAGAGATTGAGTAAGAGATCGAGATAGCAGAGTGTGAAGAGAAGAAGAGGAAGAAGAATAGAGAAGAAGAGAGAGATAGAGTGATAGAAGCTTCAACAGAAGATCTGTTCTTGCTGAACCGTGGATCAAATCCAGGCCAGCCAGTTCCTGCGAGAGCCACATTTGTTTTTATCTTTTCAGCCTTCTGTTGCTGGTTTCGTTTTTGTTTTTATCCATTTACTGTAACTCCGATCCTCTGTAGAGAGGTCGGGGTTCCTCCTGTGGGTTCAGGAGAAGGGAGACTTTGTGTCTTCGGTTTGCAAGTAGCTGGGTGCTACTTGTGGTTGGTACCCTCCCGTGTGGAGGAAGAGAGACTTGCGTCTCTGGTTGCCTTTGACAGGGTGTCATCGGTTGTTTCCCTCCGGGTTGGAGGAAGGGAGATTTATCTCCGATTGTGCTTCCCTCTGGGGTTCAGAGGAAGAGAGACTTGGGTCTCTAGGTTCCCCTCCGGGTTGGAGGAAGGGAGGCTTGTTCCTCTGGCTCTGGGCTTGTGAGTAGCAAGCCCGGTGGTTCCCTCCGTGTGTGGAGGAAGAGAGACCGTGTGTCTCTGGTTTCCAAGTGGCTGGAGTCACTTGTGGGTTCCTCCTGTTTGTTCAGGAGAAGGGAGATTGCTATCTCCGGTTGCAAGTAGCTGGGTGCTACTTGTTGATTCCCTCCAGTTTGGAGGAAGGGAGACTTGTCTCCGGTTCTGGGCTTGTGGATTCAAGTCCAGGGGTTCCCTCCAGGTCTGGAGGAAGAGAGACCTTGTGTCTCTGGTTTGCTAGTGACTGGTGTCACTAGTGGTTCCCTCCTGGTCTGGAGGAAGAGGGGAGGTTGTTCCCCTGGTCAAGCTGTTTGGCAGCATTTGTTGCAGACTGAGTCTGCTGTTTCTAGCGTGAGCTAGTGGAAGCCACACTCGGTTTGAGTGTGGGGTGGATGTAGATCTGGAGGACCGAACCACCTAAAAACCCCTTGTGCATTGTGGTTTGATTTGTTCATTTGTGCTTCCGCTAGATGAATGCATAGGGGCGCTCTAAGCGTTTGGCTTTTGGCTGAGCAGAAGTGTTGATTAGTTTTCTTAGAATATTTTAATCTGTCAAGAGAGCGAAATTCCAGTTGAGCTTCAGATTGTCGAATCTGTCTTGTTATTATTCTAGTTTTAATTGGGAGAAGTTTTTAACGGGTTATATTCATTCACTCCCCCCCTTCTGAATACTGCATCGAACCTAACAGGAAGAACCTATCCTATTCCACTCCCCAACCATAGAGATCCCAAGTGCTTTGATCGGCCAACCCATTAGCAACTTTGGCCTAATTATTGAGGAGGAGGACTCACCATTCGAGGACCTTGAGAGCATAGAGTACCCCTACCAAGGTGACCCTTACCATGATCCCTTTAACCCTTTTCTATGGGAGCCTAGATCTCCATGTAACCCACTCACCTTATTCACCACCCACCCTTTCCTACCCCCACCCACCATGTTGGGCCAAGCCCGCCTCATCCATGACCCAGGTTACACCATAGGAATCATGACCTTAGGCAACACCCGCCTAGAGATCAAGAAGGTGCCCCACCCTATATCCACCTACCTAGATCCCTTCGACCCTTTTGAGTGGAAGCTCAAAGACCACCCCACCATCCCACATGAGGAAGTCATCTTTGGGAAAGGAATTCATATGTCTTGGCACATCACACCGCTTGGCATGATTAGTCTGTCGGGTACATTCATCCATATCACCCACATGTCAAGAAGAAAACATGAGTGGTCAATATTTGGTTGTAATGGTCCACCATCATTCATCATAAATCTCAAGCATGTTAGGAGCATTCATGGATGTCCGGGTCCTCCAACATTCATCACACTCACTCACAAGAGGGACACCTATGGATGCCCCGGTCCTCCCAAATCCTTCAAAGTCTTCATAACATCAATGCATGATAGGTCTATATGTGGTTATCCTGGACCCCCTTTGCATACCATACATTGTCAACTCACACCGCATCATAGTACATGGCATATGCATTCAAGCAAGTATCAAGCAACAAGCGGTGGGATTCACAAGAAACGAGCACAAACTTCTAAGCACCACTTTGAGTTCCAAGTTTACAACTTGGCGATGATGGCTTTGGAGTGGCTCTACTTTAGGGTCACCTCCAATCTGAGGGCATGAGGACTTGGACCATGCCAAGTTCCGAGTGGCTTTGGCAACCAAGCTTATGCGTTGAACTTTCAAAAGGGTTTTGGGATTCTCCCCATTTCTCATGTGGCGGATCCAGCACGCTCTAAGGGCACCGCGGTGGATCCTAGTGAGTGCCTCGAACTTCCACCTACCCATGTGAGAGACACCCTCGGATGTTGTGCCCCTTAGGCACAAGCATGTGCTATGTTGATTTGATGATAGCAATGCTGTTTTGTTTTGATGATTGCAACACAGTGAGTGCTTTATGAGATTGTGTTTTGATGATAGCAACATAACTTATTTTGTGGAGAATGCATGTGTATGACTGATATAGTGCTTGATTTCTGATCTGTGCGTTGCTTTTCTATCTGCATGTAGTTTGATGACTAGCAAGTCTATACACTGCAGGGTAAAGTATTTCATTAGTCTATACACTCTTCATGCTTGTGCATCATGCAAGTCTATACATTGGACTCTCGTTCAAGCCTATGCATTATCTTAGGCTAAGTATGTACAGCGTCTTAGGCGAAGTTTGTACAGCCGTGTCTTATGCTCCTAAGTCTATACATTAGTGTTGGTCATCAAAGTCTGTACATCGCCTTCAATCTTCAAGTCTATACACTGGCTTATTCTTCAAGTCTGTACATCCACAGTTAAACTTGAAGTTTGCACACTAGTCTTCACTGTCAAGTCTGCACATTGGTCTTCGATTTCAATGTCCATACATTGGGCTTTTACATGAAGTCTATACATTGTTGTTTGCAGTACAAGTCCATACATTGGACTGTTCATCAAAGTCTGTACATCAGACTGCTATAGTAAGTCTATACAGTGAGTGATTCATTGGTGAAGTCTGTACACTCAACTGAACTTCAAGTCTAGACATTGCACTGTAGCATCCATTGTCTTCGTGTTGTTTTTGTTTGATTGTCTTCGTGCTGTTTACTGTAGCAGCTCGATTTGTTCTGATGAACTTCGAGTCATTTCCCAGTGAACCCCGTGTCGCTTCACCTCGTACTGTTCTCATCGTCTTAGTCTTGTTTTCACTTCATGTTGTTTTCACTTGGTGTCAACTTCTGTTTTCGTCTTAGTGTTGTTTTCACTTCGTGTCGAATCTTGTTTTTCGTCTTTGTGTCTATCTCGCCTTGACCACACTTCGTGTTGCTTTACGTAGATCTCGTGTCTTGCTTGTTTGCAACCACTTCGTGTCGGTTTCTGTTGTCAGCACGTGTCGTCCTTAGTTCGAGTCGGTTCTTTATTATTTCCGTCTTCGTGTTGTTCTTCTTAGACCTCGTGTCTTTCTTGTGTTGAAACCACACTTCGTGTTGGTTTCTATTTTTTCGTCTTCGTGTTGTGGTCAGCTCGTGTCGTTCTCTTTGCTGTGTGTTATGTCGTGTTATTTTTATGTTCGTGTCTCCGTGTTGTTTTTGTCTTCGTGTCTCCGTGTTGTTTTTGTCTTTGTGTCTTCGTGTCGTTTTTGTTCCACTGCGTACAAAACATTGCAGCACCTCGTGTTGCTTTCTGTGCCACCTCGTGTCGTTTCTGTATGAACCTCATGTCGCTTCTCTCTGTCCTCTAGTTGCATCTCGTGTCATCTTTTATGTCTTGCTTGTTGTTGCAACCACTTCGTGTCGTTCTTCTTTTTACCTCGTGTTGTTTTATAACCTCATTTCATGTCGTTCTCTTCGTTGTGTCTGTTCTGTCACAATGTATCTCGTGTCATTTTTTCCTTACTTCGTGCTGCAGTCACCTTGTCTATCTCGTGTCATTCCAAGTACAGTGCCATCGTATTACTATTACATATCTCATGCAGCTTTAGTTCCTGTGGCCCTCAGTGTTAATGATTTTAATCTCATTACAGGTCCGAGGAAGAACATTCCACACTCCTGGGCTGCACGTGATCCGAGACAAGAGGAACCAATCTGATAAGGATACGTGTCAGGAAGATTCTGGATCGTGCGTGAGAGGCACACGCGTTTTGTGCCCTATCCACCTGCTGTTGCTGCTATAAATAGAACCCTTCGTCCTCAGATGAAGGTGATCGAGTTGGCAAGAAGAAAAGCTCATACAGAGAGCCCCGATCCAGAAAAAGGAAGAGAAGAAAGAAAAGAAGAGAGCAGAGAAGAGAGTGAGAGTAAGAGCAGAGGAAGAAAAAGAGAGAGAAGAGAGTTGAGAAGAAGAAGAAGAGAAGTAGCAGAAGAAGCTCCTAGGAGAGTAGAAGAGAAAGAAAAGAGAGATAGAAAGTGAGCGAGAGAGCTCGTGGAGAACAAGGAAGAAGTTACCTGAAGATCTATCTACTGGACCGTGGATCAAATCCAGGCCAGTCAGCTCCATGCGAGCCACATTTGTGTTATTTGTCTTTACAGCTTTCTGATCGCTGTGTATTTTTCTTTTCTTATTTTTCCTGTTTCATTTGGTTATCTGTGTTCTTCCGATCCTCAGTAGTGAGGTCGGGGTTCCTCCTGTTAGTTCAGGAGAAGGGAGATTGCTATCTCCGGTTGCAAGTAGCTGGGTGCTACTTGTGGTGTCCCTCCGGTTTGGAGGAAGGGAGATCTGATCTCCGGTTCTGGGCTTGTGGATTCAAGTCCAGGGGTTCCCTCCGGTTTGGAGGAAGGGAGATCTGATCTCCGGTTCTGGGCTTGTGGATTCAAGTCCAGGGGTTCCCTCCGGGTCTGGAGGAAGAGAGACCGTGTGTCTCTGGTTTGCTAGTGACTGGTGTCACTAGTGGTTCCCTTCGGTTGGGAGGAAGAGGGGAGGTTGTTCCCCTGGTCAAGCTGTGTGGCAGCACCTGTTGCAGACTGAGTTTGCTGTTTCTAGCGTGAGCTAGTGGAAGCCACACTCGGTTTGAGTGTGGGGTGGATGTAGGTCTGGAGGACCGAACCACCTAAAAACCCCTCTTGCATTGTGGTTTGATTGCTTATGATTTGCTTCCGCTAGATGAATGCATAGGGGCGCTCCATGCGTTTGGCTTCGGGTTGAGAAGAAGAGTTAATTAGTCTTCTTAGAATGTTTTAATTTGTCAAGAGAGCGAAATTCTAGTTGAGCGACTCCTTGTCAAATTCAGCCTAGTTAGCATCCTAGTGATCTCACTGTATGCTTGTTTGGTTCTGCAACTGATTATTAGCTTTTAAGCTTATCTAGTTTACGAACTAGTAATTCTAGTGAGCATCATACTTTAACTGGGCGAAAGTTTTTAAAGGGTTATATTCATTCACCCCCCCTTCTGAATACTGCACCGAACCCAACAATTGGTATCAGAGCGGGTCTCTGATCTATCAGATCTAACAATCTGCAGAGGATCCTGCCGATTTGTTTGGTGCATTTCAGAGTGGGTCTCTTGAAATCGTGTCTTGCTTCATTGACTTGTGTCTTATTTTGATTATCTGGTTTCAGTGGAGTTCATGTCATTTGTTTTACTTCGCTGAACTTGTCTGCCATCTATTCTAATGGCTCGACCTCCGATTTATGATGGTTCTAACTTTGAAAGTTGGCTAGGAGGTCTAGCTGTGTACATAGACTCAATTGGTCCACATTTGTGGAGTCTTATATCTAAAGGCCCACACCGCTTACCTAAAGATCAGACCAATTGGTCTAGTGAGGACAGCTCTAAGAATTGCGATAATACCATAGTTCTTAATATCTTGAGAGCTGTAGTTAATACTGATATGTATCCTTTTGTTCTCAGGTGCACATCTGGAAAGGAAATATATGACAGAGTCGTTTCTGCGCATAATCAGCAAGGTGATAGCTGCTTGATGGCCAACCGGGATGATGAAGATGAGATCTCATCTCAGGTAAGTTCTGAATCAGAAGGATACTCTTTCGATGAATTAATAGAGATGTATGAAAATTTGTTAGAAGTATCTAAGAAATTGAAATCTGAGAACAAAAAGTTGAAAAAGAAATGTGATAGAATAAATCTGAAAGATTCCTGTGAAAACTTTCCAAATATGAAAAAGTCTTATGATGCATGCATGCTAGATGTTCAGAATCTTAAGAAACAAAATGATTCTCTAAAAATTGAAAAACAAACATGCTTAGATAAAATGTCTGAACTTGAGAATCAACTGAATGATAAGAAAAATGAGCATCTAAAAGGCATGCAAGAACTAACTGAAGTTAATTCTGAATTGGACAAAATGAAATTGGAGAATGAGGATCTTCAAAATAAGAATAAAACTCTTATTATCAGAATGAATGAAATCAATGAGGTTTCACAGTCCTCTTCTGCTAAATCAGATTGTAAAATATGCTCTGCTTTAAGAGAACGAAATGAAGATCTCTTTAGTGAGAATGAACGGCTAAATAAACAAATTGCCTCACTTAAAGATGATCACAAAAATCTGCTCGCTGAGAAAATTAAAGCAGAAGAAAGAGAAGATGAACTAATTAAAAAATCGAAGCACATGTCTGGAAGAGAGAGATGTGCTAACAATGAAATTCAGGATAAAAATCTTGAGGAAGAAAACACTGAATTAAAAGCTGAAGTTGAAAGACTGAAGTTGTTGAATACTGGCTTGTCTGAAAGACTTCTCACTACAGAAAAAGGAAAGGCTGTCTATGATGAAAATTCAGAAATTTTGAACAGCCTAAAACAAGAAATTGAGAAGTATAAAACTGCAAACCAAGTTCTAAGCGAATGTGTTAATTGCAGTGAACAAGAAATAGCCAGTTATGAACTTCACATTGCTAGCTTGGAAGATAAAATTCATAATTTGAAAATTTCAGCTATTGAGTCTGCCAAGATTAAAGGAAAAATAAAAACTGTTGGGAAGAGGAAGGATGATAACTCTGAAGGGGGAACTAACTGCTGTTCTGATATAGCTGGTACTTCAAGGCAATCCCCAAAACAAAGTGAAAATCAGAAGTCACCTTCAAAAACTGTCTTTCAGTTTAAAGCTCAGAAAATTGAAAAACAAACAAAGCCTGTTGAGGATAATCAGAAATTGACAAGGAAGAGTCAAACAAAAAGGGCAAAAAATAATTCTGGTTATACTCTGAAATTTGTTAGCTCTGTTGAATCTGATGCTTCTTGTACTCATTCGTATGCTTCTAGGAACTCATATGATAGAAACCATGTTCCTAGGAAATCTGATGCCTCTTGTTACTACTGTGGTAGGCATGGTCATTATATGGATGACTGCAGAGTGATGATAAGTGATGATATGATGCATGATAAAACATTTCCAAATAATCATCACCACCCCAAAAGAAACATGTCTTCCTCAAACCAACATATCATTTGTTACAATTGTAACAGACGTGGTCATAAAGCTGTTGAGTGTTGGTTTAGGCCTTCATGGGGATTTACTGGCTCAAGAGGTAAGCACCCTAGGTGCATTGAATGTGGCAAGTATGGGCATGCAGTCAAGGACTGCTGGTTTGTTCAGGGAAATCATTTTAATTCCAAATTTGTAAGATTCCCTCCAAACAAAAATTTCTTGGGCAGAAATAAAGCTGGTCTTAAAGAAAAGACTCTTGGTTGTTATGAATGTGGAAAACCTGGCCACCGAGCTTCTGAATGCTGGTGGGCAGGTAATGGTAAATCAAAAATTCATGCTTACAACAGAACAATTCATGCTCATTATCATAGGTCTCATGCTACTGTTGATATGCATCATAGGACCAGAAAATCTGCTGTTTCATGTAGATATTGTGGTAAACTTGGTCACTCTATGGACAATTGTTTTCTGATGAAATTTGATGACCATGTTGCTAAGAAATTGTTTAGAACACCTGATAGGGGTAGTGCAGGACCCAAGACTGCTTGGGTCTATGCAGGATCAACTTGATTGACTTGCTGCAGATGTGCCTTGGAAGGAGAAATAAAAGGGGTCAACCAAGGCACTCAAAAAGAAAACCCCATGATTCAATTCAGGTCAGTTCTGAAATCTGTTTTAAATTCCATTATCTGAAATTGTGAGCATGAAAATTGTGAGTTTCATGTTGATTTGCTTGGTTGATTTTTTTTATGAACTCTTCATGTCTAGCTGATCAGTCTGCATTCCAGACTCAGCTATTGAATTCAATTCTGCATATCTGATGCTCTTCTCTTGCTATATGTTGAACTGAATTTGAATGCTTCTTTAGTGTATACAGTTGATGCACTATATAGACTCTGTGTCCATGCATGTGTTTTGTGTTAATGCATTGCATGCTTGTTATTGAATGCATACTTGGACTGATTGTGTATAGACTGATTGTCATTGCATGTGTCAATGATGCTGTTCAATGCATAAAGGACTGCTTTCTGTTGCATTGTCCTTGTTAACCCTGGTATATCAAATGGTATGTTACTAAAAGGCAGGGAAATCTGTCCGGAGGTTCCTACCATGTGTGAGATGGTCTTTGAGACCAGCTCCTCCGCCTAGTACCATGGGTCTAGTTTTCATGTAGAACAGTGTACTGCATCATATGTTGAAAAAATCTGAAAATTTAAAATGAAGATGATGCATTTGATAAATTCTCTCTCTGATTGAACAAAGCATGAATTCTTCTTGAGCATATTCTAAAATTATGAGCAGTTCATTAATTCTATTTCATGCACTTTGTCAGGAGGAGTTTGACTAATGTTGCATAGTCTGCATGTAGAGCAGTCTAATGCATAGCATATTTTTGCATCATGGTGTCAGGGGGAGCTGAGAGTTCTATTCAATTCATTGAATCCTTGGTACTTCTCATTGTCCCCTTTCAACTCATTCATATTCACTGTCATCATATGTTATGGATCATAATGCTTATTGCTATCATTTCCCCATTTCTTCACTAAACAACAGCTTTGCATCTGGTTTAGTACATTGAATGGTGATTATTGCAACTGTTCACTTATAAGAATCACATTTATAAATTGAAAAGAACGAAAGGTTTAACCTTTATAAATTGGAGAGTTAAGTGTCTGCACTTCAGAATCTGAGATAAAAGGAAAACTTTTATAGCTCTTAATCTTTGTCTCATAGCTAAAATAGAAAAAGTTTTTTGTAATGCCTAAATGTGTTGAACTGGATATGTCTAGAAAAGGTGAATAAGAGTGTGTACTGTTTTTCAAACAATCACTCTAAAAGATTTAAGGGCAGTAGTAAATAAGTTCATTAATGTTAAGAACTGAACATAGTGACAGAGCAATGGCTGATTGCACTGAGAAACTGTGAACTCCTACAAAGAAGTAGGAAAATTCACATGTCATGAAGTACTTTAGACTATCTCTGTTCATAGGGTCAAATCTATAGGGGGAGTCCTCACCAAGTAACTGAGGGTACTGGCCTCTAATCAAGGTATACCCTTAATGTCAAAAGTGAAGACTATTCTTTGTGGGTTTTGATCTGAAATAGGTCTAGTAGTTTATGCCTAGTAACTAGGGGTACCTGCCTCTGATCAAGGTGTACACCTAATGTCAACAGCATAAATGCCACTGATCTATTTACTTAGTTCAGGTTCAAAAATTGAAAAATGAAAATCAAACTGCTGTAACCCTTCGAAAATCAAAAGTCATTGAGTGAAAATTATTTTTCTCAATACATGTTCAAGTTGCCTCTCTTGAACTTCCATGTTTAGACACAAAAGGGTATTATTTCAGACTTATCTATTAATACTATGTGCCCTAGATTCATTGCTATAAATGGAATCTAAAACTCTTTTTCAGAGGTCAGGTGTTTTACTCTAGATTTATCACTGTTAAACCTGAATTTTTAAAAATTATATGTTGATGATTCTTATACTTTAACAGTTGTTTATAATCATGTTTCCTTTCTGAACCTATGATTCAGCTGTTATCAAGTGATCCTCCTACCTTCTCTACCTTGTTTATCTGTTCATATCCCTTCTCAAAAGGGGAGTCTTACATTCAGGGGGAGAATGTTCTAGAGGTTTTTGCATGCATAATGCACTTTGCACTCTTGTTTTTACTGTTTTTCTCTTTTTGATCATGTCAAAGGGGGAGAAAATCTTGTGTGTGACTCACTGTCACATTGTGTTGCCATCATCAAAAAGGGGGAGAATGTTGTGCCCCTTAGGCACAAGCATGTGCTATGTTGATTTGATAATAGCAATGCTGTTTTGTTTTGATGATTGCAACACAGTGAGTGCTTTATGAGATTGTGTTTTGATGATAGCAACATAACTTGTTTTGTGGAGAATGCATGCGTATGACTGATATAGTGCTTGATTTCTGATCTGTGCGTTGCTTTTCTATCTGCATGTAGTTTGATGACTAGCAAGTCTATACACTGCAGGGTAAAGCATTTCATTAGTCTATACACTCTTCATGCTTGTGCATCATGCAAGTCTATACATTGGACTCTCGTTCAAGCCTATGCATTGTCTTAGGCTAAGTATGTATAGCGTCTTAGGCGAAGTTTGTACAGCCGTGTCTTATGCTCCTAAGTCTATACATTGGTGTTGGTCATCAAAGTCTGTACATCGCCTTCAATCTTCAAGTCTATACACTGGCTTATTCTTCAAGTCTGTACATCCACAGTTAAACTTGAAGTCTGCACACTAGTCTTCACTGTCAAGTCTGCACATTGGTCTTCGATTTCAATGTCCATACATTGGGCTTTTACATGAAGTCTATACATTGTTGTTTGCAGTACAAGTCCATACATTGGACTGTTCATCAAAGTCTGTACATCAGACTCTTATAGTAAGTCTGTACAGTGAGTGATTCATTGGTGAAGTCTGTACACTCAACTGAACTTCAAGTCTAGACATTGCACTGTAGCATCCATTGTCTTCGTGTTGTTTTTATTTGATTATCTTCGTGCTGTTTACTGTAGCAGCTCGATTTGTTCTGATGAACTTCGAGTCGTTTCCCAGTGAACCCCGTGTCGCTTCACCTCGTGCTGTTCTCATCGTCTTAGTCTTGTTTTCACTTCGTGTTGTTTTCACTTGGTGTCAACTTCTGTTTTCGTCTTAGTGTTGTTTTCACTTCGTGTTGTTCTCACTTCGTGTCGAATCTTGTTTTTCGTCTTTGTGTCTGTCTCGCCTTGACCACACTTCGTGTTGCTTTACGTAGACCTCGTGTCTTGCTTATTTGCAACCACTTCGTGTCGGTTTCTGTTGTCAGCACGTGTCATCCTTAGTTCGAGTCGGTTCTTTATTATTTCCATCTTCGTGTTGTTCTTCTTAGACCTCGTGTCTTTCTTGTGTTGAAACCACACTTCGTGTTGGTTTCTATTTTTTCGTCTTCGTGTTGTGGTCAGCTCGTGTCGTTCTCTTTGCTGTGTGTTATGTCGTGTTGTTTTTATGTTCGTGTCTCCGTGTTGTTTTTGTCTTTGTGTCTTCGTGTCGTTTTTGTTCCACTGCGTACAGAACATTGCAGCACCTCGTGTTGCTTTCTGTGCCACCTCGTGTCGTTTCTGTGTGAACCTCATGTCGCTTCTCTCTGTCCTCTAGTTGCATCTCGTGTCATCTTTTATGTCTTGCTTGTTGTTGCAACCACTTCGTGTCGTTCTTCTTTTTACCTCGTGTTGTTTTATAACCTCATTTCATGTCGTTCTCTTCGTTGTGTCTGTTCTGTCACAATGTATCTCGTGTCATTTTTTCCTTACTTCGTGCTGCAGTCACCTTGTCTATCTCGTGTCATTCCAAGTACAGTGCCATCGTATTACTATTACATATCTCATGCAGCTTTAGTTCCTGTGGCCCTCAGTGTTAATGATTTTAATCTCATTACAGGTCCGAGGAAGAACATTCCACACTCCTGGGCTGCACGTGATCCGAGACAAGAGGAACCAATCTGATAAGGACATGTGTCAGGAAGATTCTGGATCGTGCGTGAGAGGCACACGCGTTTTGTGCCCTATCCACCTGCTGTTGCTGTTATAAATAGAACCCTTCATCCTCAGATGAAGGTGATCGAGTTGGCAAGAAGAAAAGCTCATACAGAGAGCCCCGATCCAGAAAAAGGAAGAGAAGAAAGAAAAGAAGAGAGCAGAGAAGAGAGTGAGAGTAAGAGCAGAGGAAGAAAAAGAGAGAGAAGAGAGTTGAGAAGAAGAAGAAGAGAAGTAGCAGAAGAAGCTCCTAGGAGAGTAGAAGAGAAAGAAAAGAGAGATAGAAAGTGAGCGAGAGAGCTCGTGGAGAACAAGGAAGAAGTTACCTGAAGATCTGTCTACTGGACCGTGGATCAAATCCAGGCCAGTCAGCTCCATGCGAGCCACATTTGTGTTATTTGTCTTTACAGCTTTCTGATCGATGTGTATTTTTCTTTTCTTATTTTTCCTGTTTCATTTGGTTATCTGTGTTCTTCCGATCCTCAGTAGTGAGGTCGGGGTTCCTCCTGTTAGTTCAGGAGAAGGGAGATTGCTATCTCCGGTTGCAAGTAGCTGGGTGCTACTTGTGGTGTCCCTCCGGTTTGGAGGAAGGGAGATCTAATCTCCGGTTCTGGGCTTGTGGATTCAAGTCCAGGGGTTCCCTCCGGTTTGGAGGAAGGGACATCTGATCTCCTGTTCTGGGCTTGTGGATTCAAGTCCAGGGGTTCCCTCCGGGTCTGGAGGAAGAGAGACCGTGTGTCTCTGGTTTGCTAGTGACTGGTGTCACTAGTGGTTCCCTCCGGTTGGGAGGAAGAGGGGAGGTTGTTCCCCTGGTCAAGCTGTGTGGCAGCACCTGTTGCAGACTGAGTCTGCTGTTTCTAGCGTGAGCTAGTGGAAGCCACACTCGGTTTGAGTGTGGGGTGGATGTAGGTCTGGAGGACCGAACCACCTAAAAACCCCTCTTGCATTGTGGTTTGATTGCTTATGATTTACTTCCGCTAGATGAATGCATAGGGGCGCTCCATGCGTTTGGCTTCGGGTTGAGAAGAAGAGTTAATTAGTCTTCTTAGAATGTTTTAATTTGTCAAGAGAGCGAAATTCTAGTTGAGCGACTCCTTGTCAAATTCAGCCTAGTTAGCATCCTAGTGATCTCACTGTATGCTTGTTTGGTTCTGCAACTGATTATTAGCTTTTAAGCTTATCTAGTTTGCGAACTAGTAATTCTAGTGAGCATCATACTTTAACTGGGCGAAAATTTTTAAAGGGTTATATTCATTCACCCCCCCCCCCTTCTGAATACTGCACCGAACCCAACATCGGAGTGCCACCACAAATAGCCTGAGAGCCCGACGTGAGCACACAGCGACAATACTAGGCAAGCAAGATCCCATCGCCAGCATGAGGGTATGACCAAGCCACTTTGTCGAGCTGAAGCGCCGTTCCCCGACTATGGTCGCGGGTTGAGTATAGAGATCGTGGATCACCCAGAGCCGCAGTTCGATGTACTACTTCCCTGGTGGACCCATACTCGACGGGGTCGAGTTTTCCCCACCCCGGGGGTATGATGAGGGCATCCCTTACCCCTCCACATTTTCTCCGGACTCGGATTGTTCGTTGACAAGCGCCATTATGTTAGTCATGTATTTTTGAGTCTAGTCATGTAATCTTCACATTTTATTTGAGTCAATATCTTGTAATTTTCCCTTTATTTGAGTCATGTACCTAGGTTAGTGAGTCATCTTCCTAAGTATTATGTCATTAGGTTGGTTTGTTAGGCTAGTGGGCCCAATTCATTGCGCTTGGTCCAAGGGCACCCCTATCCCTTCGGTTATTTGTCATTGAGTCAAATGTCAGGGACTTTTGTAGAAATGTGGGTTGCCTATATATAGGACCCCATTCCCCTCATTTTGAAGTAATGAACAATTGAATGAAAATTGAAATCCACTTCCAAATCCCACTAGATCTCTCTCTCTCTCACTCTCTCTCTCTCTAAGGGGTC
Source organism: Amorphophallus konjac (assembly GCA_022559845.1). Lineage (NCBI taxonomy): Eukaryota > Viridiplantae > Streptophyta > Magnoliopsida > Alismatales > Araceae > Amorphophallus > Amorphophallus konjac. Next base: position 74,766,578 of record CM040123.1, on the reverse strand, counting down.
CACCCCCCTCTCTCTCTCTCTCCCTCCACCCCAATTTTTGGAATTTTCTCTCTCCTCCCCATTCACCCCTCATTAAGACCTCTCCCCTTCCCCATACACCCATTTAACTCCCCCCCAACCCAAGGTGGCATCCTCCAATCCACACCCCACCTCCCAACCCCCAACTACCCAACACCACTTCCTAAGCACCCCTTCCTCTCCCCAAGGTTGAAGGGGCTCTTCCCAAAGCCCAAATTCAAATTTCCCTCTCCCTAGGGCAGTGCCCTTCCATCTCCCCACCTCCCAAATCACCCAAAGTCGCAGCCCCCCTTCCCCATACTAGCCAAGTTCACCCTCCACCTCTTACTCTCTTGGCCATCCCCTTCCCCACCCCCTAATCTTCTTCTCATTCAGCCTCTGTTTCAGGCAGCATAGTTACAGCGACTTGCAGAGCAGCCACGACCGTCTCTCAAAGATTCAGGTGGCAAGGCCTACATGTCTGGAATCTTCATCGAGATAGCTTTCCAACGGTGGTGGTCTCGCCGGCTTCCGAGTTTGGAGCTGTCCGGAGGAGCATCATCTTCAACGACTGCGCAATCTGTCCCAGACTGAAAACCAGAGCGATCTTGGAAGCTGTTCTGCGGTCAACCTTGGAGGAATTCGAGCACACTTCCTTCTACAAAATTCTTCTTCGACTAGTCCTCCATCAGTAGCAAAAAGAACGATGCCAATCTCCTGCCCGAGCTATTTGTTCTGAATTATTTCGTTGGAGTGTGCAGTCTGCTACCAGTGGACTTAGGTTTGAACTGTCTTCATTTATCTGGCCACCATTCTCATCTCCGACCTCGGATTGTGGCCCCGTCAACTTCTGCTCGAAGCTACTCCGACCATGATCGCGTCACCGCCCGTTTCGTTCAATTTGAAGTTCGGGAGCGACCGCAGCGCCTTCTATAATCCACTGCATCAGTTCTGCATCAGTCCAAAGCAGAGTGTTGCTGTCCTGCTCCAGTCGCCGGTCCGATCATCCCCGAGGTCCAGAGCTTACCAAAAAATTCAGGCATCATCCTCTATCAGTTGGGAAACTTTTGGCGCAGGTTTCGTCAAGATCTGAGCTCTGTGGAATTTGTGGCAGTGACATCACCGTCCCCCTGTCCAACAATTCTGAAGGTTGGCAGAACCGGCGCGGATCGGCAAATCGGGTTTGCTTAGCATAAGTCCCCACCCCGCTTGGCCGGCTGAAGGCCCCTCCCTGCGTGGAGGTAGTATTGGATGTAATAAGATTAATCCCCACCCCAAGATCACCCCTCCTGCGAGAGGTGTAGTGGTGTAATCTTTCCATTTCAGGTTGAAGCGACACCGACGCGGCGTGCGGGTGCATACCCTCGCCTCCCCGCTTGCCCCCGTCTCCGGCCGGAGTCAGCGTCTTCACGCAGGCTAGGTGAGCTCCTGAACATCTCTCATTACTGTAATGGACTTGCTTAGCTTAGTATTGCTATAGTTACTCCGTCGGCGGTAAGAGAGTGTCCGATTTTAAATTGCTACCCAAATTGAGTGACCACCGCGGGCGAGTTGTGAGAGCATCCACTTAACCCACACCCTTGGTGTGTTGGCCACCCATGATTTGGGCATCCTAGGCCCATTTGGGGTTCTCCCCAAGCTAGCCAACCATTGGAGCCTCAAGGTCCCGCCTCGGACCCTCTCCAACATCGCCTAGTCGCCATCGGGTACTAGTGTGCGCCATACGGGTGAGCTCGCTAGTGTGAGTCTGCTGCTCAAACTTGAATGCTTGCAAAATAGGTCCATAGGTGGTGTCACATCATTTTGTGCACAATTCAAACATAGCCAGCACATCAAATAAAAATCTGAAATAGGAAAATCATGTTGGACATGCACATGCATCCACAAAGAAAATCAACTTGCATCAAAAATCTAAAAATACTGCTAGCACTTCCATGCATGTTAACCATACTTCTGCCACGCACACACAACCAACTAGAAAGAAACTCACATGCTTTTATTGTGGAAAACATGGGCATCCTATGTATGATTGTTTCATTATGAAGAATGATGATTTGAGAGCATGCAAGAAAATGAATGATTTCAAAAATGCAAAAAAGGTTTCATTTGGGAGAAATGGATTTGAGAATTCTTATGTTCATACTAAAAGACCACATGGAAAAATGGCTTCTATGTGTTGTTTCTATTGTGGTGAATCTGGACATACTAAGCATGATTGTGAGTTGATGCATGGTTGTCCTTTGATGAAGAATGATAATTTGAATACTGTCAAAAAATGGAAATCATGTGCAAATGCTGCTGCTAACCCACAAGGACCCAAAAAGATTTTGGTACCCAAGAATGGCAAATGAGAAATCTATTTTGTAGGTGTGTCTTGAGAATGTAAAGCATGAAATCTATTTTCATCAAAAAGGTAAGGCACACGGGTCAAGTGGCATAAGTCAGGTTAGAAGAAAAATCAAAAACTGAATTTGAAGATCAGGTGATATCCCTCCTACCTTTGTAGTGACTCTGTCATGTTTTAACTCACTTTGTGTCATATAGTCATGTAATCATACATATGTCTGCACATGCATTTCTTTCATAGTTGTTTGCATATTTGTGCGCATATCACTTGCCATATAGTATCTTGTTCTAGGAGAGCTTGAAGATTCTTCAGATCATGATTTCACTACATATATTGAGTTTGCATACACTTTCACGTACTGTCTTACATAAGTTGAATATTATGAATTCATGTCATAATGCATAGCAATCCTCCTACCCTCACCACCCTTGACTACATAGTATATCAAATGGTGACATGTGGAAGGGCAGGTTTCGCCTATCTGAAAGCTATCACTACGCGTGAGGTGATCTTCGGATCTAAGTTCTCCGCCCGGTATTATGAGTCAATTAGTTACAGGTTGCACATGGCATTAAGATGTTAATGAACATCTTACATTCATGCACACACTGAGGGGAAGCTACCACATTCGTCATATGAACTTAATGTTTAGGCTCACACATGAGTCATGCATTGCATCTAGAGTTGTCTAGGGGATGTTGGTTGTTAAAAGAATTTGTCATGCCATTCTTAATAAATCTGAATCGAAACTGATAAATCAAATCTTCTTGTCCTTGGATGTAGATTATACTCCCAAAATCTAAATGATGATGGGCCAGCCATGACCAAACTTGAATCAAATGGAAGAATACCTTGTAAAGATGAAAATGATGAGAACCCTCTCAAGTTGCTACAAGAAGATGGGCTACTTTGTGTAGAACAGCCTCCAAGATCGACTCAAGTACAAGATGGTGAAAGTCCTTGTACGTGCTAAAGTAAGTACCCAAGGCATGGTATAAAAAGTCCGCATCTTTTGATTGAGAACATGTTAAATAGGTAAGGTTGATCAAACACCTCTCACAAGATAAATCAGGTAAAAGACATTTTAGTTGTCACGCCCCGAACCGATAGCAGCGGGAAGCGATGCTCGGAACGTGGCAGGAGACAAGTCACGATAACAAGAGCGGAAGATAAATAATCACAATAAAATACAAAGAGGCCAGACACACTTTTGAGAAAATACGAACTCTTATTAATTTAAAAAGATATATTTGACACCACTTACAATAAAAGCTTCGAAATAGATAACAAAAAGAAGGAACTAAACTAACAAGACTCAAGAAAATAGAAAGGACACAGACTCCAACTCTAGGGTCCAGGTACCACTCGATCACACCGATCCGATTCCCATGCACGTACCAATACTCGCGCACCTGAAAAGGGTTGGAAGTAGGGGTGAACAAGAAGCTCAGTAGGAATTATACTCTATCATCAGGCAGTGGTTAAAGTGATTAACAAGTAATTACGTTTTTCATGCCATGCTAAATATGTAAAAGACGGTAGCATGCTAGTAAAAGAAGTAATGACGATATAATGTAATAAACAGATCTTGCAAGGTCAAGAAAATCAAGTAAGAACGAATAAGATATCAAATACAAGATTGAACAAGAGTCTACAAGAATTTGTTACAGGAGTTTTCAAGTCAAAAATTACCACAAGATAGAACTCAAGTATAAGCATGAAGATCGATCACTAGTATATTAACCTCTTTGGTCAAACATGTCATGTATGATTGCAAATACAATGGTTTCCAACAGGAAATAGCAAGAGTTGGCCAAGCAAGCAAGTAGGACAAGCGTCTCTTATACGCTCAGCGGGATTCAAGTACGTTACTTATCAAAACCTTGGGGGCGACGTCATTGTAATTCAAGTACCCAAGTAACTGGTAATAAGTAACAAGAGTTTATTCTAGACATAACAAGCATGTCCTGCACTTCGGGTGTATGCCTCACCCTGTCATTAACATCCCATGGGCTCACTAACTTTCGGGCGCTCTCCCCAGGACCAGACCGGGCCCTTATGGTGCGTTGGCATAAAAATGGATCCAAGATCCAAATGTCTAGATAGTCAAGTAAATGGCCAAATAATCGGGAGAATTTACTATCATAAGCTCAAGATTAAAGGACTAACTTGTCCTTGGATTCAAGAGTTCAAAACATGATAAAACTCACATACCGAGGGTTATACGGCCACACCGGCCGTACTCCCAAGAGTCACAAACCACGAGTCACGAGGCCAACAATAGCGACTGACAGTATGCCGCTAGCTCTAAGTACGAACTGACTGACAGAATTAAGAAAAACCAACAAAGCCTTTACACGCCTAATTTTACATGCTTAATTAGGTATAAGGTTTTTCATTCACAGGATGAAGATGGATCAAGATAGACAAGGAATCAAGCTCAAAGGATAGCATGCATTTAAAGAAATTTACTTGTATATTTACCACTTATCATGTGCGTTTCTTACCAATTAACAGTTTAAGATGCTTATTAACTCCATTTAACATGCTAACTAACCATTAAGATACCAATTAACAATCTAGAATTTCATTAAATCATTTTCCATAAACACATATGTTGCTGATTTCAGAAATATAAAATCTACTTTCTAACAGCAAATTTTGGGGCTAATCTAACCATCAAAAACACTAGTTATCAACTTAAGATACTAAATAGCAATTTAAATCACTAAGTAACATTAAAAACACGTAATTAACTACACATTAAATCACTTTCTATAAAAAGTATATTTCTGGAACAGAAATATAAATCTATTGTCTTAACAGCATCAAGATACTAATTTATCTATTAAACACACTAATTATCAAGTTAAGATACTAATTAGTAACTAAGATACTAATTTACACTTAAAAACACTAATTATCTATACATGAAGTTATTTCCTGTGAAAAATATATTTCTGGAACATAAATATAAATCTATTGTTTTGACAGTAATTAAGATATTAATTTTAGCACTTGAAAATACTAATTTGTAATTTAAGTACCAATTAGCAATTAAAATGTGATTAAGATACTAATTAATAATCAAAAATACTAATTTGTAATTAATAAGATCATTTTCTGTGAAAACATGTTTCTGAGACAGAAAGATAAATTTACTGGCTAAGTATGAAATTAAGATACTAATTTAGCACTTAAATATACTAATTATCACTTTAAGAACTAATTAATAAGTAAGATGCTAAATAATAATTAAAAATCACTTTTAAATCATTTTATGTGATAAATAGATTTCTGAGACAGAAATATAGATATATTATCAAATCATGCTTTTACTAAGTCGATTGGGGCGTCAAACGGTGAAACCGGGCGCGAAAACCGGCTCTCGAGGTTAAACGGTCGCACAAGGGCCGTTTTAGGGCTCCAGGGTGTTAGGCGGTTAGGGGGCAACCGTCCAAACCTAATGATATGAAAAAGGATGCATTAGAATCATTACTAAGTCATTTACTGGGTAGATAAACGGTTCTGGATGGACCGTAAAGCTTCTGGACTTAACAGGGGCTGATCGGGGGCCATAGGGCAGGCCAGGAGGTTGGGCGGCTCCCTGAGGGCCGCCCATCTGCTTGGGCGGTCTGGGATGGGCCGCCCATCCCAGGGATGTGTGGCCAGGGGCAAGGCCGCCCATCCAGTTGTGCGGCCCAGTAAGTGGCCGCACAAGTTATGTGGTCCGTTTCGGACCGTTTATCCTACTGGGATGGATATGTGGTCAGTTGCTGACCGTTTAACTAAGATAAGTGGTTGATTAGGAACCGTTTAACTCCTGTCTAAGCCAGGGCCGGGTGTGGGCTGGAGTTGGACGGTCTATCGTAAGACCGCCCATCTCTGGGTCGTCTCCGGTCATCCCTGCCGCGTCCGGTGAACGCCGAGAACTAGGGTTTGGATAGGGTTACACTAAAATGATCATAACTAATGCAATTGGACTCCAAATAAGGAGATTTTGGTATCAATGGAAAGCTAATACAAAACTCTACCTATCTACAAGGTCAATTGCATGATCAATTGCTGGAATAGAGATTTATTAAGTCAGGAACACATGAAACCCTAATTCTGACATGCTGTGACTAAAACGTTAAATTCTCTCTACATACAGAATGGAATTTGGGGCTTTTGCTACCAAAATGACGAGCATGAATTTCTACATAAGATGCATAGCTTAAAAGTTGATTTACAACATGAATTGATCACGTAATTTAAGAAAGAATAACTAAAACCCTAGTTTAGCCTTAACTTAACATGTCTAACTTAAACAATTAAAATCTCATGAAATACTAAATAAATGATGGGGCTTTTGGTATCAAAAGAAAGAGGGATTCATGCTGAAGAGCTTGATATATTATTTAGGGTTTGAGCCCGAGAGAACCTACCTCACTTTGATGAAGAACAAAAGATAGATGAAGAACAAGGAACTTGGACACCCCTGCACTCCTCGCAGGATATCGCCCAGCTCCGAAAACTTCAGCACCAATGGTGGGTATCAAAAGAAAATAGACCCAGAGAGCTTTCTTTTAATAGCTCATGGGCCTTCTGAGGTGGTCGAGAGAGGGAGATCTCGGCGCTTGAAGTGGCATCTTGGAAACGGCGCCGAAAAGAGAGACCAAGTCTAATTTGTCTAGCCGCCTCAATTAGGGTTAGGGTTTCGACCGATTATGAGAGGGCTTTTGAAGATTAAATCAAGACCTTTAATTTGACACCAATTTCAGATCAAATGGTTGAGAAATGAGCTCGAATTTTGAGTTTTAAAATGGGGTTAGGTAAAGGTTGAAAAGTTTGAATTTTCTACTTAAATCTCTAAATAGATCTTACCACGGATTTTCACAGGGTTAATAATAGAAGACAAGTTTGTTACATACACTTCCAGAAATCAAATTACCATTTTTGTGAATTTTTATCAAGTAGAAATATTTTCGATGGTACTATTCACATGAATAAAATATTAATTAATTATACTCAATTAAATGGTAAATAGATCTAAATACTGATTTTTACTAATAAAACTCAAGAAGATAAAGTTGTTCTATAAATCATGATCTACCAATTTTGTATTTTTCTAGATTTTTATGAAAATATCAAAATTACACTAATAATATTATTTACGGAAGGTACTATTCACGAAGGCACTATTCACTATTCACTAACCACTATTCACTAAAGAATTAAATATTAATTTATGAATATTATTATCTAAACTAAAACTTCATTTATTACATATTTTAAAAACCGGGGTATTACATTAGTGGTTTGAGTATGTGGATGATATCATTTCTGAGCTACTAATAATGCCTTTTGTGAACATTGTGCAGGGATTGTGCAAGAAGATTTTAAAATACACTCATGAGTAAACTGAATTTCATTCTTCTTTGGATTGCAGATGGAAGGCTTGGAAGAAAATAGATTCTTAAGGTAAAGGTATAACAATCAAAATATGAAGTACTAACCTTCGTGGGGTTAGTGATCTTAGGGCATGAAGGCTTCCAATCTTGTCGTCTGAACTAAGGTAATTCAACCTTATAAATTCATGCAATGGCCTCTTTGTCACTTGGTGACACTCTCAAGTGACATGTATTGATTCTAAAAACTTAAATTGTCATCTACTACCCTGCTGTGATGGACTTGTCAAAATTGGTTGAATCAAATTGAAAATCCTGATAGTTGTGTGTGCAGTGATTCCATATTGAATATTTCTCAGTTTGAATTGCATGATCACATTTAAATTGAACTGCACATCTGGTATATCAAATAGCATCTGTGAAAAAGTGGACTATGTCCTCTTGGAAGCATTCCCTATGCGTTGAGCTGGGTCTTCGGACTAAAATCTCCGCCTCATACCAGATCTTGAAAATTATGATTGGTTTAGTTGTGAATGAATCCTTGAGCTGAGCTATGTAAATTGAAAGTATGTTTGTGATTAAATGATTCATACTTTTGACTTTGGGATGAATTCTCATTTCAACACCTGTGTATGGCATTTGAAAATCTGATTTTGAACAATTCTGAAAATTAAGTTGCATTACTTAATTTTGATCTTTTATGCACCCTTATTCATAAAGGCCATATCATGAAAATGTTTGTTGACACATTAATATAATGTGAATGCTTCAACGTGGATTCTGTCTCATGATTTGAAGATCAAGCCCTCCTATGCTACATTTACATATTGCATCACATGCTCATCTAGGCATAGATTGCATGCATTATAATTCATACATTAGCTGAAGTTAGTTCATTCATTTGGCAACAGAAGTTTTGCACCACATTGCATTTTATCTTGGCATGTTGCATTTCATTACTATATGATCAAAGGTTGCATTGCATTAGAGCTCATGCATTAGCTGCATTCACTTCATTCAATTGGTATCCATTTATTTAGTATCAGTTGCATATTTGTATTGCATATTGCATACATTCCCTCTGTGTGCTTGCTTGCTATTATATGTTACTTAGCCCCATCCTTGAAACTTCTACGACCTTATGTCTTCTTGATAAATAATGTTATATTTGAGTCATTATTGGAGTGCTTCATGTCGTACACTCTGGGAGAGTTTATATTTCATAAGTGCATCTATTTAGGGGGAGTTGCACTGTTATGTATTCATGATATTTTCGTATACATACTGAATCAAATTCGCACACTTCATGCATAAAATATGAAAATGAGTGTTAATGATAAAGATATATGAATTTCTTTTCAACACTCTCGAGATGTTAAACTTGATGCATGTATGTTGAAGAGACAGTTGAGGAAAAAGCTGCCTACCTATCCTGTTTAAAAATTTGGGATGAAAATGAAAGATGGAGCAATGCTCGGTCTCACTGAGTAAACTGGGCACATGTCACCTGAGACGTGATGTGGTTCATATCTGAAAAGTGTTGATTAGTATCTCTGTTCAAATGAGGTAAAATGGTTCAGTATTCTGAGTAACCGGGGATTCTGGCATGAGCTCCATGTGTCTACTCACGTAAAAAGGAATTATTTGAACCTGATCACTCTTGAAAAAAAAAATTCTAACTATCATGTGATATTGGTTAAGTTGAAAAATGTTGGTGAAACTCATTGTGGTAGAGTGTAGCCTCCAATACGATGTTCTCAAAATTGAAGTGCAGTATGTAAAATGTCTCCTTGTGTTGATCTGAAAATCTGAATATCCATATTGCAACTATCGTTTTTCATGTTACTCACTTACACATCTGGAAATTTGATTTAATATGTATTCAGAAAGTTGATTGACTACTTTATCAATTTCATGAATCTCCTACATGATTGCACAATCTCCCATGTGCCATACATGTGCATTCCGGTTGTCATGACTCTCTTGCATCTTTCTTATACCCATTCCCTTCTTATATATGTACGGGGGAGATTGCATGTATGTCTATACGTAAATGTGTGGTTGCATTGTGTGCACTTCATGAGTCATCATCTGCATGTACATAGCTTCATGCATTTAAACAGAAAATATAAAAATCAGAAAATTTTGAAAATCAAAGAAAGTTCTTTTGATATGCCCTCTTGCTCTTGTTTGTTGTGAAAATCTGACATGGGATCTAGATTTTGAATGCTATCATGATGTCCACCTCATCCAGTGCACATCTCCTTCGGTTCATATCCTTGAGACCAATCACCACCTTCAATTGGTATCAATACATGCTTGACTGTATTTGCTTTGGATGGTTTCATATTGATTTGTGAGAATAATCACCAATTGGTTTCTTCTAATTGGAATCATATTGCTTTGTTCATCCATGATTTGCCCTTGCTTCTTCTGATTTGCTATGATGGGCTATTACTATTTCAAAGGGAGTTAGGCTTGTTCTTCCTTGCTTGGCTTCTTCCAGCATTGTTGCTATTGTTGATCGTGTCACAAGAGGAGAAATATTTGCATTATCCCGCCTTTTGATTATGTCAAAGGGGGAGAAAAATTGATGAGTGTGTGTGACAGGGAAGAAGAATTTTTGTGCCCTTCTGTTGTATCATCATTAACAACTTATCATTAAGTTTGTCATCATCAATAAGTTTGTCATCATCAGAAAGGCGGAGATTGTTGAGTTATGGTTTTGATGATTGTTGTGATTGTTAAGGTATGATTTTGATGATAACTAAACTTAATGTGTGATTAAGTGATGATAACTAAACTTGTGGTTGATTGCTCATGCTCCTGTAATCTATGTATGTTTGAGATGGCAAATGGCAACGGTTACATAGTCTTAATGCTTGGTTTGCATATGTTGGTTCTACAAGAGGTTTCAAGCCTTTATATGATTGAACATATGGACTTGAGCTTTGATGAACACTTTTGTTCAAATCCTGATCAAATAGTTTGAAACTTGTTTGGTTGATTTTTACGCATACCATACATGCATTTGTCAAAGCAACAAGTGTTCCAATCTTATATGTGAAATTGGGTCTCAATGTAAATCACTTCTTGAACTCTAATACATATTTCACATATCATTTTGAGCTTGCATTATGTTGAAACAACTCATGAGAAACTTGCTTGAAAATTGGAATAATGGTACTTATATCTTGCTCAAACGGTTTACAATAAGCTCTTGTTAATTGATTGAAACTGCCAAATGGCCAAAGGGGTTTCATACATGTACTTCATGCAATTACCACATGCATTATTGATCAAAGTTCTAATCCTTTTTCTATGGTTTTGTAGGTCAAAACACTCAACATATATTCCCCAAGATCAAAGGAGTTTGAAGCCTCAAACTTAAATGGGTTGCAATGGAGTTCGGGGGTGAAACCTAAAAGTCTGAAGTTTACTGTAGCTGTAGGTCGACCGCCCCAAGTCGACCGCCAGCAGCGGTCGACCACCCCAGGTCGACCGAAAATGCCAGGGATCATATTTCTACAGGTTTCTTAGTAGCGGTCGACCGCCAGCTTCCACAGGTCGACCGCCAGCCCCGAGCCAACATATGTTGACTTTGTTTTCCAATTCGAGAAGAGTATTTCTCCTTGTAATTCTTTAATCCTAATGACACCAAATCACTCACAAAATGTGGATCTGGTCTGGGGGATGTCCATGGACCATTCAAGGGCTATAAAACATCTCATTTGGAGCCATAACCCTAATCATCCAAGAGGGCTTCAAGGGAGATCAAGAGGGTGGTATCCAAGGAGGAAGAAGAGAGTACTGTAGCTCCATGAACAGTACTTCGTGCAGCAAGATCCCCATCTATCTCCAACCCATTCAAGGTACTTCTCAAGCCAACAAGTATCTATGAAGTGAAGAATCAAGCAACCAACAAAGAGAGATCAAGGGTGAGGCTATCAAGAAGCAAGCAAGGGTTTCAAGAAAAGATCAAAGGAAGGTTATCCAAGGGAAGAAGAAGAAGGATGCTACAAGGAAGAAGGAGCCATTCAAGCATCATCTGAAGGTACTCTAGCTCCATTTGAAGTCATCAGTCTTAAAGGAAGAGAACAAGCTCACAAGCATCAAGAAGATACATGGATTTGTCCAAGGAAGAAGGAAGGGTACAGTAGCCGTGAATAGTACTCAGTGTAAAAAGATCTACATCAAATACAAAGCCATTCAAGCTGAGTCTCAAGCTATTCAAGTGAAGAAGGAATCAACGCGAACATCCAGAGCACACACTCAGGGGGAGCCTAAATCAGGAGCTTTCTAAACTATGGTTTGTTCATGTTTGTGTTTTGTGCTTTATAGTTTCAGATTTGTGTTTCTTATAAATTGCAAACTCGTGTGTGTGTGGATCGTTGTTGGATCCGTGGTCGTGTGTGTGTGTGTGTCGTACTTGTGTGTGTGTGTGCGTAGGTCTTCTTAGATCTGCGTGTGTATGTGTGGATTTATCCAGATCTTAGTGTTTGTGTGTGTAGAGTGCTGCACTGGTCGCAGCGTGTGTGTGTCTTGTTGATCCGCTTGTTGGATCGTGTTGGAGACTTCGTCTCCGTGTGTGTGTGTGTGTTTTGGGGTGCGTCCCCGTGTGTGTGGACAGGCGTCGTCCTGCGTGTGTGGTTGGAGCGTCATCTCCGTTTGGGGATTTATCCCCAAGTGAAGCCTCACCGGGTTTGGTGAGGGGTGGACGTAGGATTGCCGTCGTTGCATCCGAACCACCTTAAAAATCACTGTGCACTATGCTTTGATTTGTGTGGTTTGGTCATTTTCTTCTACCTCCATTCTAAGTGAGTGTATTTGTTAATTGTTGTTACGGATTTATCTACGTATATCTTGCATATTCTATATCTCATCATACAAAGTTTTATAAATCCAATCTGTGTACTAATAGTTTTGAATCCCTAAACTAGCATTCTATCACATATTTTATAAAAGGCCAAAATTTTCCTTAAAATTTGTAAACACCCAATTCACCCCCCTCTTGGGTGTCATTGATCGTGGGACTTCAGAAGGAATGGAGTCAACTCCGCTTGGCCTTGGAGTCGACCCCATGGGAGCTTGACAAGGCAGTATGGGAGCTTTTGATAGCGGTGAAAAATAGAGCTTATGGGCGACAAATAGCTTTATAGTGGTAACAAATGGCTGGCTAAGGGTGACAAATAGCTTTATGGTGGTGGCGAAAGAAGAAAAGGGTCGACCCCATGGGTCGACCCCTACTGCGGCGGGCTTCAAATCACCCCTAATTCAGCAAATGCAGAATGCATGAGTGAATATGCATGTGAGTGGATGCAAAATGCATGTTTGCCAAATGCATAATCCATTTGATTAGCACATTGATCACCGTTCATTCATTTTAATCTCTTCCTCTTTCATTTCATTTCTTTAAAACAGGTTGTATTTTCTTTGTTTCTACAGCCAATGCGACATCTTCATTTAGTCAAATTTCGTTCAGATCTGTCCTTGATCAATTTATTCATATTGCTTGTGCAAGAGATATATCTTTGGCTTGTTTGATCAGATATTCATCATGAGTTCATTATCCTTGGCATTGTTCTTAGTTTAGCATTATCCCCTGTGCTTTTTGTGTTTGATGTATTAGTCTTAGCATTATAGCAGTTGTTATGTCCATGTTTTAGCATTAGTCCAGATTTTGTTAAGTCCATAATTCTGAGAAAAATTGGGTAGCACCTCCCTCGGACCGGAGCTTTTGGGGGTGAAAAAAAAAGGAAGCTCATCCACAGGAAATCCTCTGATGGCCCCTAAAACTAGAGTGAGCCAAAGCTGGCTACTATATGTCCCAAAATTGGGTAGAGAGGATACCTCGAGGACTAGCCTACTAGAGAATCTCTACTGACCTAGGGATGATTCTGTTTCCAGCCGCATCATGCATTCTGTGCAGTTAATTACTGCTGGCTTTAAGGCCATTAATGTCCAGCCCTCCGATGAAACATCCATCGGAGAACATGCTATAAAAGTGCAGATCTCTGGGGTTGTACGAGGGTGATTAAACAGAAAATTCAAACCAGTATAAACCCATAATTTGTCCCTTCCCCATAGTGGGTCTTAGCAGTATGAAAACCTTCTACGGAATCAATGGCAATTTGCTATTGCTCCAATTAGCGAGGTCACAGAGTATGCATAGGAGGCCGGCAAGCTTGTGCCCCGGTGAAGATATACGCACACTAGGTGCAAGGAGTAAGGAGAGAACTTACCACAGGTGTGCGAGCTTGGGAGCCTTTTTGGGCAGCATTCTGCCAGGCATTCATTCAAGCAGTGTGGTGCCCATGTGTAGCTGGCATGGGAGCCAGGGTGATTCAAATGCATTAAACGACGGCTCCTTAATGAGTGGAGCTCAAGCAGAGGGAAAATAATAGGACTCATAGATCCTAATAAATTTTAGGACTAGACCAAGGCCTTAACAACCCATGGAAGGGGGGTGAGAAGGCCCATGGATCTTCATCCAGCAGCGTTTCAGCGAGCACAAAATAGATTACGCCTGTTGATATCAGACACATGTGGACGGTCTGAACCCAACCTGGGATATCGGGGAAAGGGATTATAGAGTTAATGTTGCCCAAGGGGCGTGGGTCTGCCACATGGACAGAGAGGCGCACTGAAAACAATCTTAAGAACAGCATATCGGAGGGGACAGAACTACAAACCCAATCCATTGTAGCTGGATAGGCTGGCTTTGGTCCCTCTCCGGTTGTAGCAATCTTCATACGATAAAGGAAACATGGAAAGCGAAATCTTAATGGAATCCGGTGGGATAACAGTAAGATGGGCTCTACGAAGAGAGACACATATGTACTTGAACATAGAAAAGAAGCGTTGCATTTATTCTTTCTAGCAGAAAATACACAGCACCCCAAGATCATAACGTCTGGGAAGTAATCAATATATATATATATATATATATATATATATATATATACACGGAAGAGGAAGAACAAGAAAGATGGGGGAGGGCGGAGCATTGACTCCTCTCCCTCCCCAAGCAGCACACCTCTCTCTCTTCTCTTTCTATCTTTTCTTTCATACACATGAGCACAGCAGAAGAACTCTGGGAAGCACCTCAGGGAGGCTTCGAGTAGCACCAGCACGGGGGAGAGGAGCAGAACTGTCAGAGAGAAGAGCCAGCCAGCCCCCTTCTTCAGGGCCTTCCGTCCTTTTTTTATAGGAGTAGTAGCCCCTATTCCTCTTTCTCGAGGCAGAAGACATTTCGGGATAAACATCCTTTTAGGATTTTGTGATTGGTCCAGCTGGAAAAGCAGAGAATATTTTCTATAAAGCATCTTCTGGAAGGTTGCTGGAGAGCTGTCACGTGGCCTAGGATCACGTGCCAATGATATGGTTCAAAGGCATGAAGCCCACTGAAGTGGCCCACGTGAGATTGGCTTACGCTTGGCTATTTTTCAGCTTTGGTGACCCATTTGTTACCCTTAAAGGGCATTTGTCACCCTTAGGCGGCATTTGTCACCCTTGGCGAGCATTTGTCACCCTTGGTGCTCAAGAGCCGTCGTTGTCATCATTTTTTCCTCTTGCCTTGAGTCGTCACCCTTTGTTCATTTGTCATTGTTGTGAGCCTTGCAGACCCATTTATCACCGTTATCTTGTATTTTTCACCGCTATTGGCCTATTTGTCTCTTGTATCGCTCATTTGTCATCCCTGCTAGGCATTTGTCACATGTAGTAGCCATTTGAAAGCCTTGTGTGATATTCTTCAGCCTTGGTCATCATTTTTCAGCGGTATGAGCTATTTTTAACCCTTGCTAGAGTTATAGGCTTTAGCAGGAAACCCTTGGCTACGTCGACTCCATTTCCTCATGGAGTCGACTCCCCTTCTTCTATTTTCATGCTTTTCATCTTGTCAACCATTTGTCAACCTTGTCACGCATTTGTGATCTGTGTAGGTCTATTTATCACCCTTAAGACCGATTTTTCACCCTTATTCACCACTGCTATCGCGAAGCTCCTGGTAGGCTATTACAACATGGCGTCGACTCCAAAACTTCATGGAGTCGACTCCACTGCCACATTCTCCATGATTTTAGCCATGTCATGCATTTGTTAGCCTTAGCAACCATTTGTCACTGTTAAGGCCATTTGTCATTCTTATGCACCATTTGCCTCCCTTGTGAGCGGCCTTGAAAAGCTGTTATCGACTCGGCTCCAAGTGCTCTTGGAGTCGACTTCTCTTCTGAATTTTCTTCAAATGGGCTCTTTATCAGTTCAGCAAGCTTTGTCTTTTCATGATTGACCTTGGTCGGTCTCATGATGCCAAATTTGAGCATCCACAAATGCCCCCCACCCGTGGTTAGCGCAGGTGAAGGATAAGCTTGTGGGGCACATAGGTGCAGATTCCTTCATCATCTTGCTGAGGTAGCATCCGATGGGACTGAGGATTTGTGCAGTAGTTTGAGCAGTTTGAGCATTTTATCGTTGACAGTGGGTCTCTGCCTACACAAGGATATTGTTTAGTCAGCTTTAGACAGAAGGTCTAAACCATTGGGTTTTATTGGCTAGTCTCGACATGGAGTCGAGCACTAACCTCGCAAAGAGATGGTTTAAGCCGGATTTAGACATAAGGTCTAAGTTGTTGGGTTTTAGCGATTTTAGCAGTTGGCCCTGACGGGGAGTCAAGCATCAATCTGACAAGAAACATCATTTAAGCCGACCTTAGACGGAAGGTCTAAGCCGTTGGGTTTTAGCATCGGGCCCTGACAAGGAGTCAAGCACCGACCAAAGTGAAAATCATTGGCATTGGGTATATGCCAACACAAGGAAGTGAGGTTTTGCATATGGAGTCAAGCGGAAGGCCTGCAATTAATGCATTGGGGTGACCCCCGGTGGGACTGGATTAGCTAACCCTGATTGAAGAGGTCAGGTGCTAGCTGTAGTGGCATCGTCGGCATTGGGTATATGCGAACGCAAGGATAGCTTTTAAGCCGGTCTTAGATGAAAGGTCTAAACCGTTAGGTTTTAGTGGTTATCCCCGACAAGAAGTCAAGCACTAACCCTGATGAAAATCAATGGCATTGGGTATATGCCAACACAAGGATAGCTTTTAAGCCGGCCTTAGACGAAAGGTTTAAGCCGTTTGGTTTTAGCGGTTTGCGGGAGCCGATAATGGGAGAGCAAGATGCGAGAGCCAAAGGATAGCAGAGAGCAGGCTGGGTGAGCCCAAGGGGAGCGGGAGAGCAGGTCGCGAGAACCCATTTTAGGGAAGCAGGCGACAAGAGCCGAAACTGGGAGATTAGGAGAGCAGGCTGTGAGAGCCGAAATCGGGAGAGCAAGTCGCAAGGACCCATTATGGGAGAGTTGGCTTTAAGGGATGAAATTGGGGAAGCAAGCTTTAAGAGCCAATTTTTTGGGAGAGCAGGCTTTAAGAGCCGAAATTGTGGAGAGCAAGCCTTGCAAAGTTGAGATTGAGGAAGCGGGCTGTGCGAGCCGAAAGATAGGGGGAAAGCAGGCTACGAGAGCTGAAAGATAGCGGGAGAGCAGGCTACGAGAGCCAAGAATCGAGGGAGCAAGCTATGAGAGCCAAAATTGAGAGAGCAGGATGCGAGAGCCCAGAGTCGAGGGAGCAGGCTGCGAGAGCCAAAATCAGGAAAGTAGGCTGCGAGAGCCAAAATCAGGGAGATTGGCTGTGAAAGCCGAAATTGAGAGAGCAGGCTACGAGAGCCAAGATTAGAGAAGTTGGCTATGAAAGTTGAAATTGAGAGACCAGGCTGCAAGAGCTCAGAAATTGAGGAAGCTAGCTGCGAGAGCCAAAAATGGGAATGCTAGCTGCAAGAGCCAAAATTGAGAGTAGGCTGCGAGAGCCAATATTAGGAAAATTGGCAGCAAGAGCCAAAATTGGGAAAGTTGGCTTTGAGAGCCAAAATTGAGAACGCAGATTGTGGAAGCCAAAATTAAGGAGAGCAGGTTGTGAGAGCTGAACATCAAGAGAGCAGACTGCGATAGTCAAAAAATGGGGGAGCAGGCCGTGAGGGCCAAACTCAGGAAAGCAGGTTGTGAGAGCCAAAAATTAGCGAAGCTAGTTGTGAGCACCAAAATTAAGAGGGTTTTCATTTGTTCATTTTATTTTCATTTGTGTTCTTTCATTATTGTCTTTTATTCAGACACACGGGCATCTATTGACAGCAAGCACACAAGAATAGATATATAGCATAGCTCCCCTTCATCGGGAGTAGGATAGGAACAGGGCCTTTGATCCATGGACAGAGCGCGACCCACGAAGCACAGCTAAAGGGGTGTGCGTCTACCGAGAGGACACCGCATACCTTATGTAGGTAGCTTTAATCACAATCTTCACCCGAGATAGTTTCTCCGTGGTGTGAAAGTGTAGATACGTAAGCAGTGAACCCCAAACATAGGGATGTGCAGGCGTTCTAAGTAACACTAAAGGATCACCTTTCTGCCCACATAAACATTCAGGCTTTCGACTTTCGATAGCTTCACACAGCCCCCTTGTTCATTTTGAATTCTGGACTTCACCGTTCGGCGCGAGTTTCCTCATGTGTCTCAATAGGAATTCCTGACTACTTGGATCCATCCTCATTGTAATTTGCTTCACCATTTTCACGCGAGTCTCCTCATTTGTTTCAGTGGAGATTCGCGGCCACTTGGATCCACATTTTACTCCTTTTTTCCTTTTTCCCTTCTTTTTTTTTGAAGGGGGCAAACAGCTTTTTTCTCATGATTACCTTTCATGTGAGTGTAAGAATTTGAGCATCCACATAGTGTTAAGAAGATATTCTACTATCCTTATGGCTAGAAACCATTGATCACATTGCACGTGAAGTGTGGGAGTTTTGTCTCGGGTGTATTCTTGAGAGTTACGCTAATGACACAGCTATAACCATTCCCCTTGACGTACGCACCCACCACAGATTTGGGTTTTCCCCCTTAGCGTGTGCCGTGATACACACACATCCAAGATCGGGGCAGCATTATTTAGCAAGGAAGTAAGGTCCTAGAAAATTTGAAGGAAGGGTTTTTAGCTATATCATAAGCAAGCACGCAAGCAAGGCAATCAAGCATTCAAAATCAAAGCACGCAAGCGAGTTTTCTCTTTCTTCTTTTCTTTTTTTTCTTTTTATTTAGTAATAGCATGCAAAGTATGCATATATCACTATCGTAGTTGCATTTTGTGTTTGTGTATCATTTGTAGGGATGAGATCAATGCCAATGCAAGGGGGGAAGCATTTTATGTGTTAATGCGAGCCCTGACAAGGACCCGAAAGCGGAATAGCGGGTTTTGATGAGAAGCAGGAGAGTAGGCTTTAGAAATCGAAATTGAGAGAGCGGACTTTGCAAAGCCAACATGAAAAGATCAGGCTACGAGAGATCAAGGATAGTAGGAAGCAAACTATAGGAGCCAAAGTGCAGTGGAAAGCATGCCGTGAAGGCCGGAGGGTAGCCAGGAAGCAGGCTACAAGAGCCGACAGTAGGGAAGCAGGCCGCGTAGGCCGAGGGACAGCAGGGAAGTAGGCTACGAGAGCTAACATCAGGGAAGCAGGCCAAGAAAGCCCGAAGGGTAGCGGAGAGCAGGCTTTAAAGCCCAAGGAAGCAGGGGAGCAGACTATAAAAGTCAAGTTATAGAGGGAAAGTAGGCCACGAGAGCCAATAGTAGGGAAGCAGGCCGAATAGGCCAAAGGATAGTAGGAAAGCAGGCTGTGAGCCAATCTGAGAGAAGCAGGCCGAGTAGGCCATAGAGCAGCGGGAAAGCAGGATATAAAAGCCAACGTCAGAGAAGCAGGCTGTAAAAGCCCAAGAGGTAATCGGGAAGCAGGCTATAAAGCCAAAGGGTAGTTGGGAAGCAGGCTATAAAAGTTGAAGTGCATTAGGCAGCGGGCTATAAAAGCCAAAAGGTAATTTGGAAGCAGGCTATGTAAGTACAAGGGAAGCTAGAGAGTAGGCTGTAAAAAGCCCAAGGAGAGAAGGTGATAAAAGCCGCAGGACAGTCGGGAAGCATGCTATATAGGCCAAAGGATAGCTGGAAAGCAGGCTGAAGAAACCGAAGGATGGCGGGAAAGCGGGCTGTAAAAGCCTAAGGGTAGCTGGAGAGTAGGCTATAAGAGCCAAAGGATAGCGGGACGGCAGATTGAAAAAGCTGAAGGATAGCGGGAAAGCAGGCTGTATAGGCCAAAGAGCAGTGTTAAAGTAGGCTGTGAAAGCCCAAGGATAGCTGGAGAGTAGGCTGTAAAAAGTCGAAGGATAGCGGGAAAGCCGGCTGTATAAGACAAAGGACAGTGGGAAATACATGGTAGCGGCTTGGGCCGGAATGACTAAGCCGAAATATAGGGTAGTTGAGAAATAAGATAGCAGGCTTTGGCCGGATATGAGAAGTGTGAAACTTCCTCATTTGGGTAGCTCTGTGATCAGAGGCAAATTTTTAAGCAGCATATATGCCGTATAGAAGTCTGTAATTGCCTGTCCTTCGATGGGCTTATATTGTCAATTTCTTTTTATTGTGTTACATCAGCATTGCCCCCCCTTCTCCTATCTGGCATGAGGGGTTGCGGCGGGCGGGAGCACCCCTTCCGGGAGGAGGGTTATGAGCATCTTTTACCATGTGCAAAGCAATAGTTGCATCCTGCTAGATCTTTTCATCAGGAGAGATCATTTATCATAGATTCCTCTCCACAGCTTCGTCATCTAGCTGTCAGCCCTGAGTTCGGCTGACTTCGTTGGAATTGGCCGACTCGAGTGAAGTCGACCGGTAAAGCAGAGCAATAACTCTTGTTTTTTGTCTTCAACTTTTATTTTTAACATTTGCCCCCAGAATAGAGCACCATCTGTAACTTGTATTACTTTTTCTGGCTTCCTGCCATGGATTGAGGGGCTTGGAAAGCCTTTTAGAGCATGTATTGTTCTAGCTGGCACAGCGAGGCCATATTGGCCGTCGTCTTGAAGATGGGCAATCGGTGTGGGCGCGGTGGGTCCACCTTGTATTCACCCATTCGTAATTCACCTTTTTGAATCAGGCTTTCAATGATATCTTTGAATACATAGCTGATGGGGACATCAGAGCTTGGAGACCACTCCTTAGTTTGGACATTTATATTTTTGGGGTTATTTGAGTATTTGTAGGCCATTTGTGGGCCATGTGAGTCATATATGGGTCATTAGTGTTGTGCCCCTGTGTGGTTTTGATGATGGCTGACACACCATGAGTCACATTGAGGTGTGCTAATTAATTTAGATGACTGTTTGACTGCTTAAATATCTGATTATTTGCTTGAATAGCTAATTCATGAATATGGCTAGATTGGGTTAACATAGTGGCTATTTGTTCATGCAATGCGTTGACGCTTGGTGCCTCTTTAACCTCATTTATTCATTGGTCTGGTCTGTGGTGCGTCAAACCCTTGTGCTGATGGGTCGACCCCTCAATTCATTCATTGTTTTTCCTACGTTCTGGCCAAGTCTACACATTGGTTTTCATTCGAAGTCTGTACACTGCTTCACTTCATCAAAGTCCATACATTGGACTGTAGCATCTGAAGTCTGTACAGCGTTCGTTGTCTAGAGTTCTTGAAGTATACATATATACATTGGACTGGTTCTTTCGAAGTATATACGTTCATTATTCCTCTGTCTGTCTGCAGATGATTCAGGCCATCAAGACTTGGCACGTGATCCAAGAGGCTGAAATGCTGACACGTGGACACAGCAGTTCACACAATCAAGAAAGAAGCTCCTGGATTACTCTGTGCGTCAACGCCACGAATTGGAAGAGTCGACGCAGCAGTTAATGAGGGGAGGCTGTTTGTTCACTGGAACGTATCAATACGTCAACGCCATTGCTAGACAGCGTCGACGCAGCCATTAAGCCTGATAGGCATCTAGCTCGGAGACAGTTTAGAAGGTTAACGCTGGAGTTCTTGGCGTCCACGCAGCATGCAAACAAGCTGAACTATTAGTTGCAAAAATACACCAACGCGTCAACGCAACAGTGGAGCAGCGTCGACGCAGTAGTTAAAAAGGGGTAGACTGTTTGTTCACTGGACTGCCGATGCCGATGCGTCAACGCCACAAGCAAGCAGCGTCGACGCAGCAGTTAAAGGAGTATTCAATTTCACAGGCTATTCCACTACGTCAATGCCACAACTGAGCAGCGTCGATGCAGCA
The DNA here is from genome assembly GCA_022559845.1 of Amorphophallus konjac. Taxonomy (NCBI): domain Eukaryota; kingdom Viridiplantae; phylum Streptophyta; class Magnoliopsida; order Alismatales; family Araceae; genus Amorphophallus; species Amorphophallus konjac. Next base: position 74,744,675 of record CM040123.1, on the reverse strand, counting down.
GCTAAAGAGTCGAAGCTAATGGCTTACTGGAATGCCTCACTGCGTTAACGCCATTGCTTGACAGCGTCAACGCAGCAAGTCAGATTGCTGTCATTGAGCATGTGAACTGCGACCGTGTCTGGCACGTGATTCGAAGTGCCTAACTCGTGATCCCAGGAGGACGAGGTGTGCAGGTGCTGAGCACGTGATCCGGGGAGGAATCTTCTGTACGAAAGGCATGGGAAGCACACGCCCTAGCTAGCTGTTGCTGGTATATATTGGAGCCTTCGTCTTCAGATGGAGGTTGATCGAAGAAGAAGTCTGGAGAGCAGAAAGCCCTTCGATCCAGAAAAAGAAAAGAGGAAGAAGAAAGAAAAATGAAGTATTCGTGAGAAGAAAAAGAGAGTGAGCATAGAAGAAGGAATCCTGAAGATCAGTCCTTCGAGCCTGGCTGCTTGGATCAAATCCAGAGCCATCTGAGCTTCATTCCTATTCTGCTGTCTTGTTTTGTTTTTGTCTTTCCTTTAAGGTTTCTTTGTTGTTCTTCCGTGTCTCTTGTGAGAACGGGTTCCTCCTGTGCCATCAGGAGAAGAGAGGTTCTTCACCTTTGGTCAACAAGCAGTTGGGGGCTGTCTTGTGGGTTCCCTCTTGGTATAGAGGAAGAGAGACGTGAGTCTCTGGTTTCTAGTGACCGTGGGTTGCTAGAGGCTCCCTCCGGGCTAGGAGGAAGAGAGGACTCGTCCTCTGGTTGCAAGTGACGGGGTGTCACTTGGGTGTTCCCTCCGGGATAAGAGGAAGAGAGGACTCGTCCTCTGGTTGCAAGTGACGGGGTGTCACTTGGGTGTTCCCTCCGGGCTAGGAGGAAGAGAGGACTCGTCCTCTGGTTGCAAGTGACGGGGTGTCACTTTGGTGTTCCCTTCGGGTAGAAGGAAGAGAGACCTTGGTCTCTGGATTTCCGTGGCCGTGGGTCACTGGTGTTTCCCTCCTGGGTTGGAGGAAGAGAGGAGCCTGTTCCTCTGGAAAGCTGTGTGACAGCGTATGTTGGCAAGCTGTGTTGCCCAGCAGTTTTTAGTGAATCCACATTCCGGTTGGGAGTGTGGGGTGGACGTAGGCAGACTTGTGTCTGGCCGAACCACCTAAAAATCCTTGTGCAGTGGTTTGGTTGATTGCCTGCTTTTGCTAGATGCATGCTAGGACCGTGATTTAATTGATTATCTATATCCTAGAGTTTAATTGAGTTTGCATATCTTATGTTTGATCAATTGTCCACTGATCTAGTTGTTATCATCTCATGCGAATTTTAAATTGGGTAGAATTCTTTGAAAGATCCATTCACCCCCCCTCTAGATCTGTCTTTATCAATCGCACCTAGCTAACAATTGGTATCAGAGCGGTTCTCTGATTGATCAGATCCAATGATCTGCAGAGGATCCTGTTGTCCCTTGGTGCTTTTCTGTTTCTACCCATTGCTGCATTAATCTAGTTGCCGATTTATTCAATGGGTTCTCCACCGGTTTTCAATGGGTCTAACTTTAACTCATGGATTAGCAGTCTTCACAATTATGTGAAAATGATTAATCCGGATCTGTGGAAGTTAATTTCACAAGGTCCCCACAGATTGCCAAAGGAAAAGTCCAATTGGACTAAAAGTCACAAGTCAAAATATGGAGAAAATCAGAAAGCCTTTAACCTGATGAGAGCAGCTACTGACAAGGCTCTACATTCTTGTTTTTATGAATGCAGGTCCGCTAAGGACATTCTGGATCAGCTGAAGCTAGCTCAGAGGATGAATGAGGATAACTGCATGATGGCTGACGAGAGCAACCATAGCAGTGATCAAGAGGAATTCCAAGATGCTGAAGAGGTAATCATCCCCTTCCCTTGCTTCACTTTAGATGACTGGGTAGATGCCTATGCTGATCTGTTTCACTCCCATGAAAAAATGAGTAAGAGGTATAGAAGACTGAAAGAGAAGCTGGAAAAACTAGGAGGTGAAAATCTTGAAACTTTGAAAACTGAAAATGAAATATTTAGAAGACAGATAACAGAGTTTGATTCTATTAGTTCAGACTTAGAACATTTCAAATCTGAAAAACAATCTCTTATGAAACAAGTTGCTCTACACAAAAAGGAGAGTCAAGAGCTTGTTTGTGAAATTGCTGAACTAAAGGGAAGGTTTAGCTTAGTTGATCAGGCTCACAAAAATGATATCGTTCAAAATGAAAAATTGGTGAGAGAATTAGAATGTGTCAACTCTGAATTGGAAAAAATAAAATCTGAAAATGCTTGCAATGCTTGTGCAGCTTTAAGAGACTTGATAAATGAATTTGATTCTGATGATAAACTTCAAAAGGATTTAATCAAATCTCTGAAAGAAGAAAATAAATCATTGCTAGAAAAGAAAACTGAAGCTGAAGATATGAAATCTGAAAATGAAAGACTCAAAAACCAGTCCAAGGAATTTGAACACAAATTGATGAGCCTTGAAAAAGAAAACAGATTGATTTCTGAAAAAATGGAGGCTGATAGAATAATGAATCTAGAGCTTCAGAAAAATCTCAACAAACCTCAGTCTGAGAAACAACAGGAAAACTTTTATGAATGTCAGTCTTCTTTAGATGATTGGATGTTTGATGATAATCTCCTAGAGAAAAATAGGAAATTGAAAGAGGAAATCAACAAGCTGAATCATCTAAACAACCAACTGTCAGATAGGCTATTGACAATTGAAAAAGGCAAGGGTGTGAGCATGAATAATTCTGATAGGTTGGTGGATGCAGAACAAGAAATTGAGAGTCTAAAAACCATCAACTTAATGTTAAATGGAAATGTTAGTTGCAGTGAACAGAAAATAGCTGGATATGAGCTTACTATCACATCCCTTCAACAAGAAGTTGATGATCTTTACAAGTCCTTATCTGAAGCTGACAAGGAAATAGAATTAAAACAGAAAGTAGAAAAACTCAAAAGTCTGAATGATGCCTTGCATCAACAAGTAATTTCCTGTGAAACAGATTTGTCCAAATATGAAGCTAAAATTGCTGATTTGAATTTTGAGATTAAAGATTTAAAAAATTCTCTATCAAAATTTGTCAAAGGTAAGGACAATCTGAATAAGCTTCTAGGAAAGAGTGATAACTTTGAGAGAAAGGGACTGGGCTATAGTCCGAAAAATAAAAGGAGTAATGGGAATGAAACATCTACTGTTTTTTTCAAAACCACCAATCAGAACACAACCTCTGATCCTTCTGTCTTCAAATTCACTGCACAAAAATCCACTGTGAAACCCAAAACTGTGGAACAAAATCAAAAACTGAAAAAGGGTGAAACTTCACAGAAAAAGGATAAAGACACTCCTGTTACTATAAAGAAGGCTACACACAATTCACATGATCTCTCACACACTCATATTAAAAAGGGGTCATGTTATTATTGTGGGAAAGGAGGTCACATAATGGAAGATTGCAGATTGATGTTAAAGGATGAGCATACTAGTGGAACTTTACATTCAAGAAATCCTTCTGATAGAAACCATGCTGCTAGGAAGCTTGATGCTTCATGTTATTATTGTGGGAAGCAGGGTCATCTCATGAATGATTGTTTAATCATGAAAGAAGACAATAAACTATATGCCAGGTCTTCCATGCACCTTCATGATCCATATGGATCTAAACACAACTCTAGTCAGCACATTGTGTGCTTCAACTGCAATAAGCCTGGGCACAAGGCTGCTGAGTGCTGGTTTAGATCTACTTGGGGTAAAAATGGTTTTCAAAGAAGAAATTCTTTTGCTTGCTCTCACTGTGGGAAGAATGGTCATACAGTCAAGAACTGTTGGCATGTTCAGAAGAACACTGTTAACCCCTATGGTGTCAAATTCCCTGCAAAATCATTTGCAAGATTTTCATGATATAACTGTGGGAAGCAAGGTCACAAATTTTTTGAATGTTGGCTGGTTAGGAATAAGAATCAAACTATTCATGCATATAACAGAAAATCTTATAATTATGTTTATAAACCTCATGCTACTGTTACTATGCATCCTAAGAACCAGAAACCAGTCACATCATGTAGATACTGTGGAAAGTATGGTCACTCTATGGAAACTTGCTATCTGATGGATCATGATGACCATGCTGCTATGAATTTGCTTAGAACACCTGTTAGGGGTAAGGCAGGACCCAAAGCTGCTTGGGTCCCTGCAAGTTCAAAATGATCAATATTTTGTAGGTGTGCCTTGGGTGCTGAAGAATAAAAAGGGGGAAATAAACCAAGGCACCCAAGTTGATAAAGCCCCATTAAGGTAAATTCTCTGCACTTCTTGTTCTTAGAATAACTGCATAGCATGTTAAATCCATCTTTGCATATCAACTCACCATCTTCATTGTTAGATTTAATTTTCTAAACTCTCTTCCTACATGATTTGCATATTTAATGATAGACTGAATTTGCATATGCTGCCATTGAAAAATCTGATGCACTTTGTAAGGGGGAGTTTGTCTAGTCTCATGCATTGTCTTCATGTCATATAGGTTGATTCTGTGTTTTTAGATAGGGGGAGTAAATGCATAGCATATCACTCTTTTTGAAAAAAAAAAAAAAGAGGGGGTGATACATTTCATATAGACAGGGGGAGCTTGCTTAATCTCTTCTGATGTCTTTATCTGAACTCTACCTGCCCACCTATCTGATTCATCCTGTCATATCTGTGTTACCAGTTATTTCAACATCAAATGATCTCTCTTGACTATTTTTAAAGTATTCATAATCTTAATTTATACCTTATTGAGATCTGTCTGCCTCTCCTAAATCTGCTGAAGGAGAGCTTCACTTCAATCCAGTCAATTCTGAACTTCTTTGCTCAAGGGCAGATTCCTTGCTGAAATCTTTCAGAATCTGTGCTGTTTGTTGAAATATCAGTCAGCTCACTTGAATTACTAAGCTGAGATATGAAGTAAATCTTCAGTCTGAATACTACTTCATGAAAGTTAAAACATCTTTAATGAGAAACCTTCCATTATATATGCTTAAGAACATTTGTTAACTGGAATTGGTTTAAGTCTTATGTACTCCTGTTTGGACATAAGGAACTTGGAAATATCTGATTCAATCTCTTAATAAACTTTAACTGTCTGCTTCATGTAAATTCATGTAAGAGCTTCTGACATCTGAAAAGTTGTTATCCTTGTCTATGTTGTCTGAGATATATAGTGTACTTGTTCTGAATCATGGACAGAGCAATAACTGTGGTTACTGAGAAACATGTCCAAAGGATTGTGTCATGAAGTACCATGGTTAACTCTGCTTAAAGAGATGATTGAAAATACTGTGAAATTTGGCAGAGCAATGGCATTGTTGTATTGAGTAACTGGGGATTCTGGCCTCTAATCAAGGTGTATCCTCATGCCAAAGATACTTCCAATGCTACCTCTGTTCTCCAAAATGAGAGAAGCAATACGGTTGTCACACTAAGTAACTGGGGATTCGGGCCTCTAATCAAGGTGTCTCCCCATGTCAAAAGGTGTTGATAAACCAAAATTGTTCATTTAGAAAGAAAATTATGAACAAGTGTAAATCAAATTCTGAAAGAACAATGTAAAATTTTGTTGCACTCTCTTATGTATCTCTTAAAACTGTCATAGAAAGTAAACTAAGTAAGATGAAAGTTGGTTGAACTAGAATTTTATATGAGCTTGTAGTTCCTTTTTATTAAGAGCTGGTTCAGATATGAGTACAATTCTTTTTGAAAAACTTGTTTACATCATTCTTAAACCATATCTGAAAATCAAGGTTTCATAAGCTTTTATAATGGAGGACTCTAGAAATTAAAAATTCTGTTCTATGAAGTTAGTATCTTGCTGAGAAGTTCAATATCTCAATTTTCACTAACTGATGAATCTGCTCATCCTATGGCTCTTTATCACTGTGTTTTGATTCAGTGGTATTAGACTGGTTGTCAATTTTGAGAAGTACTTCTCTCAGCTTACCATGTGTACTTGCAGTTTTTGGCTAACCAGAGTTCATCATTGTGGATTTCTCTTGCATCATAAATCATAAGGGCAAGATTCTCTGGTCTGTTTGAGAGACTATTTGCATAAGGGAACAATGTGCTAGATTGTCTGATCATGTTGTTTGTCTGCATTAGCTCTATATCTTCTGCCATGTCAAAGGGGGAGTATTTGTTGCATATGCATCACTGCACAAATTGTTTAACAAAGGGGCAGAAGTGATTTAATTGCTTCTGATATTGTGTTGTCCTCATCTGCTGAACTATGTTGAGTGTCTCATATGACATATCTGGATTATTCGTTTTGCAAAAGTAAAGGGGGCAGATGAGTCAAAAGGGGGAGCTTTTAATTCACTCTTTTTATACAGTCTTATTCTTTCCTCTTAACTCATGTCTTTTTGATGAAGGCAAAGGGGGAGAAGAATCTAATCTGAGTCAGTGTAACTCATAGTGTTGCCATCATCAAAAAGGGGGAGATTGTTGTGCCCCTGTGTGGTTTTGATGATGGCTGACACACCATGAGTCACACTGAGGTGTGCTAATTAATTTAGATGACTGTTTGACTGCTTAAATATCTGATTGTTTGCTTGAATAGCTAATTCATGAATATGGCTAGATTGGGTTAACATAGTGGCTATTTGTTCATGCAATGCGTTGACGCTTGGTGCCTCTTTAACCTCATTTATTCATTGGTCTGGTCTGTGGTGCGTCGAACCCTTGTGCTGATGGGTCGACCCCTCAGTTCATTCATGGTTTTTCCAACGTTCTGGCCAAGTCTACACATTGATTTTCATTTGAAGTCTGTACACTGCTTCACTTCGTCAAAGTCCATACATTGGACTATAGCATCTGAAGTCTGTACATCGTTCGTTGTCTAGAGTTCTTGAAGTATATATATATACATTGGACTGGTTCTTTCAAAGTATATACGTTCATTATTCCTCTGTCTGTCTGTAGATGATTCAGGCCATCAAGACTTGGCACGTGATCCAAGAGGCTGAAATGCTGACACGTGGACACATCAGTTCAAACAATCAAGAAAGAAGCTCCTGGATTACTCTGTGCGTCAACGCCATGAATTGGAAAAGTCGACGCAGCAGTTAAAGAGGGGAGGCTGTTTGTTCACTGGAACGTATCAATACGTCAACGCCATTGCTAGACAGTGTCGACGCAGCCATTAAGCCTGATAGGCATCTAGCTCGGAGATAGTTTAGAAGGTTAACGCTGGAGTTCTTGGCGTCCACGCAGCATGCAAACAAGCTAAACTACTTGTTGCAAAAATACACCAACGCGTCAATGCAGCAGTGGAGCAGCGTCGACGTAGCAGTTAAAAAGGGGTAGACTGTTTGTTCACTGGACTGCCGATGCCGATGCGTCAACGCCACAAGCAAGCAGCGTCGACGTAGCAGTTAAAGGAGTATTCAATTTCACAGGCTATTCCACTGCGTCAACGCCACAACTGAGCAGCGTCGGCGCAGCAGTTAAAGAGTCGAAGCTAATGGCTTACTGTAATGCCTCACTGCGTTAACGCCATTGCTTGACAGCGTCAACGCAGCAAGTCAGATTGCTGTCATTGAGCACGTGAACTGCGACCGTGTCTGGCACGTGATTCGAAGTGCCTGACTCGTGATCCCAGGAGGACGAGGTGTACAGGTGCTGAGCACGTGATCCGAGGAGGAATCTTCTGGACGAAAGGCGTGGGAAGCACACGCCCTAGCGAGCTGTTGCTGGTATATATTGGAGCCTTCATCTTCAGATGGAGGCTGATCGAAGAAGAAGTCTGGAGAGCAGAAAGCCCTTCGATCCAGAAAAAGAAAAGAGGAAGAAGAAAGAAAAATGAAGTATTCGTGAGAAGAAAAAGAGAGTGAGCATAGAAGAAGGAATCCTGAAGATCAGTCCTTCGAGCCTGGCTGCTTGGATCAAATCCAGAGCCATCTGAGCTTCATTCCTATTATGTTGTCTTGTTTTGTTTTTGTCTTTCCTTTAAGGTTTCTTTGTTGTTCTTCCGTGTCTCTTGTGAGAACGGCTTCCTCCTGTGCCATCAGGAGAAGAGAGGTTCTTCACCTTTGGTCAGCAAGCAGCTGGGGGCTGTCTTGTGGGTTCCCTCTTGGTATAGAGGAAGAGAGACGTGAGTCTCTGGTTTCTAGTGACCGTGGGTTGCTAGAGGCTCCCTCCGGGCTAGGAGGAAGAGAGGACTCGTCCTCTGGTTGCAAGTGATGGGGTGTCACTTGGGTGTTCCCTCCGGGATAGGAGGAAGAGAGGACTCATCCTCTGGTTGCAAGTGACGGGGTGTCACTTGGGTGTTCCCTCCGGGCTAGGAGGAAGAGAGGACTCGTCCTCTGGTTGCAAGTGACGGGGTGTCACTTCGGTGTTCCCTTCGGGTAGGAGGAAGAGAGACCTTGGTCTCTGGATTTCCGTGGCCGTGGGTCACTGGTGTTTCCCTCCTGGGTTGGAGGAAGAGAGGAGCCTGTTCCTCTGGAAAGCTGTGTGACAGCGTATGTTGGCAAGCTGTGTTACCCAGCAGTTTTTAGTGAATCCACATTCCGGTTGGGAGTGTGGGGTGGACGTAGGCAGACTTGTGTCTGGCCGAACCACCTAAAAATCCTTGTGCAGTGGTTTGGTTGATTGCCTGCTTCCGCTAGATGCATGCTAGGACCGTAATTTAATTGATTATCTATATCCTAGAGTTTAATTGAGTTTGCATATCTTATGTTTGATCAATTGTCCACTGATCTAGTTGTTATCATCTCATGCGAATTTTAAATTGGGTAGAATTCTTTGAAAGATCCATTCACCCCCCCTCTGGATCTATGTTTATCAATCGCACCTAGCTAACAATTAGTCTTAATGGAGTCTAGATGTAGGCAATTGGGCCTTTTTTAGCTAGCATGGAGCCCACTTGAGCCACCAAATGGGCTGGCCGCCCTTGCCCCTTGGGAGGGCCCAAGGTGGGTGCGCCCCCTTTCCCTAGTCCATCTAGGAGTGGGCTGGGTGCCCCCCCTCTCCCTTTCCCCTTCTTCCCTCTGCATATTAGGAAACTAAGTAGTGTAATGAGTAAAGTGGGATTCCTACTGCTAATAGGGTTAAAGTTTTTTCTTCTTTTCTATAAATACTCTCCTGTACACATCTTGTGGAATTAATGAATGAAAGAAGAAATTTTGAGAGAAACCAAAAGGCTGCGCCCTTTTTCCCTTCATGGGACCTTGCTTGAGACAAGCAATCCCCTTGGTGAGATGCCTAGGGTTTTGGGGTGAGATTCCCTTAGGTTTGGTGAGAGGTCAGCTCCTTATCATCTTCTTCTCCACTCTGCTGCATTTCCTGCTCTGACCTCCAACTTGCAAAATTCCTCCATGCCTCTCTACTACGACTTTGAGTCTGATATTTTGTGGAGACGTGTTTCATCCAGTCTCCTTTGCAACGAGCCCAGTCTTGCCCTCATCCGCCACCGGATCAGGCCAAGGCGATTTTTCTCCCCCGACTGTGCAGATCTGCATTCCCAGAGAGCCAGAGGACGTGATAGCAGGTTGGAAACGCCCCTTTCCCTCACCATCTCACCCCCATCTTTCCACAGCTTCTTCCCCACGTTCTCCCCTTTCCCTAGTAGTTTTTTCACTTCCAAATACCCCCGGAATCCATCCCTTCCAGCCCCATCTTCCCAAACCGTGCAATCTGCCTCTGTGTAGATCTACAGGGATAGGGTCCGACCCCAGGGCTATTTTCGATCCCATAACCTTCTCAGCACGACCCCAAATTTGGTCAGCACGTTCCTCACATCCCCACCAATCATCCATAGCTTCCTCTTACCTTTTAGAGGCCGTTTGTCCCTCATACCACCGTAATCTTTTGCTGTGTGGTGTCTGCTACCACTGGACTGCAGGCAGACGCCCCTGACTGCCATCCTCCCCCACGCCCAAATCTTCTTCTACACACACCCACAAGGAGCCTTGACATCTTTTTCCCATTACCATACCACGTTCACACAAAATCCTAGGCCAAAGTTCCGCCCCTTGCACCCCTTCCCACTTCCGTTACTCTCTGTCTGTCTGGCAGCCAGTAGACAGACCAGACCAGACAGATGCCGGCTATTCAGGTTGCCCCGGAGTCTACGTGTGGATTGAGCGGCACATTCTTGCTGTGTTCTATGACATCATCCACACCAACGTCCACGCCGAGTTTCACGATCAGAGGATGACCGGAAGCCATTGCACTGCTTCCGTGACCAGCTTGCTATCCCTGCAGGACAGAATAGAGCGCAGTCTAGATAGCAGCCCGCCTTCAGCATCAATGCTTCCTCGACTTGCTGCCCGTCAACCTGAGCACGTCGCCCCTGGATTTGCATTGTAGCCTTTTACCTCCCTGCGAGGAATGGGCAATCATTTTAGTTATGTATTATTCTCTATCGTCTCTACCGCGGTTGCGTGTCTCAGCCGGGGTTGTCTTCCCCATGCACTAGCTTAGAGGTACGGTTCTTTCTCCCTATTTGGCACCTACTCTACTAGTATTTATTCTTTTTCTGCCGCTACTTGTGAGAGATAGGATTCCTAGCCACTCTCTTTTAGTCACCACTGTGCGCATGAGTGAGTTATCCATCCCGCGCGGTTCCATCCTAGCTCGCGAGTGAGTCGACTACCCTTGACCAGGTGGGTTCCTCAACTAGTTGGATCTACACGTTTACCTAGCTGGGGACAACCGTGAACTTGCTGTTGTTGTTTGTGGTGTTTCTATGCGTGAGAGCTTTGTGGTTGTCGAGCCATTGGTGGCCCTGTGGCACATTGCTTGCTAGCCGTAGTTGTCTTAGGTTTGCATTGTCCTAGGAGTCGCGTTCATCTCGCATCAATATGGTATCAGAGCCAAGTTAGAGTCTAGGGTAGTCTTGCATTAGTTTTGCATAAAAAATAAAAAAACAAAAAAACATCCCTTGCATTTAGTTCCATTGCTTGCATTTAGTTCCATTGCATGCCCACTTGTAGGCGAACCGATTTCCATCTTTCTGCATCTATGGCCGACCCCCACGCCCAAGTCCCAAGGCATCCTTCCTTGGTTAAAAATATGCACATCCTCATGGATAGGATGGACACGTTTGACCAAGACACACGAGAACATTTTTGCCGTGTTGAGGGTAGGCTTAAAGCCATTGAGGATAGGATGGACGCTTCCGATCGATCTGTCCATGGTCTGGTTAGACGAGTCGTCACCTTAGAGAAAGCCTCGATCAGTCCCATCCAAGGCAACAAGTTCGTGTCTGAGTATATTAGGTAATTTGATGAGTACCAGTTGAGATGTGGAGTCAGAGAGGAGAGCACCATGACCACATTGCACTTCCAGAAAGGTTTGCGGCTTCACTACCATTATGAATTGTTTCACCACAACGTGGCCACTCTGGAGCATGCTTACCAGGTTGCTCTAGAGGTTGAGCGATTCGAGTCAAAGTTTGAGTCTATCCTATGGCGAGCATCTACATTTTAGCGGGGTGCCGAGCCGGTGGGATGGCCACAGGAGCCCATGAGGCAAGATACCCCTGCCCAGGGCCTCACCCGCCCCTATCAGGGAATCCTCCCCCTCACTCACAGCCCCTGCACCTGCTCCACACCAGCTAGCCACCCCTACAATTCACTCACCATCATTCTTAATTCCCCATTCTGAGTCGTTCCTACCACTTGAGGGCCATCTAGTCTTTGGGGAACCCCTAGCTAGTTGGTTAAGGAAGGGCTTATTTCTGGATGTCCCGATGCCTTGCTACCATTCGTTAGAGCCTGCATTACAAATAGTGTCCACCGCCTCTTTTCGTACCACCTTCCAATCCTTTTACTTCGTGAACACCATGAATGACCTTTTAAGGGATTAGGTTGGCAAATGATGTTGACCAGTATGTTGACTCTTAGTCCCAACCCCCCCAGGTGCATTAGCTTCGTCTACCCATCCTTGGGTTCCTTTACTACTGTCTGCACTGTGGGTCCATACACTAGTGAGCTCTTGTTGTTCCTACCTTTACCGACGAGCTCCACCAATTTTCACTCCATGACACCATCTCTCCCATAGAGAAGCCCACACCTCTCAAGGAGCCAGCAACCTCAATGATCCCCTTAGTTGATGAAGAGTTGCCTACATTGGGTGTAACGACCCAAGATCCAGATACCGGGAAGAACCCGATACCATTCGAATCTTGGCCCGCCGCCCACGAGCCGGAGGGCTCGGAAGGGCTAAAAGGAGTGTGGAGATACAACAAAATAGGAAATAAAGCAGGACAATTCAACAATTAATAGAAATAAGTAAACAACTACAACAGAGTCCAATCCAACAGAAGTATAGTCAAAGGTAGAAGAGCGTACCCAACACCGAGTGAACACTCGGCCCAATGAGCTGGCAACTAAGAATCTCTCTGCAGTACCCTCGAACCTCAAGGAAGAACCGTCACACCTGAAAAACAGGGGTGAGCCTCCTATCACTGGCTCAGTAGGGGTCCCGCGGAACCCCAACCGTAAACAACGACGGTAGCGAAAAGTAGCAACAACAGTAGGAACAGTAAACCTAGTGGCCGGTAAAAACTCGGCACTATAGCTACTCCTACTGTACAGGAAAACACGCCCCGATCTCACAGTTGGGGGACTACCAGACTAATAGAAAAACCCCTGGCTACACTGCCAGGAGACCACACCACGACAACCCTGTTGTGGAGGCCCGTCTCACAAACGAAGGCCCAACCCAAAATCACACGGTCTGGGTAGACACGATCACGACCTCGCCATCATGAACCATACACCATCTAGGGAAAACCCTCGGTGACGCTCACCAGAAACCCTAGAGCTCTACCTCGGGAAATCACCCGAAAACTACGAGTGAAACCACATCTTGCAGATGTGAAATGGAAACTCGAGTCACCAGAAACTCACGTCACGTGACAGGAGCACTGCCCACTAGAAGCAAGGCCGGATGCGTCCACTGACGTCTCACACTACACCCCAGTGTCTCCCTACGACGCCCCAGGTGAAGACTGAGACACATAACCAGTACCACGAACAAGGACTAGCTGGGGTTGTTCTCGCCAGCGTGGCTCCGACACCCCCAACCAAGTGTGCACACACAGACCATGTGCCCTAGGTCAGATCCTCTAGCTGGTTCTTCCCCAAAGCCCGAACTCAGGCTGTGCGAAGGGGCCCTACGGTAACCAGCCTAAAAATCATCTCTCTCGGGTAAGCCGCTCCACCACTCCCAGGTGGGTCAGCACACGCGTGCTATAAGAAGGCTACGACCAGTAGGAGGTCACTAAACGTGAACACGGAAAGTCACGCATTCACCCATTGCGAGTAACACGGAGTAACACGTGGCCCAGGCCACCAGACGCGGGATAGCCTTCTAAACCTACTAACCCAACGGTCCTTGAGTCACACGACTCGGGTCAAGACCACTGTACATGACGGCACAACGCCATTAATGTAGCCTAATCCCTTGGTCTGAAATCATGGTATGATATAGCTTTTAGGGTGAGACATAACCGCCGACATAATCCCTTTAAAAGGGAACCTGAGAAACCCTCCAGCCCCAGGCTGGGTAATTGGACTCACAGTTCACAGGCCATACGCATGGCCCACAGGGAAACCACTTTCCAGAGAAGCTCACGACATATGGGAACAACCTTTCGCACTCATGTCGACCCGCGGTGACTCGATTAGTGAAAACACGGAAGCTCGGAACACACAAGAGGGTCACCCGGACCCCTAAAACCCATGGGCACGCTATTTGAGATAAGACAGTACCTTCGGACACCCCAAAACACGGACACTGAACCCACGGGGTGTCCGGGGCATTCAAGAGGCCGAAGATCAACCACCGGGTCACAACCGGGTTGACCGGAAGCCAAAACGACACGACCGGAACACGAAAATCACGGAACCCAAGTGGCGGTCATCCCCCTAACCGTCACCTCTAAGTGGCGGTCCTCCTTGGACCGCAACTCCAAGGTAATTGTCCACTCTGGACCGTAACTCGACAGGAACACTTGGACAAAGGGGCGGTCTTCCCCTAGACCGCAACACCCAGTGGTGGTCTTGGCCTGACAGCTATTCAGAGAGTAGCGGTCAGTCGCGAGGCCGCTACTACACGGGACACAGACGAAGAAGTAGCGGCCAGCCCCCTGGCCCCTAAAGCCATAAAAACGGTCATGCCCTGACCGTAACTCACTATTTGGCGGTCTCTTCGAGACCGCTACTACCAGTGACGGTCTATCGCGAGACGGCAACCCACGAACCGACTTAAGGGGACAAGTGGCGGTCTCCAGAGGACCGTCTCGTATAGTGGCAGTCTCTGATACGACCGCTACTTGCTCGCAAACCTGAAAACGGTGAATTCGGTGGAAAACCACATTCCACGCCATGTTCACACCCATGTGAAGGGGAAAATGATGGAAAATCATTCTCCAACCTCTCTAGCACCGAGAGGACCCATTTAAACCCTAAAAACGCTATTAGAACGAGAGATCCAGCTCATACCCCAAAATCACACATTATGACCCTGGCAGGAAAATAAACCCTCTCGGCTCGCCTTGGGCTACAAAACTCACGGGAAATGAAGTACACGAGCTAGGGAACCATCCCCCTACCTCCATCGAAGATTCTGCGCACCGAGGATGCCGATTCGCCAAGAAAATGTCGTACGAACTACAGCGGCTCCCCAAACTCGTGGCTGAGCTTCGCCGCGCCTCCATCGCCTCGATCCTCGCCCATCCTCGCCTGCTCCTCACCCGCGTTGCCCCCGCCTCGCTCCGTCGGCCGCTGGAGAAGGGAGAGTGAGAAGAGAGAGGGTGAGAGAAGAGAGAGTGAGAGAGTAAGAAATGAGAGATGGGGAGAGAGAAAAGGGGTTGGGTTTATATAGAAAATCTGGAATTTTTGGAAAATACAGAAAATAGGGAAAAACACTCCCCACGATCCTTGAAAAACACACAATGCGCTGGTAATGTCCCGGAGTTGGAGAACGCAACGGTTCACCCTACACGGGATTCTGAAGGTCCGACAGGTAAAAATACGCGTAAACCGTAAAACTCAATCCGGGACCCACGAAAGTGATCCGAAACTCACGGATCCTAATCCGAAAAATATCCAAAAAACCCGGGACATTATAGCCCTCCCCCCTTAAAGAAATTTCATCCTCGAAATTCAGGACAAGCGCCAAGCCATGGGGGGGGGAACACTTTAACCAACTGACAACGCTGTCAGGGCCCCAACACAAAAAACCTCGATTCTCATGAAAACACCGATCCTGAGGGATACCGTCGGACCTTAATCACGGACAACGCCACACTCCACACACCACACACACCGATCATCATAGCAGCCATATCACAAAAGCACAACTCTGGCATCACCTCAGTCATAACGAAATCAACTCACGGAACCACTACCACAATCTCACTCACCGAGGAGGCACCGTCCTCGTTACGAGAAATGGCCACCGATCAACCCATGGTCGGCGGACCAACCAAACATCAGCTTCATGGTCATGCTGACTGATCTCACGCCCCGCACTAGGGATGGCTAGTGCTGAGCTTCCACCAGCTCACGTAGTCTTTCCAATCGACTGCCACACAACCATCGGCTCTACGCCAAGGACCATCTCACACGTGGCAAGCCGAACGCTCACAACAGCACGGGACCAACTCTATCAGAACTCAAACTTTGACAAAGCCCAAATCCCATCCGAAAAAGGCACATCATGAAAATGGCCACCAAAGGCCCCGCTTGCACATGGCTCTCGCCATTCTCGAACTACAACCACCAGCATCTTCTGTCTGTGAAAGACCAATCACCGGTCACCAGACACTCGTCAACGGGAAGCCTTGACTCACTCAGCTTCTTCCTTCGTTCCTGGTCCTTCACCAGGTCCGAAGGGCACATTTCAAATCTCGACAGGCCATCCGTTGACTTACACATAGACCCACACCACATCCGATCTCGAGCCTCACGCCAACTCTACCCTCTCAGGGGAGCACGGCGAAACCAAATGACAAGATCCTGGAATCTTCGGTCCTCACCTCACTTGACTCAGACTTACAGGGAAATCATCCCATGTTGGTCACAGACCAAGGACCACCATTCCACGCAAATGTCCCATCAAGGACCTCCACGCGCAGGCATCGTCCACCAAACTATCTCATCAAATCCTATCTCATCTCAATTACTCCAAATGGATGCTTACCAATCCCGGTTCCGCTCTTATCACAGAGCCACGAGACACAACCCGAGCAATTCATGGCACACGACTCCAAAGCAACCAAGTGCCACTTTCCATCACAGTAACCTGGTCGACAACGCCATGACCAATGCACACGGGTCCCCAGAAAATAAACATCTTACTATGGTCGACCACTTGGCTAGCCTTACCAGCCACTCGCAGCTACCAACTGGGACCCATAATCTCTCAGAGATCACTTCTCCAGAACACGATCTCATCCGGGAACACAACTTCCATCGAGAGTCAAGCACCAAGCCACCGACTCCGATCAACACATCCTCACCCTCCGTCAGGTGATATCCATAACAACCCCATCCGGGTCTAACTCCGACGCCTAACATGGCTTCCAACGCATGAATACGGTACTCACGCGACGCACTTGCCAACATATTTTCCCAATTCCCGATCCTGCCTATGCCATGAACCACAATATCTCAAGCAACGGCATGGCAACAACACGTCTCACACCGAGGAACCAATCCTCCGACGCTCTACACATCCTCAAGAATCTGCCCGTAGCAACCAACACTACGATCCTGAACCTATGGGTTATGAGCCCACCAGGCTTCTACTGCGTACTCTGATCCACATGCACAGCCATCATAATGACTCGGGATCTACCATCCTGAAAATCCTCTGCAACTTCGCAGACTCCGATCCCCAAGACATCAGGAATCACAACACCAATCGTAAATTCTCACGGACACCGCCCAACTGGCACTCGTCCTTCCGAAATAGCGCCAACACACCCTTACACACCAGGGAAATGGGCACGACTTCTCACAGGCGACCACCTTGCCAAAACACAGGACGCGTCTCGCACGGACTTCATGGCACATGAAGGCCAATCGATCCGGACACACGATGCAGGACGACGAACCTTGGCAAAATGCGATCTCCTCCAACCAAGGAAAAACTCAATATACCTCCGACCAATGGAAGGTCTCCACGCTCGACTTGACCTCGAACCTTGCACACGCTGGGAACAGCGCCTTCCAGCATCAGGAAAAACCATCACTTCCGACAGGCCAGCACCTCCGACAGCACTCGCCAAGTGTCTCGTCGGACCACATTCACAGCATCTCCCGATGCTCCACCACTGCAATTTTGTGAACTGCAACATGCCATGCCAAGAGCCGCAACACGAGCCATAATCGGCAACTGCCAACGCTCATCCCCGAGTCCCGTACTCACCGCGGAACCTTCACATCTCAAGCTCATTCCAGGGCGAACACAACCTGTTCACACACAGAAGCGTGATAAGTGTCACATTTTATATCATAAGTTGCATCACATTTATCATCTTTGAGCATTTAATGAGCATAGTTATGCATTAATACGAACAAATATCATTCTCACTCATTATTTGAGTCTACATGTATTTTTATCATCTTTTTTGAGCCTAAATGATCATGTGAGAAATATTCAAAAATTTGCACAATTATTTGAAAGTCATTTTTGGATGAAATATGTTGATATTTTAAATTTTTTGAATTTTCAGGAAATAGTGACCGGATGGTTAGACGCCATTTTTAAAGATTTTTCAGAAAATACGAATTAGCGACAGACCGAAAGGGCGCTAATTTTATTTGCTGGAAAAAAGGAAAGCTGAAAAAAGAAGAAATGAAGAATTAGCGACTTCTTTCGCAGGTGCCTATTCATTTTATGAATTTAGAAAAAGAAGACAACCTGGAAAATACAAAGGAATACGCGACCGTTTAAGCTGGCGCAGATTCTATGGGGAAAAGAAATAGCGACCGCTTGCGCTGGCGCTCATTCAATTATGTGAAAAATCAGAGAAAAGTGAGAAAAAAGAATTATCGACTGTTTACACAGTCGCTATTTCTTGAATTTATGGAAAATAAGAAAATGTCAAAAAAGGGAAAAGGAATATGCTACCGCTTGCGCAGCCGCTATTTTAAATTTCGCCTACCACCCCAGTCACCATTTTCGTGAGAATTCGAAGCAGAAACGGGAAGGTCTCTTTGAAGCCATCTTGCCACAATTTGATGTTATCCTTCCATGTTTTGATCAAAGGGGAGTCTATCTATGACAAGAGACCTAATTCAAGCAACTAATCCAAGCTGAGAAATCGAATTGGAGTCAATCTGGAAAGTATCGACTGTGGGTTCTCTGCAACCTATTTAAGCTGCCCGAGAGCCACTGTTGGAGGGAGTTCACGAATTAGCTTTTTAGCCCTTTCTTCATGCCACTTTTTCATGCACTTCTACTCATTTTTTTAAATTGCTCTCTTCTTCAAAGTTGTGCATTTTTAAGTCTTATACAATTTCTTATTCTTCATCTTCCCCTGATTCTTCCCTATTTTTAAGTTATTCTTCTTTTTTCAAAGCACTGTTCTTCCATTTTTACTGTTCATCCACTATTTTTCATAGTTCTTCTCTCCTAGTTTTCTCCCCCTTCTGATCCTATTTTCTTTTTACTGTCTTCACAAAAGTTTTTCGTTTTTAGATTTTCTTCAACTTCTTCTTCTACCTCTTCCTCCAAATCTTCATCTTTCTAGAGTTATAATCAATTTTCTAAAGCATTATCTGCACTTTTTCACTATTTTTTTTAAATTAAAAGGGGCGATAGAACCTGCACCGGTCGAGTGCACTGCCCCCCCGGGGGGGAAGTGGGATCACTCCTCTAGGCGGTCTCTATAGCCCATGAAAGATATTATTCCAAAAATAGACAGGTACAGAATCAACGGGGCATACCCCTGAAGTATAGACAGGCCAGATGCCAATGAAGAGAATCTAATGGTGCCGGAAGGAGGCTAAGCCTAATCTATCGACCTCCAGGAGACCACGACAGGGCCTAGGAAGCTCCATACTGGATAAAAAAATTGTGTTGACATGGTGAATACAAGCCTGGGAAGCCAAAGCTTCCACGACATGGTTAGCTTCAGGATATGCATGCGAAATGGTGATGCCAAAGAAATTGACATAATGCACAATCTCCCGCCACCATCTCAAACACTCCCATGCTGGGCCAGTCCCAGCTAAGAGGGAAGAAACCAGAACTTCCGAGTCCGTGTGGATTTCAGAAAGAGGGATGCCACACTCAATCGCAAGCCTGATTCCGTCACACATGGCGCGCACCTCAGCAGTCAAGCTAGTGCCAATGCCATAGTAGTGCATAAAAGCTAGGACAAGCCCCCCATTACCATTCCTGAAGCAGCCGCCACCACCACTGTGACCCGGGTTCCCTTTGCTGGCTCCATCCACGTTAAGCACCAGTCCATGAATAGGAGGTATCCACCTAACCATCTTAACCATGGAAGGAGACGAACGGTGCATATAACCAAAATCAAAAATGAGTTGGATGTATCTGTTAGGAGGACGGTGCTTGAAGACTTTTTTATCAAGGGCAGAAGCAATACTGAGGTGAATGCTGCGAATGATGTGGTCATTGGAAACATTCTTGCCCTGAAATCGCATGAGGCATCTGGCCTTCCAAATTTCCCAGATAATGAGGATAATGGCATAAATAACAATGAAGCCATGGGGATTAGAAAGATGATGCTGGCTCAGGATATCCCAGAGGCGTTGAGTAATATGAGTGTTACTACGGAGGCCAGTATGCAGTAAGGGGTTCACCCAGCGCCACAAAGCAACGGCCAAATCACTCTGAATGAAGAGGTGATCTAAGTCCTCCGAACGAGGGGTTCTACAACAGCTACAACGAGAGGCCATAGCGATGACGCACTCAACTACTCTGGAGTCCACAGATACAGCTCGATGCAGTACCTTCCAAGAAAAAATAGAAGCTCGCCTGTGAAAGAATCGGTTCCAAATGAATTTGAGGCAATTTCGCTTGACACCCACTGGTCTCAGCAGTTCATATGCTGATTTAGTAGAGAACTCGCCAAAGAGAGAGGCATACCAAATACGCTGGTCCTCATGAGTAGATAGATGTATACCATCCAAGCGCAAGTTGTCCGACAAAAGTAGCCTGATAGGATGCTGTTCATTAGAAACGACCTCACGGACAGTGGCAAGGGGGCCCTGATAAGGTTGAATGAGCTGCTACCGCAGCGGGCCATTGCCCATCCATACATCGTCCAAGAAGTTCGTGCGGTTCCCATCACCAATGATCCAGCGGGCTTGGCTGTTGGCCACCTCAAGAGCAGCTATGAAGACGTTTTTGGTGATACCGTGAGGGTAGCAGGAGAGTGTGCTAGACCCGTGGGAGAGCTTGAACCTTTGCCGTGCATAAGCAGCCCAAAGGGAGGGCCCTTGCTGCAACGAGCACACTAGCTTAACCGCAAGGGAGAGCTAGAGGTGCCAAAGGCTACGGATGCCAAGGCCGCCTTCAATAATCGGTCGCTGTATGACAGTCCAGTGAACCCAGCACCTGCGGTGGCGCCCTTCCGAGCTGCCCCAAAAGAAAGAAGCGCAGAGGCTCTCAATGAGAGTGAGAATTGTTTTGGGGACAAAAGATGCCACCGCAAGGTAAATGGGAATGGAATTAAGAACCAAATTTATAAGAGTCACTCTACCAGCTTGAGAATGCATCTTAGAATTCCAGGATCCAATCCGAGCATTAACGTTCCCGATGAGGTCCTTATAATCCGATATCAGCATTCTGCCTTGGCAAATGGGAACACCAAGATAATTGATAGCACCACTCTACTGCCGGAAGCCAGTTGTAACGACCCAAGATCCAGATACCGGGAAAGACCCGATACCATTCGAACCCTAGCCCGCCGCCCACGAGTCGGAGGACTCGGAAGGGCTAAAAGGAGTGTGGAGGCATAAAGAAATAGGAAATAAAGCAGGACAATTCAACAATTAACAAAAATAAATAAATAACTACTACAACAACAGAGTCATGTCCAACAGAAAGTACAGTCTAAAGCAGTAAAATGTACCACATGCCGAGTGAACACTCGGCCCGGCGAGCTGGCAATTGAGAACCTCCGAACAACACCCTCGAACCTCGAGGAAGAACTGCCACACCTGAAAAGCAGGGATGAGTCTCCAAAATAGAGACTCAGCAGGGATCCCGCGGAACCCCAACCGGAAATAATGACGGTAGCGGAAAGGAGAGCTACAACGACAACAGGAACAGCGAACCGGTGGCTGGTCAAAACTCGGCACTATAGCTACTCCTACTGTACCAGAAAACACACCCCGATCTCACGGTCGGGGGCTACCGAACCACACTAGCACCACTTACCGAAGTAAAAATCCACGGTAACCCCACCATAGAGGCCTATCTCCCATAGCACGGCCAACTTGGACACGATGTCCAAGGTGCAACCCCGACCACCCGGTCGCGAACACTGCACCAACAAGATGCAACCTCGATAAAGCTACTATCACTAGTCTCACGGCACGAAAATCGACACACGCGTCACGGTGAAATAACTTGGACTCAACGGTCAACATGACCAAAAACCCGAAGGTCGAAGTCACAGAGACTGACAGTCTGTCACTCCCGACTTGACAGGAGTACCTCCCACTAGAAGCACAGTCGGTAGTGTCCCCTGACGTCTTACACCGCACCGCAGGTGTCCACCTGGCACGATAGCCCCCAACGGAGGTAAGGACACCGTACAAGTAACCACAAAACAAGTGACTAGCTGGGGTCACGCTCGTCAGCGCGGGTCCAACCGCCCCCAACCACGTGTTCACACACAGACCGTGCGTCCCTGGTCTGGCCCTCTGACTGGTTTTCCCCTCAGTCGGACTCTGGCTGGTAGACGCGGGGCCCGACGGAAACCAGTCTAAAACCGTCCTCAGGGTAGCCTCTCCACCACTCCCTGGTGGGACCACTAAACGTGTAAGCAGGCTACGACTAGTGGAGGGTCACTGAAAGAGTAGACTCTCAAGTGAATGGAAAATAACGTCTGAACCCGATGAAGTATGGGGACCGTCCCATGTACCAGCACCGTCGCACGGTGACCACGGTCGGAAAAGAAACGGGACTCACAGTCCACGGGCCACGCACCCGGTCACACAGAAATGCAGAAGCACGGATCCCAAGATAGCTCACAGGCCGCCAAACCAAATCCCACTCTCAGGAAAAAGCAGGAGCCCTCCAGCCCCAGGTCGGGCAACTGGACTCGCAATCCAAGGCCTTGCTCATGGCCCACTTAGAAACCTTTTTTCGGCGAAACTCACGGCGTGCGGGGAACCCTCACCGCACTCACACCGACGCACGGTGACTCGGTCCAGCGTAACACAAAAGCCCGTAACACGAGGAGTCATCCGGACTCTCAAACCCACGGGCATGCTAAACGAGGTAGCATGGTCCTCCCGACACCCTCAAGACACGGACACAGAACCCTCGTGGTGTCTGGGACATTCACGAGACCGCAGGTCGACCACTGGGTCCCAACCGGGTCGACTAGGGACCTACACAACGCGAAACGATCGCGGCAAGCACGAAGAACCACTTCGGCATAACACAGTGCTTGGCGGTCTATCTTTGGGCCGTCACAGCTGTAACGGTCCAAAGCTATGCCGCCACAGCACTCTAACGGTCCAACTCAAGAGTGTTACACGAGAGGGGCAACACTGGCTGTGGCGCACCCACCATGGGGCGTCACAGCCTCTAACGGACCAAGCCTGGTACGTTAGAAGATAGACCAAAACATGTTGTGACGCCCCGAACCCCTAACGGACCTACCTAGGCGCGTTAGAAGAAAGGATATGTCAACTCTGACGCACCCTAGCTAGGGCATCACAGAGCTCTGATGGACCAACCCTGGTGCATCAGAGTCTTGTGACCCCAACGGTCAGAAACCACGAACACGAGCGTGACGGTCAAACCTAGGCTCGTCACGCCCTCTGGCGATTTATCGTGGGGCCGCCAGAGTGACCGACGCCCTGCTGACACCACAACATCTGTGACGCACCCCTCTTGGGGCCTCACGGCATGTAACGCACCCACCCTGGGGCGTCACAGCTTGTGACGGTCACTGGAAGGACCGTCACACCGTCCCGAAAGCGGGACGGTGGGAAACGACCCAAAAATCATTCCACGCCCCCCTACCTCCACGGGAGAGGGGGAAAATAAAGGGGAAGCCCCAAAATAGCCCCTAGCATGCATCTACGGCCTCGGATCGGCCAAAAACGCGATGGATCGGCGGATCAACTCACGAGCCCTAAAACATGGAATTTTCCCAAAAATCCCCAAATACGCCCGCTCGGCTCACCGCGGCCTACAAAACTTGCGGGAAAGGAAACTCACGAGCTGGGAGGTCCATCTCTCTACCTCCATCGAAGATTTCACGCGCCGTGGACGCCGATCCACGAAGAAATCACCGCGAAACCCTCATCGGCTCACGGACGTGCCCCTGAGCTTTGCCACGCCTCCACCGCCTCGATCCTCACCCACATCCTCGCCCGCGTTGCCTCCACCTGTGGACATAAAAAAATGTCGATGAGGATCATACGGCATGCACGTCTCGACATTCGAGAGCAAGCCGAAGATGGAAATGCCGAATAAACCTCATGCCTCGCCCGATCAGGACGAGAACTCACTTGGTGGTCCGCTACCCGCTAAGGAAGCCCCCTAAGCAGAAGATACAGCTACAAGGCTCCGACCAGCCATGCCGAGAGCTGAATCAGAGAAGAGTCAGGAACTCCGGCACAGTCTCGGCATGCACCGAAAGTCACGCAGAGTCTGGGACCGAGTCCCAGAGGCTACAAACGGAATATTATGGAGGCTATACGTCGCAACCGGAGCGTTCTCGGAATGTCGACATTCATATAAAGGGCCGCGACTTCGAAAGGAATCCGTTTGGTGCTTAAAACGGCACGAAGTGGCCCTAAAACGGCGCGCCTTAAAACGGCGCGCCCCCCCTTAAAATGGCGCGCCCCACTTCATGCTCTAATACGAGCTCCCCTTTGCTTTGATTTAAAACGGCGCCACCATCTGCACAAGCTACCCGGCGCGCTAAAATTGAAGGACCCATCTTGCACATTTTAAAAGCCTCTCCTTCAAATGTTAAAACGGCGTGGCCCTTCAATGCTTAATCCGGCGCGCCTTTTTACACCCACTAGTGACCTTTCATCGGCGCGACTACCTTCCCTCGCACCGTTTTAACTCAACGGCCATCCCATCCACCAGCCGATACTCTGTTCGGCATAAATGAGATGCACAGAGGACATTCAATGCCCATGACTCTGCTTCTACCTTCGTTCGACAGCACACGAGCAGCAGCAGCAAGGCAAGCTCCGACAAATCTCTGAGCGTCCCATCCTCGGACGAGCAGCAGTGTACGAGACGAATGAACAGCGTCCAGCACAGCGAGTCAACTCCTGACTTCGTTGCAGACGAGGTGGAAGTGGCAGGGGCGCTCCCAGGTTGGCTGATACAATAAAAGGGGCAGCATTGTGAAGTCGAAGAAATAGACGAAGACACAGATAGAAGGAGCTCACAGATAGAAGGAGCTAGAAGAAGAAAGGGTTGAGAGAAGAGAGGCAGAAGGGAAGGCTGGCTGGTTCGGCTAGGGTCTTCGGCGTCCGAAGAGAAGAAGAAGCTCCATCCATTCCCACCTGCAAGGTGAAGAAAAAGAGAGAGAGAGGGTGAGAGAGTGAGAGGGGAGAGAGGGGGAAGAGCTTGTACTCTGTTCCTCCTTCTCCCCCCCACCAATTTATCTTCTTCCCCCACCGCAACACCTAGTCTTCCTTTTTATCTTCTCCGTTATATTCTCCCCCGTGCTTTGGGGGTAGATCTCCTTTCCCCTTGAGGATGAATAAAAGAGTGACTCTTGTGGGCGTAAACGGCATTCTATTGCTCTCACCTCTTCCCCTTTTCTTACGTTTTCTCCCTCCCAATTTTCAACGTCACCTGGGGTCCTCAGAAGCTTGCCCTTCTATGGCATGAACTCTGAGGGAACCTGTTCGAAGGGTGAACATTCATGGCCACCTATGGCCTACATCTGTCCCGTTCCACGAGATCATCACCCGTGAGCTGTGGTCGTTCTTGTAGGCTGGCCCTCGAACGTTCCATACTCACATCTGGGTTCGGACCGCCGTGAGGCTATTCCGATTTTTGAGAGTCTACCCCGGAGTGATCCGATTGGTGGCTTTCCTTCATCTCTGGCAAGTCCCGGTCTAGGGGAGGTGCTGCCCGATTTTCGCCAAGGCTAAGAACGCCCAACAACAGGTGAACGAGCTGAACTGATGAAGAACAAAACGAGGACTTTGTGAGCAACTGCTGGAGTAAAACACTTAGACGTTCATACTGTTTCATCATAACAAACGATTAAAATGGTTAAAGCTCTTAAAACCTCCTCATTACCAGCTTAATCCATCAATAGAATGAGCAAATCAAACTTTGAATCAACCTACGGGTGAAAGGAAAAGAAAATGCAGTAACAGAGCTCTGAAACAACCCCATATAGCTATCCCGGCGCGGGTTAAAACGGCGTGGCCATTGCTCCACCGCGCCGCTTCAACCCTCCTCACAAAATCTCCCCATCTCTTTCTCTAAATGCTAAACGGCGCGCCCTCCCATTTCTCCCCCATTGAACATTAAAACGGCGCCCCCCCCCCCATTTCTCCCCCATTGAACATTAAAACGGCGCGCTCTCTCTCCTTTGCCAACCTTAAAACGGCGCCCCTATACCCAGCGCGCCCTCCCCCCTTGTCTACCTGTTAAGACCCTAAATCGGCGCCATCATCTTCCTTCCCGTATCCGGCGCGCCTCCTTAACAAAAAAAAAGGGATAAATGGCTAGTAAAAAAAAAAGGGAATAGAAAGGTTCAAAAGGGAAATACAAGAGATCAATGCCATTAATAAAAGAATGAACGAAAGGAGCTCCATCACCCGCGCCTTAATTGAATTTCCGCGAGGGAAATACAAGAGAACCCCGCGACGTGACCGCGCAGGTCGATCCGCATGTGAGGGCGCACGTTAGTAAGCTCGGGCTATGCACTTAATAATTCACTCCCTCGGACTGGGTGCAAAGAGAAAACCGACGACGCCTTATGGTATCGGACGTGGTTTACGGAATTTTCGACATGGCCACAGTTCGAAATCATCTCCGGCCAACAGTCTATCAACTTGACCCATTTCTACCGAGATCCAATCCCGTATTCTCATTAAACTTGCCTTGTTCGTGGCAGACATTCACGCGGTTTTGTCACCGTCTTTTATGCTACAAGCACGGAGCTTCGTCCGAACATGAAGTGGCCTATGAGTGGCCGACATAGTCTGAACATTCATGTCCCGAGACGGGTTTCTAGCATAGTTCATCTTTCACTATCCTCCTGCATTATTAGTATTCTCTTTAGGCCGTAGGGCCCTTATTCCCGGCAATCAATCAAGGGTGTTCCCCCATATGGGGGATGTAAATAACGCTGTGACCTTTATGGCGCGGCGGGTTTCGGTCCCGACACGAACCACACAATTGTCTGATTAGTCAGATCGAGCGCACCATGGGCTTCCACGAAGCCCGAATAAATCATCACTTTGTGACTGGCACGCCCTCGCACTAAATAGAAGAATTAACCCCGACCAACAAACGAACGGATCCCCCCCTCCGAATTTTAGTGCGTCCACAAGTCTGGCACCCCCACCTCGCTCCGTCGGCCGTCGGAGAAGAGAGGGGAGAAAGAGAGCGTGAGAGAAGAGAGAGGGAGAGAGATGGAGAGAAATGAGAGATGGGGAGAGAGAAAAAAGGAGGTTAATATATATAGAAAAGCCCAAAAATTCCAAAAAATTATAAAAATATGAAAAATTACCTCCGTGATCCTCGGAGTACGCACAACGCGCTGGTACTATCCCGGAGTCAGAGAACGCCACGGTTCACCCTGCATAGAGTTTCGAAGGTGCATCAGGGAAAAACACGTGTAAAGTGTAAAATACACTCTGAGACCCAATAAAATGATCCGAAAAAAAATATCTGAAAAATCTGGGGCATTACACCAGTAATCTCCATGATTTTTGAAGCCACCCTTCTGGGTGCCATCCGGGAAAGAATGAAGCTACTTTTGGATGGATTAAGTTTCTGGCCAGAGGATTGTTCATAAGCCTTTAGAAACTTCATAATAGTACGGATGTTAGAAGCATCTCCATTGAGAAAGAGAAGGGTATCATCAACGTACAGAAGATGAGTGATGGCCAGGCATCCTCTTGGGCCAGCGAAAGGCTTGAGCATCCTCTGTAGAAGCATGTTAGAAATCCCCCTTCTTAGAACCTCTTCCATAATAATAAATAGCGTCGGTGCCAAGGGATCACCTTGTCTAACACCCCGAGAAGAGTGGAAGTAACCAGCAGTGTAACCATTGAAGAGAACGGAGAACCAGCAGTTGGAGATCATCATAGCAATATAAGAGGTGAATCTGCTGCAGAAGCCAAACTTGCGGAGAACAGCCAGCACTTTTTACTATTCACTCACATTTTTACTTCTTGTTCTTTCATATTTTTCACCCTCTCACTCTCATCTTTTGCTTCTGTGTTCTTCATCGATCTTCTTTGTCTCTTTGTCCTCTACAACTTTCCTCTCTTTCACTTCTTCTAAATCTTTCTAATTTTAAAGCTATTCTTCTTCTTTTAACCCTCTATTTTCTATTTAATTTTACTGGTGTTTTGAATTCTTTTTCAACCACTGTAGCCTTCTCTTCTTCTGCCCTCTCTCTGTTCACAGCAAACACTCACACACACTTGTTTTATTATTTTCTTCTTCCATCTACCTCTCCATCTTCCATATTTCTTCACACATCCCAAGGCAGATCTTCTTCCTTCAGTCCTCTCGACGGCGTCTACTTCCATGGCGGGGTGAAATTTCAAGGCTCGGCATGGCAGTGACGGCGGCTATTCTTCATTATCTTGACTCTTATTTCTCTCTTTTCTCTTATTTGCAAGTTGTATTTTCATATTTCACAGAGTTGTACTTGTCACCTTTCATAGTAATAATATTCAGATTTTGATAAATTTGTGTTCTTTTCTCTCTTTCCAATTTCTGTTCTTCAACCCTCTTATATTCTTTAGTTAGTTTATCTTCATAGAAATTTTTTTTCCATTAGTTTAAACTCACTAAAAAAATTTTAGATTTTCTCAAATATAAGAATTCTCCTCCATGCTATTTTGAAAATATTTCTTCTCCGTGCGATCGACCCGTATTCACCACTTTGCTTGACTTTCAATCTTTTTAAGTGAGTGAGTTCAGTTTAATTTTAAATTATGGCACGACTTTTTCAACGATAGGTTTGTGACTATCAATTTTTGACGCCGTTGTCGGGGAAAAAGTAATTTTTAATGGTTGAAAATTCTTGTGTTTGATTTGTATATAGTTTCACTTATTTTTCTATTTTTTATTTTGTAAGAAAAATAAAAAAAAGTCAGAAAATAAAAAAATCTACAAAAATTCGGACCTAAAAATTCTCAAAAAAACGGTCACAGAAAGTGTCACTAAAGCTTGAAACTGTAGCAGAAAGTAGAAATTTAGAAATTCCAAGAAATTCAAACGTCGCTAAAGGTCAGTAAACATAGGAAAAGGTCCTATTTTGATAAATTCTAAAAAATTCTAAAAAATTCTAAAAAATTCTAAAACTTTTAAAAAATTTAAAAAAATTATAAAACTAGAAAACACCAAAAATATGATTTTAGGTCTTAATTTGCAGCAGTTTGCATATTGTTTGCTATTTTTAGTTGATAGTTATATTTTCTTCATATCTAGCTTTAAAAAAAAAATAACTCTCTGAAAAAAATAAGAAAACAGAAAATAGAAAAAATATCATCATGTTATCATGCTTTCATCTTAGTTGCATCTCTTTCATGCATTTTGCATTCTAGTTGACTTCTTATCTACTTACATCATTATTTGAAAAAAAACTCTTCTTTCTCTTATCTTCTATTTCCCCTTCTCAAGGGCAAGTTAGGATCCTTACATCCTTTTTGGAATTGGAAAGACTCACCATTGAGCATTCCATCTCTTTAGATTGGAAATTCCTTTTCCAAGAGCTCCATAAGTCCTCACACCCGTGGATTCCCTCATGGACGTCGGACCGGTTGTACCAAGAGGCACGTTGAAGGTAGATTGCCCTTAGAAGGTTTCACATAAAAAAGAGAGTTTTAGAATTTATTACTATTTTAGAAAATTGGTGTCTAAGGTTAGAGGTTTTGTGGCAAACGTCCAAGAGAGATTGTGGTTAATTAATTAGGACCCTACGAAAGTAAGGGGAGCCTCCAACAACTCCACCTCTTACCTGGCCAATTGACCAATTTAGTAGTAAGTACCAATTCTTCTTTTAAAAAAAACATCATCATTTTGTATTCATAGTGGTTGATTCATTACATTATTTTCCAAACTCATTTGCATACAAAATCTTTGAAAAGAAAAAAAAATAATCATTTTCACATACATAATTCATATAGTTAGTGTTGCGTTTTACTCATTTCTGAAAAAATTCAAAAATCTAAAAATCCAAAAATAAAAAATTTCTCTTTGGGCCCTTTTGCATTGCATGCAAGGTAGGAGATCCCTACATCCACATTTGTTAGGGACCATTAGCGAGATTGAGAGGTTGGTGCATTCTAGAAATCATCCACAACCTAACCTCATAGAGAACCAAAATCAAGTGCAACAAGTTGCTCCTAAGCAGATGAAGGACTATTTCATACCTAATCAATATCAACCGTCCTTCTACGTCCAAGCACCTCAGAACCAGGCGGTTCAGTATGAAATCAAGTCAAGTACCATCCAAATATTGCCATCTTTCTATGGCAATACCAATGAAGACCCTTATAAACATCTTGATGAATTCATCCAGATATGCTCAACTGTGAAAATCCAAAACTTTTCAGATGATGCTATTAAGTTGACTCTCTTTCCTTTCTCACTCAAAGATAAGGCTAAATATTGGTTAAGTGCCTTGGGTAGATCCATAGATACATGGGAGGAAATGCAAAAGAAAATTTTGAAGAAATTCTATCACATATGGCGAACCAATACCATGAGGAGAGCCATAACTGGATTCACACAAAATCCTAGAGAACAAATCCATGAGGCGTGGGATAGATTGAAAGATTTTCTATGCCCCCACCATGGATTATCAAGATGGCAAATTGTCAAGGCATTCTATGAGGGTTTGATAGAAAATTATAGACACGTGGTGGATGCTTCATGTGGGGGAGCATTTATGAGTAAGAGCGAGGATGAGGCTTATGATTTACTTGAGATGCTTAGTGAAAATTCCATTAGTCATGTCTCGCTCTCATCTTATGAAAGAATGATTGGGTCATCTAAGAGGTCAGGGCTATATGAAGTTAAGAATCAAGGGAAATTTGAGAACAAGATGGATATCAATGCCATAACTCAAAATTTGAATAAAATGGATTTATTGGCTCAGAAAATGGAGAAGGTTGATTTGGTAGCTCAAAAGTTAGATCAGCTGCTATCTAGGCAAGAACTTTCTTCTTCTTTTTTTGTTCCTCAACCTCAACCATTCTCAGTTCCTAATCATGAAGAAATATGTGCCCTTTGTTCTAGCCCTAATCATGCTGTCACTGATTGTCCTACATCGGCTCAGCTTCCCCCGTTCATCCAAGAACAAATATTTGCTGCTCAGGTGTGTCCTAACCTACTTTTGATCCTTATTCTAACACTTATAATCCAAGTTGGAGAAACCACCCCAACTTTTCTTAGAAACCTCAGCAAGGTCCACCTATGTAAGCTAATCCCTCAATTCAAGTTGTTCCAAAATAATCCTTTCAAGTGCCAAATCAGTCTCACCAACATTATCAACCTCCTTTTCAACAAGCTCAACATCAATACCCTTTGTAGATTATGGAAAATCCACTTTTAAGACAAAAACAATAATAAGATGAAGAATGGAGACAATGATAAAAAGGGAGTGTGAGGGAGCACGTGGTGCTAATAAGGAGTGTGATTGCCAGAGGGGTTACCTCAAGAAGAAAGAAGATGATCGCGAATACCTGATGAAGATGAAGATGCGGGATGGATGTAGATTCCTTCCTCCTCCTTCTACCGGCCGGCCGATGAAGGGGGTTTTCCTCTTGATTACCCTTAAACAAAGAACAAACAAAAGAAGAAGGGATTAGCCAAACGTGAGTGTAGTATCAATTCAAAAGAACAATAGGATGATGAAAGTGAAGCATAAAGTGTGCACCTTTTAGTTATTTTTAAAACCCCTAATAGAATTAGGGAAGGGAGAAGATGCAAAGCTAATGTAAGTAAAAATATGTGATGAGATGACAATAAGACGAACTCCCTACTGTTCCTGACAACAGTAAAGGGAACCACACGGATGTTGGCAGCAGGAGGAAGAGGATGACCGCTGGAAGAGCAGAAGACTTCACAAGGAAGGAGAGAAACTATGGTTTTCTCCTCTCTACACAAGTAACGCTAACGAACCAATAGTTCTGCTAATTCTAACTCTCTGCTCTGCTTGCTCTGCTTCTCTTAATTTTTTTCTCTCTAACACCTCCTTCCTGCATCCAACCTTTTTGCGAGCTCAACCCAGGGGGCTAATTATAGGGTGCAAAACCGTATTCTAATGGGATAAGAACAAGCAATGATCATTAATGGCAAGGACTCTAGTTCCCCAATCGAGCAAGGTGATTAATCAAGGTAGGGAACTCTCCAGGAAAGCTGTGTTCAAACCGGATACGGAAGGGTGAGAGACGACCCCCAGAAGGGCGTTAATTAAAATTGACGACCCGATTCAAGGCGTTAATTAAAAATACGACTGGGACAAAGGCGTCAATTCCTGGATTCAATTTTAGTAAAAAAACCTTCCTTATTTGAAAATTATAAAATTACGCCTGAGAGAAAGGCGTTAATCAAAAACACGCCCTAAGGAAAGACGTTAATTCTTATTTTCCAATTTGGGTGGGGCTCGTAAAATACCAGAAATTGACGCCCTCGACACCAGCCATCCTTTCTTTAAAACGCGCCTAAGATCAGGCCGTTAATTAAAACACGTCCCAGATAAAGTCGTTAATTATAAAAATGCCAAGAAAATTCGTAAAAACATGCAAAAATTAGAAAAACTTTGTATTATGGAAATATTGAAGTTCACTTTAGGGCATTACATGGTGACATGAGTTTTGATCAACATAGCATCAATTTTGGCGTGTCTACAGCTGCCCCGCCTTGTCGTCTGCTTTGCAAGGGAGTGAGACGGAATGAAGCGAAAGTGTAATGAAGTGGAACGAACTGATAAGTAGATGCCAAGGTGTGATGTGACACGCTTCAGATACGAAGCATCAGAAATCTTTCTGAGATTCTGAGTGAAACAACTCTAGGTGATTCCAAGGAAGCA
This sequence comes from Amorphophallus konjac, assembly GCA_022559845.1. Lineage (NCBI taxonomy): Eukaryota > Viridiplantae > Streptophyta > Magnoliopsida > Alismatales > Araceae > Amorphophallus > Amorphophallus konjac. The sequence continues at coordinate 74,712,219 of CM040123.1, read as the reverse complement.
TCAATTTGCTGGATAAAGGAGACTAAACTAAGAACATAAAATGTGCGCGTGGGCACGACAGGGAGGCACCATTGGAGAGCCTTTACCAGCCAACGTGGACGTGCTACAACCAAGGTGGATTTGCAGAAAAATAAAGGGAAAAGGGATGACTTTCAAGGAACTAGCCTGAGCGGCTTAAGAGAGAATAAAGTACTTGATTTGGAGTGGAATATCTCATGTCAACTCAATCAAGAACGAGTGACCTTCATTATTGCCATAATATGAAGATTTTCATCACGAAGCTCAAAGTCCTACATGATGCATGCTGGGTTAAAAGAAAAAGATAAAACAAACTAAAAATAGAAAATAATCAAGGATAATATTGTTAAGCCATCTAGATTTGGTCAAGAATCCAGATCTCTGAGCTGACACTAAGCCGAAGCCCGTTTGTCTGCGCATCAACTCAGAAAGTGGAACCATCGTCCCAAGCCTTTAACGACTCAACGGCCTATCTGTGTGATCAAGACTTTCCTGGAATTATCACTATTTTTGATGAAGGAGAACTCAAATTCCAGGTTCACCAGAACCACAAGGTCCTTGATATGCTATAATAGCGTAGATACCATATAGTAACAATGCTTACAGGAAAGAAATACAAGAATGGAATGATGTTACTCCCATGAGTGATCCAAGAGCCTCAAAACCTGCAACCTAAATTCATCAGTCTTCAGAAATAATCCTCAATTCAAAGCATGATATGATCATAAGTGCATAATCACAAATAACTCCAATTAAAAGATAGCACTTAAGTTCATCAAGATATACGAAGGAATTAAATATGCAAACCAACAAAATAACGACTGGAGTTCATGGCGTCAAAAGCATGAAAGGCGACTGGCATGAAGGTGTTAATTGCACTGAGATTTCAAGAAAGAGATGCCCCCCAGGAAGGCGCTAAATAAAACACGACTTATATCAAGTCGTCAATTCAAAAAGAGACGCCCTGACCAATGTCGTTAATTAACAATACGGTTCCGTCTATGAATCAAGCCTAAGCCCATTCTTATTCGAACTCTACTCTCGACCCCAAGACCCTCCAAACTCCTACAAAAGAAAGGATCTCTCGGCAATCAATCAAACAATCTTCCTCCTCTCTACTTTTCGTTCACAGGTGCTGTTACAGCTGCCTTTCTGCCTGCAGACGGCCATTGAAATAACCTTAGAAGATGGAGAGGGTAATCAAGAGATCAAAGATCTCTACTCCCAGGCTGTCTGAAATCAACGGGCATATTAGCAGTAGAATCGCATTGAACCAGGTATGCGAATTAATCTGTTCTCCTGTTCTCATACCATCACCATCCTTCTGCTCTGCATTCATCCTTTTCTCTGTTCTTTTCCTTTTCACAGGATTATCCCAATGTTCCTGGTGCAAGGAGGTTCACAAAAATCAAGTGGCTGCCTCTCTTACTCTGCAAATTTTCTTCAGACATGAGGGTCTACTTATCTAGATGGCACCTCTTAGGCCTAGTCACCCATGCCAAACACTATGATCAAATTCATCTTGATTGGGCAGCTATATGAGCTTTAGCTGAGATATGGCATCCTTCCACCCATACATTCTTATTCTCAACCTTTGAAGCCACAATTCTATTAGAGGAATTAGAGATGATCTTGGGCTTAAAGAAGATGAAGCAAGGAGATGAGGAGAAGATGGCCGTCATGCCAAGGCAAATTTCTTCACATGAGCTATTAACGAATCTAATTCCCAGCCCAAACTTAGTAAACCAAATCAAAGCTACCAAGGGAATCAATCTCCTAAAGCTTGCTTCTTGGGTGTACAAACGATCCGACCAAGCCAAAGAAGATGATGAAGTGGAGCGAGTAGCAAAGGCTTTTGTAGTGTGCTTGGCGGGAGCAATCTTATTTCCATCCATGGAGGACTTCTTAGAAGAATCCCAATTAAGTGCAATAATGAGCTTATGGGAAGGAGAGAGAGCGGGACCGGCAATTCTTGCCTATCTCTATAGCGGACTCACCTCGGCGGCAATGGGAAGACCAATCTATGGGTGCATGCTAGCACTATCTAGTTGGGTAGATTTCCACTTCAAGTTTGATCCATGTGAGAAGGCCCAACAACCCTCAAGAATCTTCTTAAAAAGCCCACTTTCTTACATGACCGGCTCATTGGGAATAAGCAATAGAGTGGTGAACCGGATTCCTCAAGTCAAGAAAAGAGTGGAATGGAGAGAACACCTCAAAGTGATGCCAAAGAATTTCTTCACATGCGCCCCGGGATTACTCAAAGCTCAAGAACTCCGCGCACGATTCTCCCCCGGGACGGACCTTAGACTCATAGGTGCTTCAGAATTCGTGCTATATAACTCATACCGATGTCTTCCTCAACTTGGGCTCCCACGGCGAATATTCGAGGATCCATCTCATCTCCCTCCTATCAAGGCAAGGGATATTGGCAGCAATGAAGATGGAGAAGAATGCACCACAATCCAAGCTCTGTGGAAAATCTGCAAGACTCATCAACCTGTGGAGAACTTGGAAGAAGACAGAGATCAGTGGAAATCATATGTAATAGCTTTAAGAAGTTTGAGGCCCAAAATGGCTCATTAGAGCAATGTAATCTCTTTCATCAATAAATCAATAATAACATTCTGATTGAGCCAATTTACAATATTTCTAATCAATTCTTCCAACAATCTATGATTCTGCTCTGAATAACGACTTAGTCAATGCCGTCAATTCCCAAAGTGACGCCTCAGTGTATGTCGCTTCTCATTAATCGGCTCTCGAAATTGACACCTTCAGAAATAGGCGTTAACTAAATAACGACTTAAAACAAGGCGTTAATTCGATTCAAATTCCAAAAAGTATTCGTTAAAGATCTAAAAATAACGCCTTAGGGTAAGCCACGTTTCATGTAAACCACGCCTTCAGACACGTCGTTAATCAAAAATAGTAATCATTATTCCCATCATGTCAATCAATTCCCATTAAATGTCTCTGACGACGTCTGCCGTTTCCCATGCCAAAAGAAGTCATGCCCCAGAGCACGTCGTTAACCATGGAAGAGACGCCCTCGGTTCCAGTTGTCCTTTCAACAAGACACGACTTTACTGGAGTTGTTAATTCTTTTTGACCGTTCAACTTAGTTTTCCCTCCTTTCTTCTTCTTCCTTCGTCCATTTCCCTCTTCTTCTTCTCTCCCACTGCAACCCTAACCGCAAGAACCCCCCCTTTCTCTATCTCTCATTCTCACTCTCTATCTCTCTCTCATTCTCACTCTACACCCTAGCCATGGCCGGTGGCGGACACAAACGCCAACGGGTTTCGGCCCTGGAAGTGGTGGATTTGGAGGGCGACCAAGCCCACAATGGTGAGGAGCACGCCATGGAAGAGGAGAACCCGGCGGCGGCCGAGGAAGCTCCGGCGGTGGTGACCGGCGACGAGGGGGAACACGGTGACGGCGAGGCCGACGATGGCGAAGAGGGAGAAGACGAAGAACAAGGAGGAGAAGAAGAGGATAATGAACCGCCGGTGGCGGCTGCTCCTCGCCCCGGCAACCCCGGCCCCAACTCCGGGGAGGATTAGCAGAACCAAGGCGACACAAAGTAGGCCCCCAACCCCTCTTTCCATTTTTATTTGTAATTTTATTTTCATTTTTATTCCATTTCCATAGCCCTCGGGCTAGAAAACCTGAAACTCAGAAATAAGACGCCCTCATGGGTGTCACGATTTAACAGAGAAACGCCCATACTTGGGTCGTCAATTCAACTTATTTTCTGCGAAATAATTAACCTCATGAAAACATGCCTTGCAGCATGTCGTCCATTTAAATTATCATTTTTTTATATCAACCATGCTGTTAATTTCCATGCATTTCTTTTCCAATTATTTTTAAATATCTTTGCCATGAATTGTTTCGCATGCTGTCCAATTAAACAAGCCACGACCCAGGGGCGGTTGTTAATTAAATCAAACATCAAAATCTCAACCAAGGCAATTAAGTGAATTGCAGCATGAATAATTGAACAATTAAGCCAAAATTTCTTTCTTTATGCATGCAGGGGTTGATGAGGACACGGATCTCCTGGGTCATGGTCCGGGCAGCATATTACGGCCTCCCCGAGTTCCAGAGAGCCAGGGTAGATGCTATGGGGTTTGGGGCCTTCCTTAGCATAGAGCCCATTAGGCCTGACTTAGCACTTATCCAGGTTTTGAGGGAGAGATGGGATAGGACTAGCCGGGCATTCCTGATGCCCTGGGGTCATATGATTCCTACCCTAGAGGATGTGGCTAGGATTACTGGGTTGAGGGTAGATGGTGAGGCAGTGAGCGGGATCACCTACCCTGACTATACTGAGCTTACCCAGAGGCTGCTAGGGCTAGAGATGGTCTATGAGACACCTAGCGAGTGCAGGACTATCCTCCGCACCGACCTGACTACAGTGATGGGTTTAGGAGATGCTAGGCACAGATCTGGGGAGTCCTTAGAGCAGTTTTCTCAGAGGTTGACCGATGGGGCTAGGGCAGCCTATTGCCAGGACCCAGCCAACAGGGAGAGGGCAGATCGAGACCTGAGGAGGTTCCTATTCTTGATGCTCGGGAGGCTATTGCTCGGCACGAAGGGCGATGTCATCAATTGCCAATTCCTAGGGATCCTTGAGGACTTAGAGGAAGTCGGCAGATACGCCTGGGGAGCAGCGCTGCTGGCACACCTGATAGCCGACCTGTCTACGGGGACAGGTCGAGAGACGACCGTCAGTGGCTTCTCACCTTTTCTTCAGGTATGCACATCTTTTTTCTTTCTTTTCTTTTACTTTATGCATGTGAATGCCTCACTAATGCAATGCATGGATGTAGGTTTGGAGCCATTTGTACATGCCGATGGGACGTGTCTACCCACGGCCTGGAGGTGAGGGATCTTTCCCTCTAGCATGGCGCTGGCTGCCGGTAGTCTTCGGAGCCCCACTCTCTTACGAGCTGTGGGTGTTACGGAGGGAGTTCCGAGACTTCCCTCCTTCACTGGTACACATGATGAATGTTATGCGATTTTTTTTTATTTTTGTGCGAATATGATGATGATGATGAATGTATGTTTATGGATGCAGGTGCGATGGAGGCCCTATGAGGGGATGACCGACGAGGGCCAGCCGTGGGTCGTAGCTGGCCGACCTCGTTTTGGGCATGAGCTTTGGGTTCATTGCCCGAGCGAGATCGAGCCGTTACGGCTTAGGATGGTGATGAGGACCCTGGGCCTACACTAGGAGTGGGTAGAAGTTGGAGAGCCGCGAGGGATCTGGAAGAAGATGCGCGGTCGCACGAAAGCGATCGACTGGAGGGTGTGGTTCGAGGACCAGTACGCTGACTGGCGGCGAGGCGGGACCCGAGTCACCTCCCAAGTGACTGACAGCTCTGAGTACCTCCGGCGCTACTGGGAGGTATACGCCGGCCGACCCCAGATGAGGGTCCTAGGGGTATGTATGAATGCACTTATTTCTAAATTGAATGCAAATGCTTATGTATCTATCATGTGACTAATATGTAATGGATGTAGGATGCACGAGACATAGCAGCGATGGATGCCCAGGCCCACCTACACAGCCTGGAGGACCAGCTAGCCACCACACGGGCGGACCTTGAAACCCTGGTGAGTATTAAACTTATGCAAATGAATTTTTTTCATGAATTTTTGATGATTAGCCACTGACAATCTTAATGAATGCAACGTGCCCAGCAGGGAGCAGTAGGGAGAGATACGGGAGAGGCCTCTAGCTTGAGAGGGCCTAGTGCAGAGGCGACTGCACTAGCGGAGCAGCTGGCGGGGGCAGTGGCTCGGGCCGAGGCGGCAGAGCGCGACCTCGCCTCACGGGTAAGTTTCAAAAACTCAGACCTCATTCAATTATTTATTATTATGTGTTGATAGAAAAAAGGTGTTTTGCAGACGGAGGAGCTTCGAGCCGCTCTTACTTGCATCGAGGAGGGCTAGCAGGCGATGGCCACACGGGTGAGTTTTACTTTTAACCAAGCATTCATTTCATAAATTGCTGAATTATTGCATTAAATGTGGAACTGATGACTTGTTTACCTGTTTGCAGACTACACAGTTACAGGCGGCTCATACCCGGGCTTCCCTAGCTGGGGCGGAGTTGGCGATCCGTGAGCAGCGGGTCGCGGAGCTGGAGAGGGCTTTGAGGCGGCGGGAGGAGCTGCCTCAGGACGTAGCGGAGCTGCGGGTCGCTCTTGAGCTGGAGCGGAGAGAGCGTGCGCGAGAGCACGAGGAGCATGCTCGGGAGCGTGAGGAGCACCTGGCAGATCGTGCGCGTCACCACGAGCTACAGCAGTCAGAGCGTGCCCGGTACCAGGAGCAGGTGGCAGCGCGCGAGCGTGAGCTGGCAGACTTGAGGACCCAGTTAGCCGTTACCCAGGAGCGGCTACGAGGGTCAGAGGAGCATCTCCAGCGAGGGCGTGAGCGGGCGCGAGCTGCAGGGTACAACTTCACCAGCTCCACCTTTGTGGCGGGCTCTTCCCATTGAGAGAGGAGCGAGGCAGCAGGCCAGGTTCGGGTTCCAGCTTCTTCACGCGGGCCCATGCCCCCTCCACCAGCGCCACCTCGGGACGACGAGGACGAGGTAGAGAGTAGGAGAGAGGAGGGTGGAGGCGAGAGCTGAGAGAGACTTACTTGTACTCCTCCACCCTCACACCTGTACTCAGATATTTATGATGTATATATATATGAGGTTGAAATTTTTGTTACCTGAGCACTTGTGTAGTTGTGTACTTGTGGGCGTGTACTTTGCTTCTTTTTTTTTCACGTTGTTCGCTTTTGCTTTACTTTTCTCTGTGCATGTAGCTGTAGTCCACACTTGAATAAACAGGTTAATTCATCTGTTCGACTTGGCCCCATGCTCAATAAGCAAGGGATGTTTTACTTGTGACCTTGATAACGGGTCAAGGGGCCAAGCCTTTAATCAAATAAGGCAAATGAAACAACCGATAAAGGGAGATGCAATATGCAAGCACACGCATGCAAACAATAATAAAGATGCCCATGCAAAAATGCAAGCACACTCATGAAGAATAAATCGCCATTTTTTTCTTTTTTCTTTTCCTTTATATATATATATATATTTCTTTTATTCGCTGAAAAAGACGCCTTAGATTAAGTCGTTATTTAAATAAAGGACGCCCTAGGTGACGGCGTGACTTTGAAAAAGATTTTTGATTTTTTTTGAAAAGATGACCTGTCCAGGGGCGTTATTTTAAAAAAGACGACCTTTCCATTAGGCGTTAATTCTATTAAACGCGCCTTAAACAAAGGCGTTAATTTTTTGTTGTTTTCCAAATTGGGTTTGTCAAGGCTGCGAGGGCTCTTGGCCCTACCAGGCCACCATTTAGGATTCATTAATCTTTCTTGCATAATCAAAAGAGGGTCCACGTGCTAATGATTGAACTTATACACAAGATCTCGCGCGGTGCAATTTCCTAGGTCAGTCTCGACCATCATGCTGGTTTATGACTTACCACCAAGAAGAGATGGAAGAAAATATAAGGAAGCCCATAAGGGATTTAGAAAAGCTCGAGGTAAAAGCATCTCCCCTACCCTATGCCTGTTGGGATTAAGTCGTTGGCATAGGAAAATTTTGTTGCCTTTTGCCTCTTTATATTGCATGCATACGCCCAAGGTTTTCCTTGCGGGGACTTTGCCCTCTTGACATGCTTTTCTTTTTACAATTTGACTTTCACTTTGGAACTGATTTGTATTGATAAAAAAAAAAACCTAATTGTACTTGGGCTTTTGTGGCATTTTTTTCCCTTTTGGGCCCTGACTTTCACCTACTAAGGCGGCGGGCAGGCTTGGCGAGTCTACCCCGAGGCCTCCCTTCCTCCCTTATGGGCCGAAGAAGAAAAGAATGGGTATTGTCTTCACCTTTAGTCAGGTTTTGACCATCCATCGGACTTTGCACCGCTTGAGTTCAAGGATAAGCGTGTAGTGTGTGCATGTGTCGACCCCATTTTAAGTTAACAAGACTGATGAATGAATTCGGAATTTTGACCCTTCAGACCTTGCGTCCTCGCAACCATGGCAACCATTTTGAAAATTTTTCAATATATATATTTTTTTGGATTTTGGGAATTTTATTATATATTTTTTTTAGATTTTTATTGGATTTTGAAAATTTTATATTCTTTTTTTGGATTTTGAAGATTTCTATTTTTTTTGGATTTTGAATTAGGGGTAGTATTTCTTAAGGTACAGACCATTCCAAGGGTGAGTTAGTTCTTCTCCTTCAGCATTAATCAGTTTATAAGCATTGCCAGGATAAACATCTTTTATAACAAAGGGGCCTTCCCAGTTTGGTTGAAGTTTTGAACGGGGCCCACCAGGTTTTACAAAAATTCTCTTAATTACCATCTCACCGACTTTGAATTTTCTCTCAATTACTTTCTTTTGATAAAAACGTGAAAGCCTGTTTTGATAAACACGCGCATGCTCAGCGACGATCAGACGCTTCTCATCCAGGAGTTCCAACTGGGCAAGGAGTGAATCACGACGCACATCAATAGAGAATTCCTTGTCCAATTGTACTCGCAAAGATGGAATAAGAATCTCATAAGGGACTACCGCTTCCATTCCATAAGTAAGGGCGAAAGGGGTTTGCCCAGTGGGGGTACGAATGGAAGTGCGATAAGCCCAGAGAGCTTCAACTAACTTGTCTAGCCAATCTGAAAATTTATTGGCCTCACACGTCTTTTTAACAATTTTAATCAAGGTTTTATTAGTTGCCTCTGCTTGGCCATTGCCCTGTGGATAATAGGGAGAAGAATGATGCAATGCAATGTTATACCTGTTGCAGAGATCTTTGAGCTCTTGAGAGATGAATTGAGGTCCATTGTCGGTGATGATGGTACTCGGGATGCCGAATCTGGCGATGATATTCTTCATTATGAATTTGCAGACGGTTGATGCTTTGATCTCCACGAATGCTTCCGCTTCCGCCCACTTGGTGAAGTACTCCGTTGCCGTGAGGATGAATGATTTTTGCTTCGTGAGGAGGTTCGAGTCACCAAGAGGTCCAATGATATCGAAGGCCCACATGGAGAAAGGCCATGGGGAGGACATAGGATGGAGTGAAGAAGCAGGAGAATGAATCTTGTCAGCGTGCAGTTGGCACTGAACACACCGTCGAACATAGATGGAACAATCCTCTTCTAGAGTTGGCCAATAGAAGCCTAGCCTAAGGATCTTCTTAGCTAGCATCTGGCTATTCACATGACCACCACACACTCCTGAATGCGCCTCTTCCACGACCTTCCAGGATTCATCATCGTCGAGGCATTTTAATAAAACACCCGTGAGCCCTCTTCTATAGAGCACACTCCCAACCAAAACATAACGTTGAGCCACTCTTCTAATTGCTTTCTTCTCCTCCACAGTGGCTTCTTCGGGATAGGATTGATCATTGCAATATCTGGCAATCTCATAATACCAAGGTTTCTCTTCATCAGCCAATTCTTCTTCCCAATCTAACAACATGACCTCTTTGCCTTTAAGAGCTTCACTCCGCCTGACCTTCTCGAGCACCTTGTCCCTAATGTCGAGGAATGCACGATCCTTAATAGCTGGAGTGTCACGCTGATGAATGAGAGAAACGTGAAAATCTCGTTGGGGAGGAAAGACTAAAGCAGAGGCCAAAGAGGCAAGAGCGTCAGCTAAGATGTTCTGGCTTCGAGGGACATGGACGAAGATCAACTTGGTGAAGAGTTTGGCATAAGCTGAAGCAAGTTCCTGGTAGGGCTTGAGTTTAGGATTGATAGTGCGGCACTTGACAAGCACCTGGCGTAGAATGAGTTGACTGTCACCCACGATTCGTAATTGGGTAACACCATATTTATGAGCGGTTTGAAGACCGGCCAAAAGGGCCTCATACTCAGCTATATTGTTCGTGACAGGAAAAGTGAGCTGAGCAGCAAATGGGATGGTGACCCCTTCTGGTGTTAAAAGAACCATGCCGATCCCTCTTACTTGGGAATTTAGAGCTCCATCAAAATGTAATGTCCACATAGGATCGTAGGGTTGATTAATGGACATTAGTTCTTCATCTGGAAACTCTGAATTGACAGGATCAAATCGAGGGAGAGGGTGGTGAGCAAGATGTTCGGCGATGGCATAACCTTTGATTGCTTTCTGTTGAATGTAAGTGATGTCAAATTGAGAGAGAAAACTTTGCCAGCGTGCCAATCGGTCGGTAAGGACAGATTTTTCAAGAAGGAATTTAATCGGATTCATGCGAGCAATGAGGTGAACCTCGTGAGCTAAGAAATAATATTTTAACTTCTGAACTACCCAAACTAAAGCAGCGCAAGTCTTCTCCATGGCTGAGTACCTCTGCTCACAAGGGTTGAGAAGTTTAGACAAGTAGTATGCTGCCCTCTCCTTCCCTTCTTCATCCACTTGAGCTAGGACAGCACCTACAGAGTCATCCAGGACAGAAACATAGAGGATAAGTGGTTTGCCCGGAATTGACGGCCTCAGGATAGGAGGATTGGCCAGATAATCCTTCAATCCGTCAAAAGCTGCCTGACACTTGTCATCCCAATTAAACTTGACCCTCGACTTAGTAAGCTCGTAAAATGGCCTACATCTTTGTGAATGCTGGGAGACAAAGCGGCGGATAAATTGCAACCTCCCGATTAATCCTCAAACTTCCTTCAAATTCTTGGGAGGAGGCATATCTCTGATGGCCTTTGCCTTATTGGGATCAACTTCAATTCCTCTTTTGCTGACAATAAATCCAAGCAACTTCCCTGATGAAACACCAAATACACACTTTTTGGGGTTCATTTTCAACTGATATTCTCGTGATCTTTGCAAGACTTTAGCTAAAACCCCAGGATGCTCAATCCTTGTTCTTGATTTTACTACCAGATCATCCACATACACCTCAATATAAATATGAATCATATCATGAAAAATTGCCATCATAGCCCTCTGATAGGTGGCTCCAGCATTCTTGAGTCCAAAAGGCATGACCACATAGCAGTAAGTACCCCATGGTGTAGTGAATGACGTTTTCTCTTGATCTTCTTCAGCAAGGCGAATCTGATTATAACCCGAAAAACCATCCATGAAGGAGAGAGTCTCAAATCCTGCCGTATTATCAATCAAAACATCAATATGAGGGAGGGGGAAGTCATCTTTAGGACACGCACAGTTGAGGTCCCGAAAGTCTATACAAATCTGAACCTTTCCATCTTTCTTCATGACCGGGACGATGTTAGCCACCCAGTTCGGATAGAGGACAACTCTAACAAATCTAGCCTTATGAAGCTTGTCGACCTCTTCTTTCATCTTTAAAGCCATGTTAGGGTGGAAACGTCTCAACCGCTGTTTGATCGGGACAGACCCTGGCTTAAGTGTAAGCCGATGTTCAACGAGCGCAGGGTCTAATCCAGGCATATCTTCATAACTCCACGCAAACGCGTCCTTGTACTCTTGAAGTACCAAAATAAGCGCCTCCTCTTCGGCAGGCGGCAAATTCTTGCTAATGAGGATAATCCTAGGGTCTTCTTCCGTACCCAAATTTATTTCTTTGGTAGGCTCTTTTACTGAGGCTGATGGTTCGTCAAATCTTCTCATGCCACTAGCAAGGGCATCAGCCTCGTCCTCATATTCTTCATAACTTTCATCCCCCTCTTCAACAGGGTCTTCATCATTCATAATCTCATAGACACCAAGACCCTCATAAGAAGCACAAGTACCCTCATATTCTAACTCTGGCAGGATAATCGGATTCTCTAGGAATTCGGGGAGGGTTGAGCATGCCCGGCATCTTCTAGCCAATTCCAACAAAAATCTGCGTGGAATCTGCTTACCCTTGGATTTCCTATGTGAAACTACCCCATGGATTTTATTATTAGAAGAAGAAGAGCAGCTAGCTTGATCATTAGAAGAAGAAAAGGGAGGGGGTGAAAAAGTAGATACCGGAGGGGATACAGATGAGGACCCCTCGTAGGAGGGGTGGAAAAGGTTTATTAGTGAATCTTGGAAGAGCGGCCCCTGGGTCGGGGCACACTCAGAGAGGAGATAAGAGGTCTCCTCAACAGAGATGGAGGATGAAGAAGTTGGAATTTTGGCATTTTTTTTTGTTTTCGTTTTCGTTTTTATCTTCATTTTTATTTTCTTTTCCAAGGAGAAAGCAGTGTGAAGGGAGAATAGAAGGAGGAGTGGAGATTGAAAGATTGGAGAAAAATTGAATCAAAGACGACCCACGCGGGGGTGTGATGGAGAGTTTGGAAAATTGCTCGAGGAGCAAGGGAGGAATTGAAAGAGAGACTTGCATTGAATTTGGAGAAAAGCTGATCGTGATCGGAGGCGGTCTCGGCACGTGAGAAAACAATTGAGAATGCAGAGAAGCTAGAAGAGACGGATGCATAGAAGTGAGAGAGAAAAGGCCGGCCCACAGCCTGTCTATTGTAAATCCTTCTTCATATGGTACATCAGGCTCTCCAGTGTCTGTATAATCACTCAGCAGCTGCCTCTTGTCTGTTATCACCACAGGCTTTTCAATCAAGTCGTGGATCAGTGGCGGCCATTCCGGATCTGTCGGCATGAAGAGACGGCTTAAGGCAATAGTGATGTCATTCATATCAAACCATCTATACCAGTCACACTCTGGATCATCCATTTTCCTTCTCTTATCAGGCCTTAGAGATTCTAGGGCTTTGTATGTAACCAGTGGAGCAATATGTCGAGCAAACTGTCTAGCATGAACATCTTGACAGTCTAACATGGAAGTAATTATTGTAGTCTGCTCATTATTTTGGATGCCACCTTTAATAAAATGTGTCTGTAATGTCCATGTAAGCGGTTGGCGATCCGTCTTCAGAGTGGATGTCATGACTGCCCATGGTTCATTTTCATCTTTGCTCAGCCCTTTGTAGCCTAGACCGCCTCGTGCAATCAATTTCTGTGACTTGACAGGCCTAGTTTTGCCCTGACAATTGACACCCAGGCCTTTGCCGACCTGGTACCCCATCTTCGTCAAAATATTCCATCCCGGGGTGTTCATTGTGTTCTTCTTCTTCTTCCCCTTGGAAGTTAGGGGTGTCATGGCAACTGTTGTAACTGTCTCGGGTGGCATCGGCCGTGGGTGAGGGATATCCAGCACTGATAGCAACGGTTTGTTGGAAGGCCAAATAGAAGGAACTGACGTTGCTAGGTGTATGTCTTCATCAGGCAGGATCGGCATGCTAGTCACTTTGATAATACGGCCCTTGTGTGGAAACTTGAGGCATTGGTGATTTGTAGAGGGCACTGCATCTAACTGTTGAATATAGGGGCGACCCAAGATGCCATTGAATGTTGGATCCATGTCCAAGATGTGAAAATCGACTGTGATTGTTGCTGGACCCAGACTAACCTTTAACGTTATCATGCCCAGAGGAGGCTTCTTAGTATTGTCGTATGCTGTGACTGTTATGGTAGATGGCCGAATCTGATTTTCTGGAATGCTGCACATCTTCAAAGTGGTGGGCGGCAATACATTGATGGATGCCCCAGTGTCCACCAAACATTGTTTTACTGCCACCTTATTGATATCCACTGTGATGCATAAAGCATACTTTCTTGCCGGTTGAGATGCCAATTCATGTTCATAAAAAGTAATTGCCAGCTGACTGCTAGCGGGCGTTAAGACTGTGGTTATCTGCTCGGTAGGGATGTCCTCATTGACCATAACTTTCTGTAAATATTCTTTTAAAGCCAATTGATGAATGGTTGACCTCTTAATCAATTTTAAAATAGAGATTCTTGCTGGAGTTCGGTCAAGATGCTTCAGTAAATCATATTGAGTGCCTGGCACGGACTCTTGCTCCTGTTCTTGTTCATTTGGCCCCTGTGCGGGCTCCTGCTCTCTCTGGGGAAAGATGCGCTGGAACATCCGTCCACTGCGGAGCGGTGCCATGGTTCGACGCGCCTCTGTCGGGGCAAGGATGGAGGGAGGATTGGAAGAAGAAGGGGTGTTAGCATTGAACATTGGTGGAGGAGTGTTTGAAGAAGAAATCGGTGAGGAACTCGACAAGGCAGCCCCCGTAGGAGGTGTAGGAGTAGGAAGGGGTGCCCGAGTGTGGGAAGTGCTAGCGGATTGAACAAGGAGGGTTTGGGGTATAAATAGTGGCTGAGCTGATGGTGGAGGTGTCCTTGCCGGTGGAGGAGTGATGGTAGTGGATGTAACCGGTGCTGGTGACGGGCGAATGAGGAGTGGCCTAGATGGTGATGGCGAAGGATTGGTGGCGAATGATGGAGTTTGCTGCGTCGGAGGCTGTGGTCGTGGTGGACGGGTAAGGAGAGACTGGGTTGGCAAGGATGAGGAATTAGTGGGGACAGATGGGTTAGCGGGGCGCAAAAGGGGGCGACCTAATTGAGGGGTAGAAGAAGAAGGAAGTGTGCACAAAAGGTGCAGAGGTTGATTTGAATTATGATTGAATGCCCCGACAGAGGCGTTTTCTTCGTGCCATCCCTGCCCTCTCTCTACTTCATGGAGAGACGTGACTGGGTTCACATGCTGATTTGCTTGGTGCTCTGGCAATGGGTTGTGGACAATCCCCATATCTTGCTGAGGTGCTGGAGCTTGCTGTTGTACTGGTGGAGCTGGTTGCTGCAGCTGCTGAGCTTGCTGTTGCCGAGGAGGCCTTCTTACTTTCATAGCAGCGATGAACTGTCTCATCTCATCCCAATTAATGCCACCCTGGTCATTTAAATCATAGATGTAGTCCTTGAAGTGAAAGCAATGGTCAATATTGTGACCGGGGGAGCGGTGGAAAACACAATAGCGGGACGTGTCAACATTAGCGGGCCACGTTGTCCTTTCTTTTGGTAGCATGAGAAGATTAGCATCCATCAGGGCATTAAATATATTTGGGAGACTTTCTGGCAATGGCGGATAATGGACCCTTTTGGGGCCAAGTGGTCTCCTTTGCTGTTGTTGTTGCGGGCCATAGTTGGTGGGTGGCGGTACTTGGTGGTACTGTTGCGGAGCTGAGGGGTCTGCATGTGGCGTTTGATTTTGTGGAGGAGCAAGGGAAGGTTGAGGAGCAAATTGGTGTTGTGGGGGTGAGTGGAAGAGGGTGTTTTGTTGTGGAGGTGGCGGAGGTCGTGGGTTAGATTGGCAAAAAGGTGTGGGGTTGCCGACCGCGCCAACTTGCTCATTGATGACGGTGCCCTCAGTCGTGGGCCCGCTATTGTTGACATTTGTATTTTTCTTGACTAACCGTGGTTTCGGTTCGAACATGCCCATGATGGGCGAATCCTTCATTTGAGTTTGAATATATCGAGCTCTTTCATAGAGCTCCTCCATGGTGGTCAATCTGTTCATGGCTAATATATGCCGGAACTGAGGGGTTGCATTTGAAATAATCATTTTAACCTGCTCTGGTTCTGACAAAGTATCTTTCAATTTCTCGGCCATTGATCGCCATCTATCAGCAAATATGATGAAGTCCTCCTCGGGCTTCATTTTCTCTGCAACCAGGTCCGTAACAGATAGAGAGGGTCCAACCCGGTCCCTATACTTCTGCAAGAATTTCATTTGAACCACATCAAAATTGCTAGCATCTGCCGGATCCAGGGAATAGAACCACTCGAGGGCTGGCCCCTCTAAAGATCTTCTAAACAAATAAGCCAATGAGGCTTTGTTGCCCTGCCAAAAGGATGTTTCATACATAAAATCCTTCAGATGAATAAATGGATTGCCAGTTCCATTGTATCGCCGAAAATTCGGCATCTCAGAAGGTGGTAAGTGAAAAACTGGCAATGTAGGCAGAGAGATCTCTGGAGCATTCTTGGCAGCAGTAACCTTGTTGAGTTGTTCTTCCATGCTAGCCAATTTCTGAAGGAGCAAAGCATTAGTGTCTGACTCGACCGGGACCGAATTTGGAATGAAGGTATTTGGCATAGGCGTCCTTAGAATTTGGGGAGGTTGAAAGAATTGGGGCCTAGCCGCGGAATAACTTGCCTGTTGGGCCGGCATGGCCGCACCGGGCGTTAGTGGACAAGAGGGGGGTTTGTGCAAGACCGCCTGGTCATTAACAACGTGATGGCCACTCGCGGCCGGAGGGGGATTGGAAGATGAAGAGGGAACAGATTTCCCTTTCAAAGCGGCATGAACTACCTGCAGCTGGGAATCGTCTAATTGAGATAATGCATGAATTAAATCATTGACATTGAAAGAAGGGGAGGTGTTCCCCGATGTGTTCTGATTGGATGGTAAAGCTTGAGAAGAGGGTTCAACCTCGTGAGTTGTGGTGTCAACCACATGAATTTGAGAATAATGAACCTGAGACGGAGGGTGGTTTCCCTCATGATAGATGGAATCTTGGAGGGGTGCCTCATAAGATTGATCAAAAATATTCTCTTCCACATCGTCATAGGCGTACCCGTAGCTTGCCATGTTGATAATCTTACCTGAACGGAGTTGCATGTTTAAGCAGAGAAGCTTATTTTGGAGGAATTATAATTGCAGTAATCACTCAATCCAATCAAGTTATGCAAACAAGTTGTAATGAACGCAAGCTTTTAGATTCAAGTCTGAGATTAGAGTGAATTAAATTGATGTACAATCCTCTCTCTTTGTAGTGTAGAACTTAGTTGTGAGTTTCGGTTGTGATATCTGGGTTAACTAAGTTCTTTCTCTCTCCTCACCAACAGTGGGATATCTAAACTCCGGGTACCTCAAGGTACAACCAGCCCGGCGTCCGTGAGGGAATCCACGGGTGCGGGGACTTACGGAGGTCTTGGAAAAGGGATTTCCAGTCCAAAGAGACGGAATGGTCAATGGAGGGTTATCCCGATTCCAAGAGAGGTGTGTGGAATCCTAGTGTAGAGAGAGGAGGTCTCTCAACCCAATGCCACAAAATGCAGAATAATATAAGCAGATCACACCAATATAATCAAATGATGAATGTAAGAATCAATCCAGCATGAATAAACACAGGAAGCAAGTCTCTGTGAACGTAGAGGAAAGAGACGACTCTGAAGCAGTCGCTACTAATGGAAGAGACGACAGTGCAGCTGTCGTGAATCACTGTGAGGCGCTCACAGACAGTGCAAAACCACGCCTTAGTGTGAGGCGTGTTGTATATCTATCTCAGTGTTTTTGATGATAACAAAACCAAGGACCCTTGGTGGCTCTCCTGTTTGGAATCCTTGACCCAAGTGTTTTTCACACGTTTTCAAGGCCGGATTTTTTCATGCTTTTGCTTAAGGCTTTAGCCTTCCGAATGGGCTTTCTCAGATCTCAAATGAACTTGACATTTCCCATATACATGCATCCAATTCATGTCTCGATCTTGTGGATATGGTTCTCTGGGCTAAACTCTTATTTTTCAGGTTTTTTGATAGTCCGGTCGACCTCCAGCATGACCCCGGTCGACCTGAAATAACAGAATACAATTCTCTACAGTCTGTCACAGTGGCGGTCGACCGCCCCTCAAATCCCGGTCGACCGGATTTCCCAGGGACCGGCCACTTGCAGGTTTCTCAGTGGCGGTCGACCGCCAGCCCCTGCAGGTCGACCGCCAGCCCCGAGCTGCCAACAATTGTTGACTTTTTCACCTTTCGAGATTAGCCACTCTCATGGGAATTGTTTAATCCCTAAGCTACCAAACTCTCTAGATATTGTGGATCTGGTCTGGGGGAGGCCTTGGACCATTCAAGAACCTATATAACTTATACAAGAGGGTTTGGAAAACCCTAATGCTCAAAGAAGATCAAAGGGAGGCTGCCAAGAGGAAGAGAAGGGATTTGGCACTGTAGACGTGAACAGTGCTCCGAGAGAAGTTCTTCATCCTTCTTCATCAAGTCAAGTGAAGATCAGCCCAAGGATTCAAGCTGCATCCAAAGCATCCAACCATCCATTAAGGGGGAGCAAATCAAGATTCTTCTATTGTGTTCTAAATTCTTTTTGCCTTCTTAAGCTTCATATGTGGATCTTGTAGTTGTTAAAATATTTTGGTGTGTGTGGATCTTCCTAGATCCGTGTGTGTGTGTGTCCTCCCGTGTAGCTGTGTGTGTATTAAGGTGTTCTTACATCTTCGCGGGAACTCCTCTTCCCAGTGTGTAAGTGTTGTGTGTGGTTGATCTTGTAACCTTTTACAAGATAGTGTGTGGATCCTCACAGTCCGTGAGGGGTGGACGTAGGTTGCCTTTGTGGCATCCGAACCACCTAAAAATCGTTGTCGCCGTGTGGTTTGTTCCTTTTCTTCTATCCCCATTCTGTGCTAATTGCATGTGTGATTTCCAGTTCAGTTTTATTCTCAATAATCCATTTATCACCTTTTAGATCTTGCCTTATTTTTTGGTCTCTGTTAATCTTGTCTCTCTTATAGCATTCTATCACATATTTTATACAAAAAGAAAATAATCTTCATTAATTTTAACACCCAATTCACCCCCCTCTTGGGTGCCATTTAAACTCGGGACTTCAATTGGTATCAGAGCGAGGGCTCTTTCCTTCACAGATCTAACGATCTAGAGCAAGATCCGATTAAATGGCAAATAAGGGTATGATACCCGAGGGTCACTCCATCAACAACCCTCCTTTTTTTGACGGCTCAAACTACTCTTACTGGAAAAATAGAATGCATGTTTTTTTGAGGGCCCAAGAGTACGGAGTTTGGAGAGTTGTGGACAAGGGTCCTCATAAACTCGGGGCTGATGAAGAAAAATGGACGCCCGAGGAAATTAAGAAATGCACTGCTAATTTTAATGCCATGAACATTATGCAATGTGCAATACACCCTAGTGAATTCTCTCGTGTCTCTATATGTAGTTCAGCCAAAGAAATGTGGGACAAGCTGCGACTCATATACGAGGGAACTTCAGAGGTCAAAGAAACCAAGGCAAATCTCCTAGTCACGGACTATGAGCTATTCAAAATGAAACCTGAATGTTTGCAAGGTTAACAGAGATCACAAATGGTCTCAAAGGTCTCGGGAAGGAATACTCAAATTCTGAGCTTGTGAGGAAGGTGTTAAGGTCCCTACCGTCAGCTTGGAACACAAAGGCCACGGTAATTGAAGACTCAAAGAACTTGTCAACTCTCACC
Organism: Amorphophallus konjac; assembly: GCA_022559845.1. Lineage (NCBI taxonomy): Eukaryota > Viridiplantae > Streptophyta > Magnoliopsida > Alismatales > Araceae > Amorphophallus > Amorphophallus konjac. The sequence continues at coordinate 74,693,123 of CM040123.1, read as the reverse complement.
TTGGATGAACTCATAGGATCACTCATGACCTATGAGATAAATATAAAGAGAACAGCTGACGAAGACATCAAAAAGAAAAAGGTCATTGGACTGAAAGCTCACCAATCCGATGATGAATCTCAAGAAGGTGAATCAAGTGACGGAAGCAATGAAGAGGAAGAATTGGCGATGATAACTCGCCAAGTGAGGAAATTTCTAAGGAAGAAGAGAAACTTTCAGGGAAGCTTTAGAAAGGGGCCAAGAAGGCCCATGCAAGCCAAAGGCGAATCGAGCAAGCCAAGTAGCATCATATGCTACGAATGCAAGAAGCCTGGGCATATGAGAGGTGAATGTCCAGATCTAAAAAGGAAATTCAAGAAGGATAATTTCAAGAAACCCAAAGCCATGGTCGCCACTTGGAGCGACGAAGAAGATGAACCATCTGATGAAGAGATTCAAGAACTTGTGGAAAGCTTGTGCCTCATGGCACATGAAGATGAATCCACGGAGGTAAATTCAGACCATGAATTCATTTCCAATGAACAATGGGAATCTGAATATGAAAAGTTGTACACTAAGTACAAGAAAACCAGATCTGAAAATAAAACTCTCAAAAAGAAACTTGATGACTTGTCACGCGAAGATATCTTTGCTAAATTTGAGAAACTGGAACAGGAATGGTTTGAGGCTACGGAAGAAAAGGAAAATCTACTGCAAACAATTATAGAATGTGATAAGACCAAAAAGGAACTATCATGCAAGATAACTAAATGGAGGAAGCATGTGAAAGGATCAAAATTCAAGAACAAATTTTGAAATCCACCAATTCAGAACTCGAAAGGAGAAATGGGTCTTTGACTGAAAAAGTTGCTGAACTTCAGCTCACCTTGACTAGGTTTGTTAAGGGGAAACAAAACCTGGATAACCTACTGGGAGTTAAAGTCAACTTCCAAAAGGAAGGCTTGGGGTACACACCTCAAAACAAAAAATCCTTTGAGCATAAGATCACCACATCCTTCATTCATGAAAAGGACTATAATCATGCTTCATGTTCTGATTCTCAATCCCAACATGTTCAGCCTAAACCACACAAGAATCAAAGAACCTTTTCACATGCAAATTGCTTTCATTGTGGTAGATTTGGTCACGTGATGTCCAACTGCTGGTTCAGACAAAGCACACCTAAATATCATGTTCCATGGACCAAGAAAACATCCACAAGAAGTTGGACTAACTCCTATGGACCCAAACTTGTTTGGGTACCAAAAACAATTGCATGAGAAGTTTTTTTCTTGCAGATATGTCTTGAAGCCAGGGGGAGCAAATGGTACTTGGATAGCGGGTGTTCAAGGCATATGACAGGGGACAAGGAATTGTTCTCAACACTGCAAGATAAGGATGGAGGGTCAGTTGTCTTTGGAGGTCAAGATAAAGGTAAAATCATTGGAACTGGCAACATTGGCAAGAATTCTGAAATCCTTATTGAAGATGTGCTTTTGGTGAAAGGTTTAAATCATAACTTGCTAAGCATTAGCCAATTGTGCGATAAGGGTTTTAAAGTTATTTTTGATGAAACTCACTGCATTGTCTTAAACAAAAATTCAAATGAGATCAAATTTCTTGGAAAAAGGAATAACAATGTCTACACTGTTGATATTGATAATGCTTCATGCGATAACTTCTGCTTGGTTGCGAACAATTATGAAAATGCATGGTTATGGCACCGAAGGTTAGGTCATGCTAGTTTTGGAGTAATCTCCAAGCTGTCTAGACATGACTTGGTGAATGGACTGCCAAAATTAAAATTTGAAAGTGATAGGATATGTGAGGCTTGTACTAAAGGCAAGCAAACACGAACCTCTTTCAAAAATAAAAACATTGTTTCATCTGCTAGGCCTTTGGAACTGTTGCATCTTGATCTTTTTGGTCCCACTAGAACATCTAGCCTAGGAGGAAAATCCTACGGCTTTGTGATTGTTGATGACTTCTCCAGATTCACATGCGTGTTATTTTTAGCTAATAAAAGTGATGCTCTGATGGAGTTTCAAGTGTTTTGCAGAAAAATTCAAAATGAAAAAGGTTACCTCATCACCACCATCCAGAGTGATCATGGTGGTGAATTTGAAAATCATGATTTCAGCATCTTCTGTGAAGAGCAGGGGTATACACATAATTTTTCATCACCAAGGACGCCCCAGTAAAATGGAGTAGTGGAAAGGAAGAACAGAACATTAATAGACATGGCCCGGACCATGCTAAGTGAGAATTCCCTGCCTAAGTATTTTTGGGCTGAGGCGGTGAGTACAGCTTGCTACATCACCAACAGGGCAATAGTAAGGCCCATTCTGATGAAAACTCCTTATGAGCTCTACAAGGGTAAGAAACCCAACATCTCTTATCTTAAACCTTTTGGATGCTCCTGCTATATTTTGAACAATGGTAAGTCCAACCTGGGTAAGTTTGATGAAAAGAGTGATAAAGGAATCTTCCTAGGTTATGCACTCAACTCTAGAGCTTGCCGTCTATTTAATAAAAGGACTTTGGTTGTTGAAGAAAGTCCTCATGTCATCTTTGATGAATCCGAATCAAAACTGATAGACCAAACTTCTTCTACCTTGGATGCAGATGAAGATCCTAAGAACTCAATAAGTGTCAAGGCTAAGGATGAATCGTTGGAAGCAACCTCTAGCAATAGTGAAAAAGATGAAGATCCTATACTCGAGACTCTACAAGAACCACAAGTGCAGCATCCTGATCTACCCAGCTCCTCTACCCGTCTAAAGGATCATCTAGCTGTGAACATCATAGGCAATTTGGAGGATGGGGTAAGAACTAGGTCCTCTCTAAGGCAAGTTGAAGAGGAAGACTTGATAGCCTTGCTATCACAAGAAGAACCCAATGACTTTCGTGAAGCTCTTCAAAATGAATCCTGGATTCAGGCTATGCATGATGAACTGCACCAGTTTGAAAGAAACGAGGTGTGGACTCTCATGCCGCGTCCTAAGAACCATCCCACTATTGGAACTCGTTGGGTCTTCAGAAACAAGTTAAATGATGCGGGATTGGTGGTTAGGAATAAGGCCTGGCTTGTGGCCAAGGGGTATAGCCAGGAAATGGGCATTGATTTTGATGAGTCTTTTGCACCAGTTGCCAAACTTAAGCTGTTCGAATCTTATTGTCCTATGCTTGCTCTTTGAACTTTAAGTTATTTCAAATGGATGTTAAATCTGCATTTCTTAACGGCTATATCAAGGAGGATGTCTTTGTAGAACAGCCTCCAGGTTTTGAAGATTCCAAACATCCACAACATGTGTACAAACTCCAAAAGGCCCTATATGGACTAAAGCAAGCACCAAGGGCGTGGTATGAACGGCTTACCTCATTTTTGGTTGAAAATGGTTTCAAGAGAGGTAATGTTGACCAAACACTTTTCACCAAGAGATCAGGTAAAGACATTTTGGTGGTTCAAGTGTATGTAGATGACATCATCTTTGGGGCCACTAACAATGTCTTATGCAATGAATTTGCAAAAATCATGCAGGGAGAATTCGAGATGAGTTTAATGGGGGAGCTAACCTTCTTTCTTGGATTACAGGTGAAACAAACTTTAGAAGGAATCTTCATCAATCAAACCAAATATACTATTGAACTATTGAAGAAATATGGGATGGCGGAAGCAAAAACCATATCAACTCCCATGGCTACCACCATAAAGCTGGATAAAGATAAAAATGGTAAAACAGTAGATCCTACACTGTTTCGAGGTATGATCGGATCGCTACTGTACCTTACAGCATGTCGCCCTGACATTCAATTCAGTGTATGTCTCTGTGCCCGTTTTCAGTCATGCCCCAAGGAATCTCATTTATCCGCCGTGAAACGCATTTTCAGATATCTCATTGGATCCTTAAACCTTGGCTTGTGGTTTCCTATCGGTGGTTCCTTTGATTTAATTGCTTATACCGATGCGGATTATGCTGGGTGCATTGTAGATCGTAAAAGTACAAGTGGATACTGTCAGTTTCTTGGTGGTTGCCTAGTCTCATGGGCCTCCAAGAAACAACATTCAGTAGCTCTCTCAACGGCCGAGGCTGAATATGTAGCCGCCGGAAGTTGTGGAGCCCAAGTACTTTGGATCAAAAATCAACTACTTGATTTAGATGTTGAAATGAAAACTATTCCAATTCTGTGTGACAATACCAGTGCGATAAATTTGTCTAAAAACCCTGTTCAGCACTCCAGGACCAAACATATAGATATTCGTCATCATTTTCTGAGGGATCATGTAGGAAAAGGGGTCTTTGAATTGAACTTCATTGACACACACAATCAGCTAGCTGACATTTTCACCAAACCTCTAAACCAGGATCAGTTTAATAAGATAAGAAGAGAACTTGGGATGTGCAAGGGTGAGAGCATACATGCATAGGTTTGCATCTAAGGTATAGGGTTGCATTTGTAGAAAAATCATGTGCACCGAGGGTAGAAACCATGCATTTTGCCTCTTCTCTTTCTTATGTGTTGTTTCTCACGTTGTTACTCACCTTGCATGCCTGTTTGTTACTACTTATATCCAACCCTTCTTGAATAATTCTTCTATGGCTTAATATTCCTTGCTCAAACATCTGTGGACTCAGTGTGCTGGTACTAAAGGAACTTACTAGGGAAAATCAGAACCTCTTCTCAGTTATGCATCTTGCTCTTTTCACTTCCCTTGTCCTGATTAGTGGCCCCTCTCAGGCAGTCCGTTGCCTATCCCCCAATAGAAAAAGAAAAAAAAAAAGAAGGAAAATCAAAAAGGAAAAAGAAAGAAACAAAAAAAAGGGAAATATCTAATTTTGGGGATTTTGGTCCTGGCGGTGGACCGCCAGGCCCGCGCCGGTCGACCGCCGGCGGCGGACTGGCCCGACTTAGGGGTCCACCGACCCTTCTTATATGGGTCCTTTTTCTTCTTTTCTCTCTCTCCTTCACTTCCACTCACTCTCTACCACCAAACCCTAACCCCAACACTCCTCATCTCCACCATCCAAGCCTCCACAACCCTTCTTCCTCCATCCGCACATTGATTCGGTCGTCCCGGCATCACTTCGGGACCTCTCCCTTATTGTCGGGTGTGCGTTCGTGGAGATCTCTCTCAACTTCTTCTCTGTGGAAAAGTTCCTCCAAGCCGTAGAAGTGTCCCTTGTGCTTCATCCACGTTCCCGGGGTTGAGATCGATTCCCCAAGAGTTTCCCGGTGGGTTTTTCAAGTTCGGAATGCCGCCAAGACGGAGTTCTCGGCGTTCTACCCAAGGTGAAGCTAGCCGTCAACGGCCAGCAGCCCCGGCTCCTCCATCTCAGCAAGCTCCTCCTCTGCCTCGAGCACCCTTACCTCCACGTCCTATTATCGACCCTCGCTTGGTTGACTTTGATGAGGTGAATGAGCTCTTCCCGAATTTGTGCGCTCTTTTTGAGGTTCAGGACGGTTGGATGGTTTTTGTTACCCGGTACAATAGGTATTATCCTCGGTTGGTGCAGCAGTTCTATGGCTTTTTAGCTGTGAGAAATGACCAGTTATACACCACGGTTGAGGGTGTGGAGCTTCATATCACTCCGGAGTTATTTCAGCAGGCCCTAGGAGTATCTGCCATGGGTGCAGATAGGGCATTTGGTTTTGGTGAAGTTCCAGCAACATTTACTGCTATGACCAGCTGTGAATATGCACACGGTGTGAGCAATTTGATCAAGCTAAATGCCAATCATTTTCCTTCACTACAGCGAGTCCTGCACCACATGTTTACATCATTGATTTATCCCAAAGTGGGCGGTCGGGATGAGGTTACAGAGGTTCATCGTTTTCTATTCTATCATGTTATGAACGGTATTCAAATCAATATGGGTCGGCTCATGACTGATATGATTGGAACCTGTCGTACCTACCTCCGACGGTCTCTTCCCTATGCTTCGCAGTTGACCGGAGTCTTTATTCATGCCGGGATTAATGTGGCAAATGAGCAGTTCATCTATGTTCGGCCGGATGATGTGTACAATAAGCATAAAATTTTCACAGGTTTTGGCTACTACTTTGGTCCCGACGGCGAGCTTGTGCGGGACATTCCAGTTTATGGGGAAGATGAGCTCCGTGAGGAAGATGATGCGCCAGCGCAGCAGCAAGGCGACGGGGATGTCCCCCCTCCAGTTCCCGCTGAGGAGCAGCCTCCTCCCTCGTCCCCGTTTCACCTGGATCTTGAGATGTCTCCTCCACCCCAGTTTCACCATGGGGAATCTTCCACTCAGGGGGCCGGACAGCGCCCTTCGGTGGATTACGAGGCTCTTGACGGGCGGCTTACCGGCTTGGAGACTCGTGTGGATAACCTTGGGGATCGTCTCTCTACCCTTGGAGACAATATGGGCACTGCGTTTGACACCCTATCAGGGCGTTTGGACACCTTCTCTACTGCTTTTGAGACTCTCTCTACTCAGATGGCCACTCTCACCACCCACATGACTTCTCTCCGCGCAGATTTCGCTGAGTCTGGCCAATCCTTTACCCTCTTGCAGCTCTCCCTTATTGGCATGCGGCGCCAGGATGCGGCTCGTGATGTATCCATTGGTCATGTTCTTGATCTTCTTCACAGTCATGGCCACCAACTTAGCGCCATTCATCAGCACCTTGGCCTTCCACCTACACCTCCCGCCGATCAGTCCCCTCCTGCAGATGCTCCATGAGGCTTTGTTTTGCTTTCACCTCTAGCATGTTCTCTTTTGATCCAGTGCAGTTTGAGTCCCTCCTTCGTCTATCCCATCCCTTTTTGCTGTTGACAAAGGGGGAGAAGTAGTAGGGCAGGCTTATTATTTACTTATGTATGTCGTTGTGTGGTTGGGTTGCTTTCTTGCATGTCATGTGAGGGATGTCTGTAGTGTTAGTCTTTTGCTTAGACTTTGGTTTTAGAGTCGTGCATCCACTCGCACTAATGTATCTTGTAATGAAACTATGATGAATTGAAAGCACTGGTGTTTGAATTCATTTGTTGGCTTTGGTGTCTCATTTCATATTCTTATTGCCTATCTAGTGATCTGTGCTACATCATGTTGATTGGTTTGTTTTGGTGAATGACATTTCTAGCACAACGTTCAATCTGAATTTTTACAACATAAACCTTGGTGTGTTAGCCTAGCGTTTTGTCATCATCAAAAAGGGGGAGATTGTTGTATATCTATCTCAGTGTTTTTGATGATAACAAAACCAAGGACCCTTGGTGGCTCTCCTGTTTGGAATCCTTGACCCAAGTGTTTTTCACACGTTCAAGGCCGGATTTTTTCATGCTTTTGCTTAAGGCTTTAGCCTTCCGAATGGGCTTTCTCAGATCTCAAATGAACTTGACATTTCCCATATACATGCATCCAATTCATGTCTCGATCTTGTGGATATGGTTCTCTGGGCTAAACTCTTATTTTTCAGGTTTTTTGATAGTCCGGTCGACCTCCAGCATGACCCCGGTCGACCTGAAATAACAGAATACAATTCTCTACAGTCTGTCACAGTGGCGGTCGACCGCCCCTCAAATCCCGATCGACCGGATTTCCCAGGGACCGGCCACTTGCAGGTTTCTCAGTGGCGGTCGACCGCCAGCCCCTGCAGGTCGACCGCCAGCCCCGAGCTGCCAACAATTGTTGACTTTTTCACCTTTCGAGATTAGCCACTCTCATGGGAATTGTTTAATCCCTAAGCTACCAAACTCTCCAGATATTGTGGATCTGGTCTGGGGGAGGCCTTGGACCATTCAAGAACCTATATAACTTATACAAGAGGGTTTGGAAAACCCTAATGCTCAAGGAAGATCAAAGGGAGGCTGCCAAGAGGAAGAGAAGGGATTTGGCACTGTAGACGTGAACAGTGCTCCGAGAGAAGTTCTTCATCCTTCTTCATCAAGTCAAGTGAAGATCAGCCCAAGGATTCAAGCTGCATCCAAAGCATCCAACCATCCATTAAGGGGGAGCAAATCAAGATTCTTCTATTGTGTTCTAAATTCTTTTTGCCTTCTTAAGCTTCATATGTGGATCTTGTAGTTGTTAAAATATTTCGGTGTGTGTGGATCTTCCTAGATCCGTGTGTGTGTGTCCTCCCGTGTAGCTGTGTGTGTATTAAGGTGTTCTTACATCTTCGCGGGAACTCCTCTTCCCAGTGTGTAAGTGTTGTGTGTGGTTGATCTTGTAACCTTTTACAAGATAGTGTGTGGATCCTCACAGTCCGTGAGGGGTGGACGTAGGTTGCCTTTGTGGCATCCGAACCACCTAAAAATCGTTGTCGCCGTGTGGTTTGTTCCTTTTCTTCTATCCCCATTCTGTGCTAATTGCATGTGTGATTTCCAGTTCAGTTTTATTCTCAATAATCCATTTATCACCTTTTAGATCTTGCCTTGTTTTTTGGTCTCTGTTAACCTTGTCTCTCTTATAGCATTCTATCACATATTTTATACAAAAAGAAAATAATCTTCATTAATTTTTAACACCCAATTCACCCCCCTCTTGGGTGCCATTTAAACTCGGGACTTCAAGGCGCTATATGTGAAAAGGACGCCTCTGATAGAGGGCGTCAAATGTGAGTGGTGCACACGATCAAAATAAAAACACGCCTTGATGTAAGGCGCTAATCAATAAAAGGACTCCCAGAAAGAAGGGCGCGAATTCACAGACAGTGTAAAAAACCAAGAGACGTGATGAAAGACGCCTTGGCAGAAGGCGTTAAACAGAAAAAGGATGCCCTGGATCAAGGCGTTAACTCAAAAAGCACCTTTATAGAAGGCGTTAATTTAGGAAAATCACTGGACTGGCTGATCCCGGAGTGTGCAGTGTGCATAGTGGAGGGTGCCCGTAGGGCACAAGGGAGGGGTACCGTGGGTACCAAAGGGAAAGGGCACACGTGGGTGCCAATAGGAAAGGGGTAATCAACAGAAAAACAGTGGTAGTCCCACCGTGATAGCCAATTTGTAGATTATGGAAAATCCACTTTTAAGACAAAAATAATAATAAGATGAAGAATGGAGACAATGATAAAAAGGGAGTGTGAGGGAGCACGTGGTCCTAATAAGGAGTGTGATCGCCAGAGGGGTTACCTCAAGAAGAAAGAAGATGATCGCGAATACCTGATGAAGATGAAGATGCGGGATGGATGTAGATTCCTTCCTCCTCCTTCTACCGGCCGACCGATGAAGGGGGTTTTCCTTATGATTACCCTTAAACAAAGAACAAACAAAAGAAGAAGGGATTAGCCAAACGTGAGTGTAGTATCAATTCAAAAGAACAGTAGGATGATGAAAGTGAAGCATAAAGTGTGCACCTTTTAGTTATTTTTAAAACCCCTAATAGAATTAGGGAAGGGAGAAGATGCAAAGCTAATGTAAGTAAAAATATGTGATGAGATGACAATAATACGAACTCCCTGCTGTTCCTGACAACAGTAAAGGGAACCACACGGATGTTGGCAGCAGGAGGAAGAGGATGACCGCTGGAAGAGCAGAAGACTTCACAAGGAAGGAGAGAAACTATGGTTTTCTCCTCTCTACACAAGTAACGCTAACGAACCAATAGTTCTGCTAATTCTAACTCTCTGCTCTGCTTGCTCTGCTTCTCTTTTTTTCTCTCTAACACCTCCTTCCTGCATCCAACCTTTTTGCGAGCTCAACCTAGGGGGATAATTATAGGGTGCAAAACCGTATTCTAATGGGATAAGAACAAGCAATGATCATTAATGGCAAGGACTCTAGTTCCCCAATCGAGCAAGGTGATTAATCAAGGTAGGGAACTCTCCAAGAAAGTTGTGTTCAAACCGGATACGGAAGGGTGAGAGACGACCCCCAGAAGGGCGTTAATTAAAATTGACGACCCGATTCAAGGCGTTAATTAAAAATACGACTGGGACAAAGGCGTCAATTCCTGGATTCAATTTTAGTAAGAAAAACCTTCCTTATTTGAAAATTATAAAATCGCGCCTGAGAGAAAGGCGTTAATCAAAAACACGCCCTAAGGAAGATGTTAATTCTTATTTTCCAATTTGGGTGGGGCTCGTAAAATACCAGAAATTGACGCCCTCGACACTAGCCGTCCTTTCTTTAAAGCGCGCCTAAGATCAGGCCGTTAATTAAAACACGTCCCAGATAAAGTCGTTAATTATAAAAATGCCAAGAAAATTCGTAAAAACATGCAAAAATTAGAAAAACTTCGTATTATGGAAATATTGAAGTTCACTTTGGGGCATTACATGGTGACATGAGGTTTGATCAACATAGCATCAATTTTGGCGTGTCTACACCCTTAACCTCCATTCCATCAAGCTTAAGCCTCGTATCATCAAGCTCAATTTTCTCAGGGCCAACATCAACAATACCTTCCTTATAATAAATTCAATCAAGCTCAGAATCAATATCAGCCTTCTCAACCTCCTCAGCCCAACTTCGAGGACAGATTTGACCAACTCCAACAACTTCTACTTTCTTAGAATCAATCCATTCAAGCTCAACAACAGCTCATTCAATCTCAGCAACAATCCATGGCTAAGTTGGAAGGTAAAATTAGGCAATTAGCTGCTAGCAATATGAGGAGAGATGTCGGTCAACTTCCTAGCCAACCTATCGCTAACCCCAGAAACCAATCTCCAGGCTTTCACCGAAGAACCCCTCTTCTGCCTCAACCAGACTAACCTCAGCCTCCTCCTCCTTTGGGCCCTCAATTTGAGAATGCCAAAGCTATATCTACCCTTAGGAGACGAAAGATTTTTGATGACCCATATCAGGCTAAGGACGTTAGTAGCAGTTCTGGCCATGAAGCCCATGTTGAAAGTTTTTTGATGACCCATATCAGGCTAAGGACGTTAGTAGCAGTTCTGGCCATGAAGCCCATGTTGAAAGTGATAGTGAAGATGAGGAGCCTATAATTGGGCAAGAGAAGAAGACACTAGAGGGGGGAGAAAACAAGTTGGATAAATGAAAGGCTAAAGTTGATGAAGGTAGTCCCCAAGAGTATGTTCCTAAGATCCCTTTTCCTGATGCTCTGAAGTCAAAAGCTCAAAAGAAAAAGCCGGTCCAACAGGAGGAATTAGTGGAATTGTTTAAATAGGTAAATATCAATATTCCACTATTGGATGCAATTAAGCATGTTCTGGCATATGCAAAGTTTCTGAAAGAGCTATGCACTCCTAAGAGGGAGCCTAAGGCGATAACTCAAAAGATCCACCTATCTGAAGATGTTAGTGCTGTGGTGATGAATCACTTACCTAAAAAGTTGAAGGATCCCGGAGCTCCTCTAATTTCATGTGATATAGGTGGAGTTACATTTGATAAGGTATTGCTAGACTTGGGTGCTAGCGTGAATCTTTTGCCCACCTTTATATATGAGCAATTTAATCTAGGGGAGTTGAAGCCCACTTCTATAATACTTCAGCTGGCGGATCGATATGTGAAAACTCCGAGAGGTTTACTAGAAGATGTTATTGTGAAAGTACATGATTGCTATTTCCCTGTGGATTTTCTCATTTTGGATATGGCCTCGTCCCAGGAATTAAAACACACTCCAATTATTTTGGGACGTCCGTTTCTAGCTATAGCGAAGGCCAACATAAACTGTGTCACGAGAATGATGGATATATCATTCGGAGGTGAGAAGGTTTCTTTGAATGTGTTTAGAGCATCCCAATATCCGGAACAAGATGAGGAATGCAATGCTATTGATATTTTTAAGGAATTGATCGATGAAAACCCGGATGAAGTGAAGGACACCTTATAAGAGGGTAGCATGCTGTAGGATTCACTATTCTCTTCTGCACCTTATTCTAAGATAGAGCCACTCCCTCCCTTGCAAGTTGAACATGTTCTTCCATCTATGGATCAGCCGCCCGTTCTTGAATTGAAACCTCTGCCGGATTCTTTGAAATATGCGTATCTAGGCCCCGACCACACTTTGCCTGTAATCATTGCTTCCACTCTCACTTCTGCTCAGGAATCTCAGCTTTTAGATGTCCTTCAGGAGCACAAGGGGGCGATAGGTTGGTCAGTGGCAGATTTGAAGGGTATTAGTCCGGATGTGTGCATGCATTATATCTATTTGGAGGATAATGCCAAGCCGAGCAGAGAGATGCAGCGCCGACTGAATCCAAACATGAAGGAGGTAGTCAAGAAAGAGGTTGTAAAGTGGTTGGATGCTGGGATTATATATCCCATTTCAAATAGCAAGTGAGTCAGCCCCACGCAAGTTGTCCCTAAGAAGTCAGGGCTAACGGTTGTTACCAATAAGAAAGGAGAAGAAGTGCCCATGAGGTTGCAAACGGGGTGGAGAATTTGTATAGATTATAGAAAATTGAATTCGATGATAAAGAAAGATCATTTCCCACTCCCATTTGTGGATCAAATTTTGGAGAAGCTGGCTGGGCAGAAGTATTTTTACGTTTTGGATGGCTATTCCAAGTACAACCAGGTTGTAATTTACCCAGAGGATCAAGAGAAAACAACATTCACGTGTCCCTATGACATGTTTGCTTTTAGAAGAATGCCGTTTGGGCTATGCAATACCCCAGCCACCTTTCAGCGGTGTATGATGTCTATATTTTCTGAAATGGTGGGTGAATTTCTGGAAGTATTTATGGAGGATTTCTCTGTGTTTGGTACTTCTTTTGAGAATTGCTTAGAAAATCTAACTCAGGTGCTAAAGAGGTGCATTGACTCAATTCTTGTGTTAAGCTGGGAGAAGAGCCATTTTATGGTTAGAGAACGAATAGTTTTAGGCCATGTGATTTCAGAGAGAGGGATAGAGGTTGATAAGGCTAAGGTTGATTTAATTTCTAATCTTCCTCCTCCTTCTTCTGTCAAACAAATTCGATCTTTTCTTGGCCATGCTAGATTCTATCGCGGATTCATTCAAAACTTCTCCACCATTGCTCATCCTCTTACTCAGTTGCTAGCTAAGGACACTCCCTTTCAATTTGATGATTCTTGTCTTAAGGCATTTAATTCCTTGAAAGCGGCCCTCACTCAAGCCCCAATTATGTAATCTCCAAATTGGTCACTACCTTTTGAAATCATGTGCGAAGCCTCAGACTATGCTATTGGAGCTATCCTAGGTCAAAGGATTGAAAAGAAACCCGTGGTGATCTATTATGCGAGTCGCACCCTCGCCGATACACAATTGAACTACATCACCACGGAGAAGGAATTACTGGTTGTCGTTTTTGCCCTTGAAAAATTTTGGTCATATCTGATAGGGGCTAAGGTTATTGTTTATTCTGATCACTTTGCTTTGAGATATTTACTTTCCAAGAAGGATGCTAAACCCCGTCTCATTCGATGGATTTTATTGTTGCAAGAATTTGATTTAGAAATTAGAGACAAAAAGGGGTCAGAGAATGTGGTAGCTGATCATCTATCTAGAATAGTGATACCTGAAAGTGCTCCTATGTCAGATTCTTTTTCCGATGAACAATTTTTTTCTATCTCTCACATAACTCCTTGGTATGCTCACATTGTCAATTACCTGACGGTAGGACAAATTTCGGGAGGGTGGACTAAGCAGGAGAAGGATCAATTCTTTTCAAAGGTTAAACACTATTTTTGGGAGGACCCAGAGTTGTTTCACATGGGTCCCGATAAGATTATAAGAAGATGTGTCCCCGAGGAGGAGCAACACTCTATTTTGAACTTCTGTCATAATCTGGCTTGTGGGGGATACTTTTTTGGAAAGGAAACTGCGGCTAAAGTGCTACACAGTGGATTCTATTGGCCCACATTATTTAAAGACGCATATGAATTTTCAAAAACATGTTTGAGATGTCAAGCAGTGGGTAATAATTCAAAAAGAGATATGATGCCGCTTAATCCCATTCTGATTGTTGAAATCTTTAATGTTTGGGGAATAGATTTTATGGGACCATTTTCACCTTCATTTGGCAATGAATATATTTTGGTGGCGGTGGACTATGTTTCAAAATGGATTAAAGCTGTGGCTACTAGGACCAATGATCATAAGATAGTAATGAAATTTGTCAAGAAGAACATATTTTCCAGATATGGTTATCCTAGAGCTATCGTTAGTGATGGGGGTTCTCACTTTACGAATTCTCAATCCGAGCTTTGCCTCGAAAATGATGCATAACTCATAAGCTCGCTACCCCCTATCATCCCCAAACTAGTGGCCAGGTTGAAGTGTCCAACATGGAGATTAAAAATATTTTGCATAAGACAGTTAGGCCAGATAGAAAAGATTGGTCCGAGAGACTAGATGATGCATTATGGGCCTATAGAACTACATTCAAAATGCCTATTGGCATGTCACCTTATCGCCTTATTTTTGGAAAAGCATGCCACTTGCCTGTAGAATTGGAACATAGATTATTTTGGGCCATTAAACAAGTTAACTTTGATCTAACTCAAGCTGGTGCCCAAAGAGCTCTACAACTTGATGAGCTGGAGGAATTAAGAAATGAAGCCTATGAAAATTCAAAGATTTACAAAGCTAAAACCAAGGCATTTCACGATAAGCATATTCACAGGAACACTTTTTCTATTATTCAAAAGGTTTGGCTTTTTAATTCTAGGCTGCGCTTGTTCCCCAGTAAGCTCAAATCCAGATGGGATGGACCGTTTGTGGTTGCTAAAGTTTTTGACCATGGTGTTGTTAAAATTTTGAATCCTAAAAATGGTGACATTTTCACTGTCAACGGTCAAAGATTAAAACCATACTTGGAAAGTGATCAGTTGTTAAAAGAGTCCATTGCTTTGAGTGATCCAGAATAAAATCTTTGCAAGCTTTCATGCGTCTGGCTGAAGACGGAAAACTTAGCACTTTTGGGAGGCAACCCAAGATTTTTTATTATTTGATGTTTTTTGTTTAAGGGTGTTTCAGTAGATAGGTCAAGGAGAAGAAGCTGTCGCCATCCATTAATGGCACGATTTACCCCACTCACCAGGTTGTATCCTTCCATCTCAACTATATTCTTTGTTACATTGTTCTATTACTTTCAGCTCTATATGCCATTGAGGACAATGTCATTTGTTGGGTCCCTGGGTAGGCGAGTGGACAAGAAGGGGGGTTGAATTGTCCCCAACGAACGATGGTAAATTTAAATGCTTATGCAATGGAAATTATAATATTGACAAGATTGAAGATATTAACTAAACACGATAACTAGGTTCTCTCGATCTCACTGTTCACATACAAACATTCAACCAATATAAACACTTAAGCACGCATCCACAAAAGCAAACCACAAGACACGGAATTTTTAAGGTGGTTCGGGACCACGACGGGCACCCTACGTCCACCCCTCACGAAACCCGGTGAGACTTCACTCGGGGATAAATCCCCAATCGGAGACAACGCTCCAAAAACACACGGGACGACGCCCGCACACACACGGGGACACGCCTCAACACACACACAGACGGAGACGAAGTCTCCCACACGATCCGACGACTGGATCACAAACACACACACGATCCGACGACCGGATCACAACACACACACGATCCGACGATCGGATCACAACACACACACACACGCTACAACAACCGCAGCATAATGACACACACACGACTGCACGTAGGTGATCAAACACGACCGTATACACAGACGGTCACACACACAAATATCTCTAATGTTCAGAAAATAAACATAAATATTCAAGCATGCTAAAACCCAAAAATATAGATCTTAGAACACATCACAAAGAACTGATAGAAGACACAGAAATGGTCCCCCTTTATTATCCAAGGCCGGTTGATGATGTTCCTTGAACAACGAGTTGGAGGGAAGCCGGATGAAGATGATTCTTGCATTCTTTTGATCCTATCGTTCATTCGCTCCTTTTCTTCTTCTTCCATGAACTCCAGATCTTTACGGATGTAGATGATATCCTCCTCGCAAGAGCTCCTCCACCGTTTCCCCCTTTTCTTCTCCTATAAGGAAGAACACAACAACATTAGGGTTCTTATTTTACAAATTCGGAGTTCACATTCATATATATAGATGAGTGGACAAAAGACACATAAAACACTCCCAATACATGTTAGAAACCCCCTAATATATTTAGGAACCAATGGGGGGTAGTTTGGTAAAGTTTTAGAAGGGTTTTCATTAGGTTTTGGACGCTCCCGGAAATCCCATTCGCGTAGTAGAGAATTGCCGGTCGACCGGATTCATTGGGGCGGTCGACCGGGCTAATCACCCATTCTGTTTTGGGGTAGCAGAGAACTTCCGGTCGACCGGTAGACACAGGTCGACCAGTTCAGAAAGTCCGGTCAACCGGTCCTGCTGAGATTCTGTTTGGACAGAACAGAAAAACATGGGGTCGACCGGCCTGGACTAGGCGGTCGACCGGCCATTCTGGGGTTCTATTTTGTCCATGGAAAAATGCAGGAAAACACATTTGAGAATTCAATTTCCACATCATATAAACTGTATCAATTGCTATTCATTTATGCAGTGTTTGAGCATTATCATACCATCAATAAAACCATTTTCATCAGGACTTTCATGAATTAACTTAGGCATTTTATCTGCACAAAAGAACCACATGAACAACATGCATAAACCATATTCAAAGCTTTAGCAATTCATGGAGGATGAATAAAACTCAATCTTCATATTGCACACTCAAAAGTTAATATCAAATCCCATACATTTGTGCAATATGTGAGCATATCACTTTGCCAACTTTCACCATGATTAATGCAAGAAGGTTTAAGCACATCATGAACTTGACTTACAAATCAACACCATTCAATCATGTGGTTCAAGCTAGAAATGAATCACGCCTAAAACCACAATTGTCATATTGGCAATTAAAGCACACAATGCACGGTGACTTGTTTTGCAAAAACCAAATGACTATGAATTCATAAAACCAGAGAGCATCATTAAAATCACATTCATCAAATTTCAAGTTAATAGGTTGAGGATATTTCAAGCCCAAAAATCTCATGAGGAAGAATGCATGAAAATACCCAACCAATACTTCGAAAACCTATTTGATGAAATGCATGAAACATAGAAGAGTCAACGCAATGCGATGAGTGAGTCAACTCCCTTTTTCAATAAGATCTCCATTGATGCACTCCTTTGAGTTCCAAACATGAATCATAGATTTTTATCCTTCAAATCAAAATATTCAAAGCATGAGATCCTTAAATACAAATCATTCATATGACTTTCAAATATGAACAGAGTTAACTCCCTTTTAGAAGAAGAGCTTCATTGATGGACTCCTTTAGATTCCAAGTATGAGCCATGGATTTGTGTTCCTACAAACCAACATAAATATAGCATTAGTTCCTTAAACACCAAGGGTTCATATGACTTTCAAGAGTGAACATTGAATCCATCTTTCAACTCGTCAAATCAAGATATAAAACATGTTGCTCAATGAAACACATACACACACAAACATAATCATTTTGATACCATTGAAACCAAACACGGACTAGGGGATGAAACAATCTCCCCCTTTTTGATGATGACAAAATGATGTGTGTGATAATACAGATTTGTAAACATTTGAAAACATTGAGCATACACCAATTCACCCATTCTCCCCAAGACAACATCATTCATAAAGTATTGAGCACACACCAAACATTCTCCCCCTTTTTGTCATCTACAAAAAGACAGGGGGTTATGATACCAATGCAAATACCAAGTGATGCTAATCAAAGGCCCAAAAGTAGGATACCAAATGTGGTTCAGATGCCAATTGTTGGTCAAATTAAAGGCCCCAAGATTTGCAAGTTCAATTCTTGATTAGTTTGTGAAAAGATATGATACCAAAAGTTAGAAGAACGCATTTCAGCATTCCTGCAACATGATGTATTCAAAATGGTGCATTTCAAAATAAACTATACCAATTGTTGAATACCAATCGTTGGAAAGTATGAATTGCTTAAGATGATTTCATGTGTGAACTATATGCATGCTAAAAATGCCATACAAGAAAAATATGTACATGATGAGCTTCATCTTTCAAATGCAATGAAAATGTACTATGTGAATGCTAATCATGTAAGATATAAAGCTATACACATGATGACTTCTATCAAATGTAAAGTTTATGCTCAAAATTAGACTAAAAGGGAATGCATGAACATGCAAGCACATAAGCACAATCGTCATGCACACAAATATTACAATAGTAACCCCCCCCTAAGTGAGGCATGGGTTAACAAAAGAGCATGAGATTTAAATTCAAAAAGTTATACATGAAGCATAACTAAGAGTTTTGTGCATACACAACTAGAAGTACTACAAAAACCATGAGTGTAAATAAATTCATAGAATACATACATCACAAAAATGCTCAGAAGTGAAATGTGATGTAATGAATAATGAGCTTCAAAAGATATGAAATTTCAGATTTTCTTAAGAACACTAGGGGGTAATCTCCTCTCTACACTTCCACTCTAGATTCTCGATTATCGGTAGCTTCGCACAACCCCAATTATTCTTCTTTTAATGGACTTCACCTTTCGGCCCGAGTTTCCTCATATGTCTCAATGGGGATTCCCGGCTACTTGGATTCGTCGCACATGTGAATTTTTGTTTCTCCTTTCGACACGAGTTTCCTCCTTTGTTTTAGGGGGGATTCCCGGTTACTCGGATCCACGTTCCACTTATTGAATTTTTGTGGGGTAGATAACTTTTTCCTCACGATTACTCTTTAATATCCATGTAGAGATTCAAGTTCCCTTTAAAGTGTTGGAAGAAATTTCTTAAATCCTTACCAAGTAAAGTCATTAAATTCATTGTGTGCAAGAGTGTGGGGGTAAATTTTTATTTTACGTGTATAAAATGAATTTGACAAAATACGGCTATGACTCCCCCTAAATGTATGCACGGTCGGAATCAAATCCTCCCCCTTAATATATGACATGTATCACATATGAATACAATCACTGCATTTTATTTAGCAAGGAGGTAAGGCCTTAGAAAGGTCAAGAAATAATTTTATAAGCTAAATACTTACAAGCATGTAAAGATTCAACAAAACAATCATGCAAGCATTCATGAGTCAAGATATGCAATTTACATGAAATACATGCATGTGCTCTATATGCATGAATATACAATATGCATCTTTTTACCATTTTATATGAATAATATGTGAATGATATGCAAGGATGCCAATGCATTCTTTTCATGCTAATTTTTAATTTTTGCAATGACTTGAGCATTTAAGAAAAGCATGAAGCAAGGGAATGCATGAGATGAGTTTTCAATGAATTTACCACAGAACCATGAGTAATTCATTTCAGATTTCTTTATGATGAACCATTTTCCTTAGAACCTGAACATTCAACCATGTTCATTCAAAACAGTATTGTATGAAATGAATTTTCAGTTTGAACAGATAAAGCAAATTATCATTTCTGCAAAGCAACCACACAAGGTTAATCAAGCAAGTTTTCAATACCAATTGTTGCATATGATCAAAGAATTTCACAGTTCCAAAATTTTACCTTTTTGAAACAAGAGAATTTTTCAGATTTAGTTTAAAAGATATTGCAGTTTAAAGGTAAATTCAATTCATTCAAAGCACATGATTCCTCATGAGCCAAACAATTCAATTTCAAAATTTTGGTACAAGACGGAGAGCATTGATCCTGAGATCACCTCACACATAGTGATGGCTTCCTAACAGGCCTAACCTGTCATTTCACACATCACCATTTGATAATACCAAATATTCATTCAATAAAGACATGTATGGCTTGTGAAGAATTTAGAGCATAACATGAGAACACACCAAAATCTCATTCAAAAATATCAAAACCATCAAGTTTAACAATGAAGGAGTAAAGTTGGGATTTTACCATATGAGTGTGTCTTGTTCTATTTTACTGGAACCCTTTTCATTCTTTATTTACCTCAAGGCACACCTTCACCACAACCGACTCATTTGTCAGATTTTGGCATCCAAGCCTTCTTGGGTCCTTGGATGTTAGAAGTATTTCTTCCAAAAGTTTTCTTTGACATTTTCATTGTCACCTTGTCATCACTTTTGATGGGGACATCAGAGCAAGACCACTTACTTTTTATTTTACATTTGAGTCCTTTTATTTGTATTTATATGCTTGGGAAAAAATGTACGCAATTGTAAGGCTTTATAAGCCAATTTGTCATTCCTTAGGATTGTTTGGGTTTTTGTGTAAAAGTCTAGTAGGACCAGCAAGGGGCCCGTATCTCTTTCCCCATTGGTCCGCCTAAGCCTTAGGGTCCCATGTAGGGCTGGTCAAAGGTCCAAGGTGGGCTTCTAGATGCTTGACCATTCAAGGGGACAAGGTGAAAGAAAATTCAAAATTGGACCAAGCAAAGTCCAAGATGCTTCCCCCTTAGAATATAGTTTATCCCATGTTGTATTATTTATTTAATTTGGTCATTTAACCACATGGGGAAGAAAATCCCCTCTCTCCCACGAAATTTCCATCCCCCCACCCCTTGCCATTCTCTATATAAGCCTATGTATAGTGTCATTAGAAAAATTAATGAAGAATTAAGCATTTTTGCCAAGAGCAAGTCCAAGGGCACCCCTTGTGTCTCTCCTCTCCCCCTTGCAGCAGTGATTACTACCCAGTCTAGGGTGTGAAGCCCTCATCTTAGTGTGACTCCAAGATCTCCAACCTCTGCTGGATGCGACTTCCGGCCGCCGCCTTCCGTTCGTGCCGCCATCGGGCCGCCACCGCCATCGCCGGAGTTCTATCCAAATCAGGACAGAACCTCATCTCTAAAATTTTATATTTTTTTATTGTTGTCTATTCTTGCCCTAATTTTGAGAGTTTGTTCTGCTCGTCTCCCCTAACCTCCAGTTCAAATTTTGTGTCATTTGGACAACATTTGGTATTTTTCCCATATTTATTGTTCTCCCCCTGTAATCTGCCATTCTGCATATCTATGGGACAGAGTCACCTTGTTGTATTTTTCCCACCCACTTATAAATTTCCAGAAACTCCACAAAAATTACTCACTATTCCTCACATATACTCCCTTTCACCATAATTTTAGTGGAGTCTAGAAAATTCCGTTTCCTCTCAGTCAATGGTCAGTTTCAGGCAGATCCCTTTCTGTCCAGAGTGTTAGTAACCTGATCCACAAGAAAACCCATAGTTTGCAGAGTTTTTCATTTCTAATTCCTTCTCTGGATCGACGGGAAAAAAAATATATTGTATTTATGTTAGTGCTCTTTCCAACGGTACTTGCCACGCCTCGATCGGCCTCCGGATCTGAGCACCATAATTCTTGCAATCGAGACGTGCAGATCTGTTCCTTGTGCAGGTCTGAAATTGTAGTTCGGGAATAATTCGTGCAAAAATACCAAAAGTCAACTTCTGGAACCGCCACTTCCGGGAGTCGATCAGGGACATCCCGCCATCGTCCCGGCCAAGCGGCGCCTTCAGAAGACCTCAGGAGGGTGACGTTCTTTTGGAAACCGCGCCTTACTGTCCAGCGAGTCAAACTGAGTTGGCACAGAACCGAGTCGGCGCAGGACCGAATCGGACCAGCAGGCCGAGTTCGCTCCGAACGCACCTCCAGATTGCTGCCCGTCAACACAGGGTCGGTCCTCCTGGGCCCCACTTGTAGCCCTTTACCTCCCTGCGTGGAGTGGGCAATAAAATTCACTGTTGTAATTAACTTTTTACCGTTGTTACCGGGAGTTACCGTACTTGGCCGGGAACGTCTTCACCACGCCCGGAGCGTGGAGGTAAACTCGCTCCCACTCTTTACCGCATTTTGCTTATCTCGTATACCTTTTGAATGCCGCTGCTTGTGATAGGTAATTAGCTCGATATCTATTTTTATCATCGCAGCGAGAGAGTGAGTGTACCGTCCCATGACTCGATCCGAGTTAATGCGGAAAAGTCGATACCCGAGACTCACGACCGATTTCTCAACCGCGCCTGGTCCCACGTCTTCCCTCGCTTACGGACGATCGTGAGCTAGAGTCCCAGGTCGCGTATCCGTCCCGCATCAATTTGGTATCAGAGCGCCAGTTGAGTCTAGGGTAGTCATTTGCAAAACTCTAAAAAAAAGAGTCATTTAAGTCGAGTCTAAGTCGGTCTAAGTGTCATATTTGCATACCATTAATCGGTATATCAAAAGGTGTTGTCCGAATGTTAGGCTAGGCCTATCGGGAAGGCCGCACACTTGCGTGAGTGATCTTCGGATCGATTAACTCTGCCACGTACCGAGTCTTGGTTTAAGTCTAGGGTCCTTAGTGTGCATTAGTTAGTGCATTCCAACTTTGCATTAGTTAGGGTCGTGTCTAGTGTCTTGTTTCCGTGTGTCGGCATGCCCGCCTTGTAGTTCTCCATTTCCAATGGAATCTCGATCGCCCAGGCGATATGACCGTTGGCACACCCATGGACTTGGCAACCACCCTCTCCACTTCCGTAGGCCCGAAGCCTCGGATTTTTATGGCTCCAATGACCCAGGCGACTACCTCAAGTGGGAGGCCGCCATGGACACATACTTTGATTGTTATACTACGTCCGAAGCTGGGCATTTCTATTTTGCCAAGGAGTGGCTCCTCCGCGAGGCGACCGAAAAGTGGAGAGACATCGAAGGCTTGAGAGAGGTTAGGAGGCAATGGCCCATCGAATCATGGTGGGACATGAAGAGAGAGCTTAGGAGGGTCTACCTTCCCAATCCGGTCCCTTCCAACCCGTCCCACCCATTTACTTCCAACCCCGTGGGTCACACCTCCAGCCGACCCCACCAACTCACTTCTAACCAAGTGGGTTATAATCGGAGGCAAGGAGCCCCGCTCTTAGATGAGCCCCGACCCAAGCCTAGGTTGGTTGATTACGGGCAAGTCCACCGCGATACCCCTACTCCAACCTATACCATTTCCGAACTTGTGCAAATGATTTCGGAATGGGTGGATAGGAGGTGCGCTTATTTTGAGTCTCTAGTCTCCCCTTGCCCACCTCCGAGGCAAGAGGTAGCCATATGCGAGCCTAGGGAGGCCATAGCCCATAGCCCCAACCCGGCCCCACCTACGGGGTCCCAAGGACCACTTCCCCTCCGGGAGGACATGCCTTCCTGGCCCATGAGAGCTCCTTTGCCGCCGCCCTCACATCTTTATTCGGAGCCATTTCATTTGGAGCCACCTCAGCCCGAGCCACCCGTGTTTCTAACAGGAACGCTTTTCATCGCCGAGTCACTACTTAGCTGGCTCAAGAATGGCTCGGTCCCACCTCCCTTTCCATCCATGGACCCCACCCTACCTCTAGTGCCAATCAACTCATTTCACACCACTTTCCGGTCTAGTCGCTATGTGGATACATTGGATGACCTTCTTAAAGGGTTAGACCGGCAATTGACATTTACGCACTTGTTAGCCCCAGGCTTCGACCGACCTATAGGTCATAGCTTCACACATCCATCCCTACGGTCTATCACCTCCGTGTGCACCGTGGGTCATGTCACCACGGAGGTTCTTCTACTCGTCCCGTTACTGGTCGAGCCTGACTTCATTCCTTTTATCCCGAGGGAGGAGCCATATCTTCTATACATTGTCCCATCTACCACGATAGATGGAGGTGACCATCACCTTCAAGAATTTCAAACATGGGACTATGTAATGGAGGAACCGAGGGGTCACACATTCTTTGACCCATTCGTCCACTTCACTAGTGGGCCTCGTGACCCACCATTTCCCTTACACCTTGTTAGGGAAGTCCACGACCACACCCCTTCCCCACGGGCTAGTCCACCAACACCCAACCCGGGGATCGTTCCATGGTCATCATATAGGAGTGTCAAAGAAGGTGAATTCGGTTCTCCACCTATCAAATCCACTAGGGAGCATGTGCATGCATGGTGCCTCTTAGGATCTTTAGGAGTTTTCCATTCTGCCAACCACCGGTTACATCTAGTGTATGCATGGCACACATTCGGGTGTCCTGGTCCGCCACCGCATATGTATGGGTCAGACTAACAATAGGTTTGTCTAGGGTCTTATGTGTCTGTGCATATATCGAGTCGAGTCGGTCCTTTGTACGCTCGCGTTGTCAGTCCCTTTCGAGTGTGATACTTGTCGGACTTTGGGATCGGCTCTACCTCTACATATCGGATCTAGTCACATAAAGGGACCTAGCGGTGATTCCTAGTGAGCCTTCGAGCCGCCTCCCTCATTTGAGAGTGACCCCACCCTGGAGTGTCCACCTCTAGCCTCCTCCCCTGCAGCGTGTGCATATCGAATCTATACGGGATGAGGAGGTGTCGAATGCTTGGAGTGGAGCGTACTCCGCGCTTCCTGGTACGATGACGGATCCGCCGGCGTCACGAGCAGTCGCACTCCTTACTCGACGGGGTCGAGTTCTTCCCACCCGGGGAGAATTGATGGGGACATCAGAGCAAGACAACTTACTTTTTATTTTACATTTGAGTCCTCTTATTTGCATTTATATGCTTGGAAAAAAATGTACGCAATTGTAAGGCTTTATAAGCCAATTTGTCATTCCTTAGGATTATTTAGGTTTTTGTGTAAAAGTCTAGTAGGACTAGCAAGGGGCCCGCACGTCTTTCCCCATTGGTCTACCTAAGCCTTAGGGTCCCATGTGGGGCTAGTCAAAGGTCCAAGGTGGGCTTCTAGATGCTTGACCATTCAAGGGGACAAGGTGAAAGAAAATTCAAAATTGGACCAAGCAAAGTCCAAGATGCTTCTCCCTTATAATATAGTTTATCCCATGTTGTATTTTTTATTTAATTTGGTCATTTGACCACATGGGGAAGAAAATCCCCTCTCTCCCACGAAATTCTCATCCCCCACCCCTTGCCATTCTCTATATAAGCCTATGTATAGTGTCATTAGAAAAATTAATGAAGAATTAAGCATTTTTGCCAAGAGCAAGCCCAAGGGCACCCCTTGTGTCTCTCCTCTCCCCCTTACAGCAGTGATCGGTGCCCATTCTAAGGTGTGAACCCCTCATCTTGGTGTGACTCCAAGATCTCCAACCTCTGCTGGATGCGACTTCCGGCCGTCGCCTTCCGTTCGTGCCGCCATCGCGCCGCCGCCAGGAGTTCTGTCCAAATCAAGATAGAACCTCATCTCTGAAATTTTATCTTTTTTTATTGTTGTCTATTCAAGCCCTAATTTTGAGAGTTTTTTCTACTCGTCTCCCCTAACCTCCAGTTCAAATTTTGTGTCATTTGGACAACATTTGGTATTTTTCCCACATTTATTGTTCTCCCCCCTATAATCTGCCATTCTGCAGATCTACGGGACAGAGTCGCCTTGTTGTATTTTTCCCACCCAGTTATAAATTTTTAGGAAATCCAAAAAAATTACTTAGTGTTCCTCAAATATACCCCCTTTCACCATAATTTTACTGGAGTCTAGAAAATTCAGTTTCCCCTCAATCAACGGTCAGTTTTAGGCAAATCCCTTTCTGTCTTGAGTGTCAGTAACCTGATCCACAGGAAAACCCGTAGTTTGCAGAGTTTTTCATTTCTAATCCCTTCTCTGGATCGACGGGAAAAAAATATATATTGTAGTTCTGTGAGTTCTCTTTCCAACGGTACCAGCCACGCCTCGATCGGCCTCCGGATCTGAGCACCATAATTCTTACAGCCGAGACGTGCAGATATGTTCCCTGTGCAAGTCTGAAATTACAGTCCGGGAAAAATTCGTGCAAAAATACCAAAAGTCAACTTCTGGAACCGCCACTTTAGGGAGTCGATCAGGGACATCCCGCCATCGTCCCATCCAAGCGGCGCCTTCAGAAGACCTCAGGAGGGTGACGTTCCTTTAGAAACCGCGCCTTACTATCTAGCGAGTCAAAACTGAGTTGGCGCAATACCGAGTCGGCGTAGGACCGAGTCGGACCAGCAGGTCGAGTTCGCTCCGAACGCACCTCCAGATTGCTGCCCGTCAACCCAGGGTCGGTCCTCCGGGGCCCCACTTATAGCTCTTTACCTCCCTGCGTGGAGTGGACAATAAAATTCACTGTCGTAATTAACTTTTTACCGTTGTTATTGGGAGTTACCGTACTTGGCTGGGAACGTCTTTCCCACGCCCGGAGCGTGGAGGTAAACTCGCTCCCACTCTTTATCGCATTTTGCTTATCTCGTATACCTTTTGAATGCCGCTGCTTGTGATAGGTAATTAGCTCGATATCTATTTTTATCACCGCTGCGAGAGAGTGAGTGTACCGTTCCGTGACTCGATCCGAGTTAACGCGGAAAAAGCCGATACCCGAGACTCACGGCTGGTTTCTCAACCGCGCCCGATCCCACGTCTTCCCTCTCTTAGGGACGATCGCGAGCTAGAGTCCCAGGTCGCGTGTCCGTCCCGCATCAACTTTTCATAATCCTGCAATCCTCAATGACAAGTCCATGGTTACCATAATAAAAGCATTGAGGGTTGACAACTTTGGCAAAAGATTTTATTTTAACATGATCAAGAGAGTTTTCAAAAATATTCCTTCTTCTGTTTCCAAAATTTCTAGGTCTAACAAAATCAAACCTAGTATTCATTCTAGAAATATGGAAATTCTCAATTTTCAAAAACTAACATTCATTCATGACATGACCGTATTTCCCATAATGAAAGCAACAGGGAGTTGTGGGTCTACGGAATGATTTTCCCTTGTTTACATGAGTGTTCGTGAATGGATTTTTATTATGGGATACAAACTTTTAGCATGGGAAGCATGTTCATTTCTGAATTTTCTTTGAAAGTTAAACTTAGCATTCATGGCACGATAATCATCATTTTATTTCACAAAGCAATCATCCATGACATGACCAAGTTTGTGACAATAAAAGCATGAGACATTTTTCTTTCTTTTGATGGAAGATTTATCTTTGCATGTATTTTGATCATCCATTTTCAAGATAACACAATCATTCATTTCATGACCAAACATGCCACAATAGAAGCATTTAACATTCAACTTTGATTTTTGAGATCTATTTGACATGGAAGACTTTTTGTTGAAATTTTTCTTTTTATCAAAACCATTTTCAGATATTTTCACTTGAGGAACTGGAGGAGGTGTTTTGGAGGTGCTAGGAATGTCGAAGGCATGAACAAAAGAGGTTTTCATTTTTGATTCAAAAGATTATTTGTTGACCTGGATGTAACCAAGATCCTCTTTTTGAAAGTTCACCTTAACACCTAGCATTGTGTCTAAGTTCTCCTTCCCATAGACAAATCTAGACAAATCAAGCTTCAAGTTGTTGATCTCTTTTTCACATGCAAGGATTTTATCGTCAAGCAAATAATTCTTTGATGTGAGTTTTTCATTTTCTTGCATGAGGTTTTTATTTTCGAGATTTGTGCAGTGAAGTTTTTCAACAAGTTTTTCAAGAACCTTTTCAGTTTTAACATGCTCTGAACTCTTTGCAAGCAATTGTTCATTCTCACATTTCAACAAGGAAATCTCTTTTTCAAATTTTTCAAAACATTTCAAGCTACCTTCAAGTAAGGAAATCTGAATCAACATGGCACCTTTTTCCTTTTTAAGTTTTTCATTTTCATTCATGATGCTCTTGCTATAAAATTCAGAGTCAAGCAAGTTTTCAAACATCTTCTTATCATCAGAAAGAGAAGTTAGTTTGTTTCTTAAGCTTTCTTCAGATTTATCAAGCATGAAAATTTGAGACATCAAGAATTTATTCTATTTCCTCAATTCATCACACTCATTTTCAAGATTCAAGGATTTATCACATTTTGTAACCAAGGTGTGTTCTCTGCGCATGTCAAAAATTTCTTTATCAAGCTCATCTATTCTAGATTTCATGTCTTCATTTTATCTTTCCAAGCATTCATTTTCTGATTTCAAAGCTTCATTTTATTTTTCCAAGGTTTTACAGTTTTCACAAGAAGCATTAGCGTGCATGATGTTTTCAATTTTTGATTCAAGCAATTTGCATTTCACATAAGAAACAGATGTACTCAGAATTTCTTTAAGTTTCTTTTTCATTTTCTTATTTTCAGATTTAAATTCCTTACATCTGTCATGCATTTCAGCATATGCCAATTGCCATTCCTCAACAGAAAGCTCTTCAGAATTAGAATTTACCTCAACCTCGCTCTCTCCATGAGCCATCATGCAAGCATCCATTCCATTTCTTTTATACTTGCATGCCAGCTTGTTCCATACTTCCCTTGCTGACATGCATGCTGAAACAAATATAAGTACATCAGATTCTATGCTATTCATCATAACATTTAATGTAGTATCATTTATAGCATTTTTCTTGATGTATTTTTCATTCCGTTTATTTTCATTTGTAGGGAGTTTATGTGGACCATTACATATCACTTTCCAAATTTCAGGTTCATAAACTCAAAGATAAGCAGACATGTTATTTCTCCAAGCAATGTAGTTGTGACCATCAAAACGAGGAGGAAGAGAAGATGAAGCACTACAAGACACGATGCTCAATGAAACTCGCCGAGGGATCACTCTAAAGGTCGTTAGACCCTATAAGTTAGAGCCGTGGCTCTAATACCAATTGTTGGGTCCCTGGGTAGACGAGTGGACAAGAAGGGGGGTTGAATTATCCCCTACGAACGATGGTAAATTTAAATGCTTATGCAATGGAAATTATAATATTGACAAGATTGAAGATATTAGCTAAACACGATAACTAGGTTCTCTCGATCTCACCATTCACACACGAACATTCAACCAATATAAACACTTAAGCATGCATCCACAAAAGCAAACAACAAGACACGGAATTTTTAAGGTGGTTCGCGACCACGACGGGCTCCCTACGTGCACCCCTCACGAACCCAGTGAGGCTTCACTCGGGGATAAATCCCCAAATGGAGACGACGCTCCAAACACAGACGGGGACACGCCCCAACACACACACAGATGGAGACGAAGTCTCCCACACGATTCGACGATCGGATCACAAACACACACACACACGATCCGACGACCTGATCACAACACACACACATACACGCTGCAACAACTGTAGCACAATGACACACACACGACTGCACGCAGGCGATTAAACACGACCGTATACACAGACGGTCACACACACAAATATCTCTAATGTTCAGAAAATAAACATAAATATTCAAACATGCTCAAACCCAAAAATATAGATCATAGAACACATCACAAAGAACTGATAGAAGACATAGAAATGGTCTCCCTTTGTTTTCCAAGGCCGGTTGATGATGTTCCTTGAACCACGAGTTGGAGGGAAGCCGGATGAAGACGATTCTTGCGTCCTCTTGATCCTCTTGTCGATGCGCTCCTTTTCTTCTTCTTCCATGAACTCCAGATCTTCACGGATGTAGATGATATCCTCCTCGCAAGAGCTCCTCCACTGTTTCCCCCTTTTCTTCTCCTACAAGGAAGAACACAACAACATTAGGGTTCTTATCTTACAAATTCGGAGTTCACATTCATATATATAGAGGAGTGGACAAAAGACACATAAAACCCTCCCAATACATGTTAGAAACTCCCTAATATGTTTAGGAGCCAATGGGGGGTAGTTTGGTAAAGTTTTAGAAGGGTTTTCATTAGGTTTTGGACGCTCCCAAAAATCCCATTCGCATGGCAGTGAATTGCCAGTCGACCGGATTCATTGGGGCGGTCGACTGGGCTAATCACCCATTCTATTTTGGGGTAGCAGAGAACTTCCGGTCGACCGGTCAGAAAGTCAGGTCGACAGGTAGACACAGGTCGACCGGTTTAGAAAGTCCGGTCGACCGGTCCTACTGAGATTATTTTTGGACAGAACAGAAAATCATGGGGTCGACCGGCCTGGACTGGGCGGTCAACCGGCCATTCCGGTGTTCTATTTTGTCCATGGAAAAATGCAGGAAAACACATTTGAGAACCCAATTTCCACATCATATAAACTGAATCAATTGTTGTTCATTTATGCAGTGTTTGAGCATTATCATACCATCAATAAAACCATTTTCATCATGACTTTCATTAATTAACTTAGGCATTTTATTTGCACAAAAGAACCATATGAACAACATGCATAAACCATATTCAAAGCTTTAGCAATTCATGGAGGATGAATAAAACTCAATCTTCAGATTGCACACTTAAAAGTTAATATCAAATCCCATACATTTGTGCAATATGTGAGCATATCACTTTGCCAACTTTCACCATGATTAATGCAAGAAGGTTTAAGCACATCATGAATTTGACTTAAAAATCAACACCATTCAATCATGTGATTCAAGCTAGAAATGAATCACGCCTAAAACCACAATTGTCATATTGGCAATTAAAGCACACAATGCATGGTGACTTGTTTTGCAAAAACCAAATGGCCATGAATTCATAAAACCAGAGAGCATCATTAAAATCACATTCATCAAATTTTAAGTTAATAGGTTGAGGATATTTCAAGCCCAAAAATCTCATGAGGAAGAATGCATGAAAATACCCAACCAATACTTCGAAAACCTATTTGATGAAATGCATGAAACATAGAAGAGTCAACGCAATGTGATGAGTTAGTCAACTCTTTTTTCAATAAGATCTTCATTGATACACTCCTTTGAGTTCCAAACATGAATCACAGATTTTTATCTTGCAAATCAAAATATTCAAAGCATGAGATCCTTAAATACAAATCATTCATATGACTTTCAAATATGAACAGAGTTAACTCCCTTTTAGAAGAAGAGCTTCACTGATGGACTCCTTTAGATTCCAAGTATGAGCCATGGATTTATGTTCCTACAAACCAACATAAATATAGCATTAGTTCCTTAAACACCAAGGGTTCATATAACTTTCAAGAGTGAACATTGAATCCATCTTTCAACTCATCAAATCAAGATATAAAATATGTTGCTCAATGAAACACATACACACACAAACACAATCATTTTGATATCATTGAAACCAAGCACGGACTAGGGGATGCAGCATCATTCAAGTTGGGGGGAGAGAAATTTTTCTTGATGTATATAGTACAACCTGATTCTTGCATAAAAATGAATGAGAAGATGAAATCCCCATTCTGAGTTTTATTAATTCACGCTCTAAATTGAAAGTAATTCTGGAATAGAAAAAGCTGGAGAAAAGGATGAAGGAAAATTTATTCAAATCTAGCCATGAAAAATTGATATAAGAATCTCCTTAACGTTCATGTGCACTTTAGAAAAATGAAAATCAGATTGCACACTAATGAAACAAGCAAGGTAAGCTCTTTGTTATTTTGGATATGGTGTCTGATGCTCTGCGCTTCTCAAGAAAGAGATATTTTTAAACTTTCTGTCAAGTTATCTGTTAAATTAATACAAATAGCACATTAAAAAAATAAAAAATAAAAAAATGATGAGAAAAGAAACACACCATGAAAAATGCTCCAATTCTTAGTAACCGGGTCCACTTCACCTAACAAGTATTGAGGTTCACGTCAAACGGAAAAGGGAACCTTGATCTGTAAAACTGGGCCTGCTTCTCCTAAGGCAAGAGTCGAGGTTCATGTTAAACAGTGAAGGGTAGTGCAGCATCATGTGTGTAAAAAGATCCCTAAGGGACAAATAAATAAGGCAGATAAACAGCTAGTATGATTAATGCTCTTCTCTAAGAGGTGCAGGATTGTAAGGCACTTGCTCGGAATAGCAAATGGGGATGCAATTGCCTAAAGCTGTGGATTTGATAGTTACACATGCACAAGTGCTATTGAGCTTTGATTTGAATTCTTGATCATGTACTTTAAGTTCTTACATAAGGCTAGTGTGCATTAATGATTCCGGATTCCTAATCTTTTGGTTGATTCTATGAAGGGAGAGCTGGATATGAGAGTATGGATTTTGCAAACTCTTGTAAGTCCTAAAATTTTAATTTATTTGTATTACTAAGGGACTAGCAATGAGTAAGTTGGGGGTGTGATAAGTGTCACATTTTATATCATAAGTTGCATCATATTTATCATCTTTGAGCATTTAATGAGTATAGTTATGCATTAATACGAACAAATCTCATTCTCACTCATTATTTGAGTTTGCATACATTTTTATCATCTTTTTGAGCCTAAGTGATAATGTGAGAAATATTTAAGAATTTGCACAATTATTTGAAAGTCATTTTAGATGAAATATGTTGATATTTTAAATTTTCTAAATTTTCAGGAAATAGCGACCGGATGGTCAGACGCCAATTTTAAAGATTTTTCAGAAAATACGAATTAGCGATTGACCGAAAGGGCGCTAATTTATTTTGTTGGAAAAAAGGAAAGCTGAAAAAAGAAGAAATGAAGAATTAGCGACTTCTTTCGGAGGCGCCTATTCGTTTTATGAATTTAGAAAAAGGAGAAAAGCTGGAAAATACAAAGGAATACGTGACTGTTTAAGCAGGCGCAGATTCTATGGGAAAAAGAAATAGCGACCGCTTGCGCGGGAGCTCATTCAATTATGTGAAAAATCAGAGAAAAGCGAGAAAAAAGAATTAGCGACTGTTCACACAGTCGCTATTTCTTGGATTTATGGAAAATAAGAAAATGTCAAAAAAGGGAAAAGGTATATGCGACCGCTTGCATAGCCGCTATTTTAAATTACGCCCGCCGCCCAGTCGCCATTTTCGCTAGAATTCGAAGCAGAAACGGGAAGGTCTCTTTGAAGTCATCTTGCCACGATTTGATGTTATCCTTCCATGTTTTGATCAAAGGAGAGTCTATCTATGGCAAGAGACCTAATCAAGCAACTAATCCAAGCTGAGAAATCGAATTGAAGTCAATCTGGAAAGCATCGACCATGGGTTCTCTGCAACCTATTTAACCTGCCCGAGAGCCACTGTTGGAAGGAGTTCGCGAATTAGCTTTTTAGCCCTTTCTTCTCGCCACTTTTTCATGCACTTCTACTCATCGCTCTAAATTGCTCTTGTTGTGCCCCTGTGGTCATTTCACTCATTCGACATCATCCTGTGGTCATTTGAGTTATTTGATATTTTTGGTTTTGATAATGGCTAAACACTATAAGTCATTGTTATTTTCCACTCTCATATGACTAACATACGTGATGTTTTATTCATGACAGATAAGCCAATGAATGGACAAGGAATGGAGTGGAGATGGCAAATGTGAAAGCCTAATGATCACGCCCAAGCAAGGATGGAAAACCTTTAAAATCGTGATCAATCAAACGATCAAACTCATGGCAGTTGCCTGGCAAACCAAACGAGTGGATAAGCATCTTGCCTCTCTACCATTCAATACAGGTGGTATATGTCATTTACTGTCAAGCACCATTGGTAAGATTCTTACCTTGTCATAGCTATCAATCTCACCAAGGGTATTCCATATACCTCTCATTTCTAAACTTCATTCATGATAATTGAGATTCATAATGATAACTTGGATTGATAACTTACAAGTTCACTCTTCAAATGCATTAGTTTCTCATTCCAAACATGGTAACATGCTCAAATGGTCTTGATGCTTCTAATACATAAACCAAGTGAAATCCAACCAAATGTATGAAATAAACATCTACTTAAAATCATTGTTAATTTGGATCTATTTCATTGGGCTAACACTTCAACTTTGCAGGACTAGGTCATTCCAGTCGACACTTCACATAGCCACGGTCGATGCACAAAGAAGCATCACCAAGAGAACCCAAGGTCAAAGACTGATCAGTTGACACCTTCAAGACTATCAAGGTTGATGCCACAGATGAGAACAGGATGCTAAAGGAGATAAGCGACTGAGCTAAAGGGTTACCGGACTGAACCAGGGAAACCCGGGGGTCTGCCCAACTGGCAGTCGACCGCCAGCATAGGGGCGGTTGACCGCCCTTGCCAGCAGCTCACAGTCTACAAGGTCTCTCAGTGGCGGTCGACCGCCAGCCCAGTAGCGGTCGACCGGAAATTTCATAGATTAAATTTCTACAGGGTTTCTCAGTAGCGGTCAACCGCCAGCTTCTGTAGGTCGACCGCCAGCCCCGAGCCAACAATTGTTGACTTCATTTTCCAACTCGAGGCCAGCCCCTTTCCATGGATTTGTTTAATCATAAGTCACCTAATCTCCCATGATTTGTGGATCTGGTCTGGGGGTGTCTATGGACCATTCAAAGTCTATAAAACCAATGCAAGAGGGTTAGAAACCCTAGTTGATCAATTGAATCAAAGAGAGATCAAGAGAGGCTAGAGGAGGTGCTTGGAAGAAGGGGTACTGTAGCCATGAACAGTACTTCGTGCAGAAGTTCTTCATCCATTCCAAGGTGATTCAAGCATAGATCTGAAGCAAGCAACCTCCAAGGAAGCTAGAAGCAATCAAGATTCTCAAAGGTGATCAAAGCTGCATCCTTAAACCTCTTCATCAACTCAAGAGGATCAAAAGAAAGATCAAAGCTACATCCAACACTCTCTCCATCAACTCAAGGTGATTCAAGCTCATATCTCAATCCAGCAACCTCTAAGGAAGAGTAGAAGCAAGCAAGGCTATCAAGGTGAACCATTGAAGCTCATTTCTCAAGGGAGATCAAATCTGCATCCTTATCTTCTTCATCAACTTAAGGTGATCCAAACAAGATCCTTTCACAAGGAAGAAGATATCACTGAAGCATCAGATTCAAGCTCCAGCAATCTCAGATAAGATCTTTTCTCTTTGAGCATATTACATATCTTGTTTGAGTGTTTTCAATTTGTTCTCGTTTCATTTTGTTCAAACCATTGAAACTGAAGATCGTCCCTACCAGTGGTTAGTAGGAAGGTAATCGAAAGTTGTCCGATCTACGGTGTTGATGTCCCTACCGGTGGTTAGTAGGAAGGCAATCAGAAGCTATCCGATCTGCGGTGTTGACGTCCCTACTAGTGGTTAGTAGGAAGACAATCGGAGGTGTTTTCGATCTACGGTTCAGTGCATTGCACTAGTGGAGCCTCCCCGGATTTGGTGAGGGGTGGACGTAGGACTGGGGATTCAGTCTGAACCACCTTAAAATCCTCTGTGTTGTGGTTTGCTTGTGCGATTGCTTCATGATAGATGCATGCTTAGGTTCAATATCTATATTACTTATTCATCTTGCTAAGCAAATCGTTGTGTGCTACGCTAAGCTAGTTATATTCTGCTGTAATTCTTTTTATCTAGCTTTAAAGAGGGCTGCATTTCAAAAATAGAGGCAGATCTATTCACCCCTCCCCTCTAGATCCGCCATCTACTACTCAACAAGTGGTATCAGAGCAAGGCTCTGCCATTCCCAGATCCTACGATCTGTAGGGAAAGATCCCGGTGTATTTTATTTAGATGGCTTCATATGCTACACATGCTTTGATGGTTTCTCCGCCCATTTATGATTGTTCAGCTTTTTCTACATGGGTAGGGAGAATGTTCATCTATGTTAGCTCCATAGATCCACAATTGTAGACTCTTATATACGATGGTCCTCATGAGCTGCCATTAAATTCAATTGATTGGTCAGCCGAACATGAGACCAAACACAATGATAATCTTACTGCATATAACTTAATTACAACTGCAGTTGATCTCAGACTAACTCATCTTATGTCCTCCTGCAGCACAGCCAAGCAAGTACTGGACAGGTTGGTGAAAATCAATGAAGGGAAGGAACAAGAACAATAATGCTTCATGGCCGACCGTGCAGAACAATCCAGCAATACATCCTCATCACTAGTAAACTTTGACTCCGAGGAATTCACTTTTGAAGAGCTTATGGAAGCTTATGATGAGTTGATTACTCAATACAAAAAGGTAAAATCAGAAAACAAAAATTTGAAAAAGGATCTCAAGAAAAGTAACCAAAATGAAAGCTCTTTTTGTAAAAACTGTTCTACTTTTGAAGAGCTTAACGACACTCTTTCTTTTGATCTAGATACGCATAAACAAAGCATTGCATGTCTAAGGGATGAAAATGAAAATCTTCATGATGAAGTCACTAGGTTGGAAGAAATTGTAATAAAACTTCAAAAGTAACCTAAATCAATCTCTAATGATCAAACTGTGGCCGATGGGCTAATGCATGATGAGAGGTTGATTGAAGAAAGTAAAAATTTTGAAACTCAAAGTGAAAAGGTCCTAAAAGAAACTGAAGTTTCATGCTCTGCTAATTTTACATGCAAAGAATGCTCGTTCTTGAAAAAGATAAATATGGGTCTCCATGATGATCTTGAATGGCAACAAAATCTGATTGATTCTCTGAAAGAAAATAATAGAGAATTGTTGAAAAAGAAAATTGAACTTGAACAAGATGAAGAGGAAATGAATGAAAAACTGGTTGCACTTGGAAAAGGCAAAACTGTCATTGATGATTGCTCTGAAATATTGCATGCTTTAGAACAAGAAAATCAAAATCTTAAAGCAGTAAATGCCATGCTCAATGAGCAATGGGCAGCATGCGAAGAGGATCGTGCTGAATCTAAACAGCATATTTTCTAGCTTGAAAATGAAATTCAAGGTTTGAATGACTTCCTGTCAATGTTTGCCCAAGACCAAGAGTCTGGATCATCAGAAGCTACCACATCCTGTGGTCACCAAAAAGGGCATACTGCTCGAAAGAAAAGTAAAATTCAGCATGCTCATCCAAACATGCACTACAACATGTCCAATGCTAAATACCATGCTTTCCACAAAATGAATGTCCATTGTTATTATTGTGGTAGACATGGTCACACTATGCATGATTGTTTCATCCTAAGAAATGATGAGCTTAGAGCAGGACAGCAAGTGAAAGGGCAACGAAAGAAATATGTCAACACTGGCAGAGGGCCTGCTCAGTAGAACTCTGCACAGAATCGCATGGAGAATCAGAAGTGTCGACATTCCCATCCAGATAGGTCGACACTCCCCATGGCCTTTGAAAGAAATGCTTCTCTTTGCTGCCTTCATTGTGGTAAGACTGGTCACACTGACCAGGAATGCTGGCATCTGAAAGAAAGACACCACCCTCATACCATGAAAGGTAAAAATCACGCTCACCCACAAAAGCATAGTCCACATGCACACGCACATGAACATAAAAAGAATAATCAATCTTTTGTGCATTGTTTCTATTGTGGGAAAAATGGACATGAGATATATGATTGCCACACAATGAGGGAGGATGATGTGATTGCCCTGAAAAAGAGGAGCCAAGATGCTAAACATGTTGCTAACCCACAAGGACCCAAGCAAGCTTGGGTACCTAAAAATTCCAAATGAGAATTTTGGGTACAGGATGCCTTGGAGCTGAGAAATGAATGGTCAGGTAAATAAAAGCTCAAGACACAGGTATGTAAATAATTTTTTTTGTCATTTTGCATGTTTAGTCTTGACATGTAGATAGTGCATCATAAATTTGCCCATTTTGTTCAATAAAATTATGTAAACTGAATTACTTGTTTGAAATGATGATTTATCCTCCGTGGTGTGAAGATGAACACATGAGCTAGATTAATTGCTCACACCCTGCTTGACCTCTGGTATTTCAAATGGTCGAGAGTTGAAAGGCAAGTCATGCTTACCTAGAACTCTTACTATGCGTGAGAAGGATCTAAGATCAAAACCTCCGCCGTGTACTCGAGATCAATTATTTCAGCTGTTTAATTCATGCGAAACTTGTTATGCTGATGAAGTTGATGTGATGATGAGTTGTTTGGTACCTGATATCAGCCACATGAAATTCTTGGATTTTGGTTTTGATGATGCATATCATGGCTGCATTTTCAACTCGTTATTCATGTTAGCATTGTTCAAAGGGGGAGTCTAGCAATTGACATCATCATGTTGTATTCAGTTCAAAATCAATTGTGAATGTTTTGTGTTTGCATCATCTTGTGATCTCATATACTCTAATGCAAATCATGTTTAGAAAAACACAAAAAAAATGTGCAATCATCATGCAGCATCTTCATTGCATTGTGCATTCACATAAGTCTTAGGCTGCATAGTTCATTGCCAACCCATGCCTGCTTTCAGAAGGAGTCAACATCTAAAACTAAGCTGCATGCTCCCTTAGAATAAAGTTGTATCAAATGGATGTAAAAAGTGCTTTCTTGAATGGTGTGATCAAGGAAGAAGTCTGTGTGGAGCAGCCCCCTAGCTTTGAGAACATTAACCATGCAGATTTTGTATACAAGCTAGACAGGGTGCTTTATGGACTTAAGCAAGCACCAAGAACTTGGTATGAGAGACTAAGCTTGTTCCTCATTGAGAAAGGGTACACACGAGGTAAGGTAGATCAAACACTTTTCACCAAGAAGCAAAGTAAGAACATCTTGATTGTTCAAATTTATGTTGATGACATTGTGTTTGGTTCTACTAAATCTGAAAGGTGTGAGGAATTTGCTAACCTCATGACTAGCGAATTCGAGATGAGCCTAATGGGAGAACTCAATTTTTTTCTCGGTTTGCAGGTCAACCAAGGAGAAGATGGGTGCTTCATGAGGCAAGCCAACTACATCAAGGAGCCACTGAAAAGATTTGACATGACAAACAGTAAAATAATTGCAACTCTTATGAGCACCTAAACTTCACTGGATTCAGATTAAAATGGTAAATTAGTGGATGCAAAAATCTATAGAGGTATGATCGGATCTTTACTTTATCTAACTGCATCCCGACTAGATATCCAGTTTAGTGTTTGCCTCTGTGCTAGATTTCAAGCTAGTCCTAGAGTAGGACCAAGCATATTGAGATAAGGCATCACTTCATTAGAGACGAGGTCGTTAAGAAAAATTTTGAACTGCATTTTGTTGATACTCTAAATCAAATTGCTGATATTTTCACTAAGCCCTTGTGTAATGATAGGTTTTCAACACTCAAAAGGGAGTTTGGTCTTTGCCGACCTCAGGCCAATAAAAATTGAAATGATGATCTTGTTCCATCTAGTTGTGTATTTTTTGATTGGTGTCCATGCATTGTTTATATGTCAATATGCCATTTTGCATATGGTGTAGCATTGCATGTAGTTGCATAATAAAGTTGAATTCATGATCATGATGCATTGCATGTGGTGTAGCTCCATTCTTGCATGACCATGGTATATCAAATGTTGATGTATGGAAAGGCAGGTTATACTTGTCTAGAAGCACTCAATATGCGTGAGGTTTCACCTCCGCCAAGTACCATGCGTCACTGTCGCATATAGGCCATATAGTAAGGGGGAGTTGTCTCTTTGAAGCATTCATGCATATATTTCATCTTCATTCTGTTGACATTAATAAGTGTACAACAATGTGCTGGGTCATGCATTTCATGTCTACCAACTTCATGTTTGATCAGGTCAACCCCTGCATGATTCTAGTCAACCTCTCCTTGACAATTATCTTTTTACTTGCAAACATAACTCCTTGAGTGCATTCACTACATATCCTTAGGAAGAGTTTTGTTGATTCTCTTAATCTCTTGCAATCTGAACTCTACTGCCTTATAGTCTGAATTGAGATCATGAGACAGACAGATCAGTGGTGTAAGAGCTTTCTATTATATGAACTGATGATTGCCCATCCAATTATAATGGTTCAGATTTAATGATTTCCTTGAAGTTTTGATATATTTTTAAAATCATCTATGTTCCGTGGTGTTAATAGACTTTAACTAGAGATTGCATGTTGTGCCTTGAATGACTATCCTGAAATCTAAAAATTCAAAAGTCATAGCAACGTTGGTTGAAATGCTAAAGTTTAGTATTATTTTTAAACATCTTGATGAGCTGGAATTCCTGAAAATCAACTTGACAGAGCAATGATATTATTGCATGGAGAAATATGTCACGTCATCCAATCAAGTGACGAATGATATGTCATGATGTGCCCCTGTTATCTCTGTCTTAATTCACTTGGACTTTAGGCAGAGCACTGGCATACTTGCTGAGAAATATATCTTCTCATCAAAGAAATGAGATCGGATATGTCATGACGTGACTTTGCTATCTCTGTTCATTCTGAAGCATAACAGTCAGTCTTACCAAATACCTAGGAATACTGGCGTCTAAACAACGTGTATTCTTATGGCTAGGAGGCATGTACTAGACTCGATTGCTCGTAAAATATGAGTCATGTGCATAAAACTACAAAAGATCATGTAAAATAATGCTGAAATCATACGATTCCATGCTTTAGTCATGCTTGTTTAATCTCAATAATAGCTTGTGCTCTTCCCGATGAAGTTTTTGAATATGAATGTATAAGATAAGGGAAGGTCACTATTGCCATGATATGCACTTCTGGTTCTTTTCTATTAAAACATGGATGTAGCTACTTTTCGAACTCTGTTGATGATCTCGGATTTCATTAGTTTTGAACCATGTGTATTGCTCACGGCATGTTTTCGATTTACATATAATGGCTTGCTCTTCACTCCTATTCAGCTCTGATCACTAAGACTTTTGTCAACGACTCTACTTTATCCCTCCTTTTTACTATTGTCAAAGGGGGAGAATTTTGTTAGTTACCTTTGTGAGTTGTCAAAGGGGAAATATCCGTTGTGATTGTT
Source organism: Amorphophallus konjac (assembly GCA_022559845.1). NCBI lineage: Eukaryota > Viridiplantae > Streptophyta > Magnoliopsida > Alismatales > Araceae > Amorphophallus > Amorphophallus konjac. Next base: position 74,652,750 of record CM040123.1, on the reverse strand, counting down.
CATGCATACATATCCTTTGTGTTTGTGAGTGTGACAGCGTCAAAGGGGGAGAAATGCGTCAAAGGGGGAGAAATAGAAATCTAGATATCTCTTTTTGATCATGCATACATATTAGCATTCACATGCTTTGATCATCCATGCTGATCATCCATGCATACATATCCGCATTCACATGTTTTCAACATCATGGATCTTGAGCTGCATATGTTATAAACTCAGCCATCTTGGATATTACTGCCACATAATGACTCACAGTGTTGCCATCATCAAAAAGGGAGAGAATGTTGTGCCCCTGGGGTCATTTGAGTCATTCAACATCATCCTGTGGTCATTTGAGTTATTTGATATTCTTGGTTTTGATAATGGCTAAGCACTATAAGTCATTGTTATTTTCCACTCTCATATAACTGACATACGTGATGTTTTATTCATGACAGATAAGCCAATGAATGGACAAGGAATGGAGTGGAGATGGCAAATGTGAAAGCCTAATGATCACGCCCAAGCAAGGATGGAAATCCTTTCAAATCATGATCAATCAAATGATCAAACTCATGGCAGTCGCCTGGCAAACCAAACGAGTGAATAAGCATCTTGCCTCTCTACCATTCAATACAGGTGGTATATGTCATTTACTGTCAAGCACCATTGGTAAGATTCTTACCTTGTCATAGCTATCAATCTCACCATGGGTATTCCATATACCTCACATTTCTAAACTTCATTCATGATAATTGAGTTTCATAATGATAACTTGGATTGATAACTTACAAGTTCACTCTTCAAATGCATTAGTTTCTCATTCTAAACATGGTAACATGCTCAAATGGTCTTGATGCTTCTAATACATAAACCAAGTGAAATCCAACCCCCAAATGTATAAAATAAACATCTACTTAAAGTCATTGTTAATTTGGATGTATTTCATTGGGCTAACACTTCAACTTTGCAGGACTAGGTCATTCCAGTCGACACTTCACATAGCCACGGTCGATGCACAAAGAAGCATCACCAAGAGAACCTAAGGTCAAAGACTCAGTTGACACTTTCAAGACTATCAAGGTTGATGCCACAGATGAGAACGGGATACTAAAAGAGTTAAGCGACTGAGCTAAAGGGTTACCAGACTGAACCGGGGAAACCCGGGGGTCTGCCCAGCTGGCGGTCGACTGCCAGCACAGGGGCGGTCGACCGCCCCTGCCAATAGCTCACAATCTACAAGGTCTCTCAGTGGCGGTCGACCGCCAGCCCAGTAGCGGTCGACCGGAAATTCCAGATATCAAATTTCTACAAGGTTTCTCAGTAGCGGTCGACCGCAAACTTCTGCAGGTCGACCGCCAGCCCCGAGCCAACAATTGTTGACTTCATTTTCCACCTCGAGGCCAGCCCCTTTCCATGGATTTGTTTAATCAAAAGTCACCTAATCTCCCATGATTTGTGGATCTGGTCTGGGGGATGTCTATGGACCATTCAAAGTCTATAAAACCAATGCAAGAGGGTTAGAAACCCTAGTTGATCAATGGAATCAAAGAGAGATCAAGAGAGGCTAGAGGAGGTGCTTGGAAGAAGGGGTACTGTAGCCATGAACAGTACTTCGAGCAGAAGTTCTTCATCCATTCCAAGGTGATTCAAGCATAGATCTGAAGCAAGCAACCTCCAAAGAAGCTAGAAGCAATCAAGATTCTCAAAGGTGATCAAAGCTGCATCCTTAAACCTCTTCATCAACTCAAGAGGATCAAAAGAAAGATCAAAGCTACATCCAACACTCTCTCCATCAACTCAAGGTGATTCAAGCTCATATCGCAATCCAGCAACCTCCAAGGAAGAGTAGAAGCAAGCAAGGCTATCAAGGTGAGCCATTGAAGCTCATTTCTCAAGGTAGATCAAATCTACATCCTTATCTTCTTTATCAACTTAAGGTGATCCAAGCAAGATCCTTTCACAAGGAAGAAGATACCACTGAAGCATCAGATTCAAGCTCCAGCAATCTCAGACAAGATCTTTTCTCTTTGAGCATATTAAATATCTTGTTTGAGTGTTTTCAATTTGTTCTCGTTTCATTTTGTTCAAATCATTGAAACTGAAGATCGTCCCTACCAGTGGTCAGTAGGAAGGCAATCGGAAGTTGTCCGATCTGCGGTGTTGACGTCCCTACCATCGGTTAGTAGGAAGGCAATCAGAAGCTGTCCGATCTGCGGTGTTGACGTCCCTACCAGTGGTTAGTAGGAAGGCAATCAGAGGTTTTCTCGATCTGCGGTTCAATGCGTTGCACTAGTGGAGTCTCACTAGATTTGGTGAGGGGTGGACATGGGACTGGGGATTCAGTCCGAACCACCTTAAAATCCTTTGTGTTGTGGTTTGCTTGTGCGATTACTTCATGATAGATGCATGCTTAGGTTCAATATCTATATTACTTATTCATCTTGCTAAGCAAATCGTTGTGTGCTACGCTAAACTAGTTATATTTCGCTGCAATTCTTTTTATCTAGCTTTAAAGAAGGCTGCATTTCGAAAAGAGGGGCAGATCTATTCACCCCTCCCCTCTAGATCCGCCATCCACTACTCAACAGCTATCTTATTTAAAGTTGTGCATTTTTAAGTCTTTTACAATTTATTCTTCTTCATCTTCCCCTGATTCTTCCACGTTTTTAAGTTATTCTTCCTTTTTCAAAGCACTGTTCTTCCGTTTTTACTGTTCATCCACTATGTTTCACAGTTCTTCTCTCCTAATTTTCTCCCCCTTCTAGTCCTCTTTTATGTTTACTCTCTTCACAAAAGTTGTTCATTTTTAGATGTTCTTCAACTTCTTCTTCTACCTCTTCCTCCAAATATTCATCGTTCTAGAGTTATAATCAATTTTCTAAAGTATTTTCTACACTTTTTCACTGTTCACTCGCATTTTTACTTCTTGTTCTTCCATATTTTTCACCCTCTTCCTCTCATCTTTTTCTTCTATGTTCTTCATCAATCTTCTTTGTCTCTTCGTCCTCTACAACTTTACTTTCTTCCACTTCTTCTAAATATTTCTAGTTTTAAAGCTATTCTTCTTCTTCTAACCCTCTATTTTCTATTTAATTTTATTATGTTTTTAATTCATTTTCAACCACCTCAGCCTTCTCTTTTTCTGCCCTCTCTCTGTTCACAGCAAAGACTCACACACACTTGTTTTAGTACTTTATTCTTCCATCCATCTCTCCCTCTTCCATATTTCTTCACACATCCTAAGACGGATCTTCTTCCTTCGATCCTCTCGGCGGCGTCTACTTCCACGGCTGGGTGAAATTCCAAGGCTCGGCACGGCAGAGACGGTGGCTATTCTTCATTATCCCGGCTCTTATTTCTCTCTTCTCTTATTTGTAAATTGTATTTTCATATTTCATATAGTTGTACTTGTCACCTTTCATAGTAATAAGATTCAGATTTTGGGAAATTTGTGTTCTTTTCTCTCTCTTTCCAATTTCTGTTCTTTAACCCTCTTATATTCTTTAGTTAGTTTATTTTCATGCAAGTTTATTTTCCATTAGTTTAATCTCACTCAAATTTTTTTTTTCGATTTTCTCAAATATAATAATTCTCCTCCATGCTATTTTGAAAACATTTCTTATCCGTGGGATCGACCCGTATTCACCACTTTGCTTGAATTTCAATCTTTTTAAGTGAATGAGTTCTGTTTAATTTTAAATTGCGGCACGACTTTTTCAACTACGGGTTTGTGGCTATCAAAGCGTCGGAGTAAAAACTTACTGGGACAACTCTACCCAATCCCACCTCAAAATCTACAAAATAATCGGGACTGGCACGTAATTTCTGACGCCACAGAGCATGACAAGAATATCAGGCTCGACAATCAGCAGCTTATCTGGAAGATCCTCCGCTCACCCGAACACAATTCTCAACCAGAGCACTCGCTCCGACACCTCAAACCACGACCTTAACACCTCAGGGGCTGGATAACCTCAAACTGGGGTGGCCAAAACCAATAACACCTCCCTCAGAGCACGCTCACAGCCACTTAACCACGAACAATCCTTGCCAGCCACCTGACCTCGCTGCAAATTCCTCGAACGCAGCACCACCACAACACATGCCTGCCAGCAACTTCTACCCACCACAGCACAACTGGGGACGCCACCCATCAGGAAGAAATCTCTCTATCACATCCCTCGGGCCCCGCACCAACACTACAACGAGAACATAAACCTCCTTCACAGTGCCAACACCGCGCACTCAAGCTCTTGCGCGAGAAATCAAATGAAAAATATGCACAAAACCCTATGCCAACTGCCGAGTGTACTAGACCTTATGGACTCTGATCACTGCAATATCTCGAATTCCCATGCACGTCTACAACCACCGCTCTGATACCAACTGTAACGACCCAAGATCCGGATACCGGGAAGAACCCGATACCATTCGAATCTTGGCCCGCCGCCCACGAGCCGGAGGGCTCGGAAGGGCTAAAAGGAGTGTGGAGGTATAAAGAAATAGGAAATAAAGTAGGACAATTCAACAATTAACAGAAATAAGTAAACAACTACAACAGAGTCCAGTCCAACAGAAGTACAGTCAAAGGCAGAAGAGCGTACCCAACACCTAGTGAACTGTAGCACCCCAAAAATTCAAATAAAGAATAAATAAGAATAACTATATAATATTAGTCATGGAACAATTATGGAGAATAAAAATTTCGATAAATTTAAAGCGAAGATAGCAAAAATAAATAAAGGGCCTAAATATTGATTAATGGGCTACAAATAAATCCATCAAAGTCTAAACCTTAATGAAAGGGCCTTAAGAGCCTTCAAGCAACTAATGGGCCTTAATAATAATTCGTGGGCCTTGAAAATCCATTACAAATTAATTTTTAAAAGACAAAGGCCCAACTGCATATAGAACCTCAAGATCGTTAATGGGATTTTGCTATAACCGAAAACCACTAGCAGGGGCTCGGGATATATAGACATATGTATAATGGGCTTTTAATAGTATTTACATAAATATTATGATAACAGGGTCAGTGAGCTTAACCAAAGAGCCTCTCACGTTCGAAGGCTTGCATGAAGTTTAGGGTTTTTAATCCAATCAGGAAAGTGGCTGTAGATATGGCAGAGGTAGGATTTGTATGAGGAAACTTCTATCTCATTAAGATTACAAAAAGGAAAAAAAATCTAAACCTAATAGGACACTCAGCAACGTAAAACACCACAGTAGGATTTGAACTGTAGGACTATGCCTATAAATATGAACCCCCACGATGGCAAGGACCTATTGCTATCACTGCCGTTCGAGGGTTTGTGCCAAGGGTGCGTCGACGTCGTCATCATCCTCCTCTTCTTGCCACGTTCGTTCATTTGCTACAGTCGTTGCACGAAGGGCGAATGGGCTTCTTCATCTTCTTCCTCCTCTGCTACGTGCTACTGTGGCTGTTGTAGTGTAGGCGGCTTCTTCCTCTTCTTTTCTGCTACTTCATTCCTCTTCGTCCGTTAAGCGTCCAAAGGTAGGCAATCTCCCAAGCAAAACTCTAGATAAGTATCATGATAGATCCTTAGAGCATGTAGATTCCTTCATGAGCTTTTTTGCATGTATATCTAGCATGCTTAACGCAGTTATTGGACGTCTGGAATCTTTACTGCATTAAAAGGAATGAGCGACCAGTCAAGCAGTCGCTTATTAATGAACGACCACGTAGAAGGGCGCCAAATCTGATTGGACAACCTTCTGCTAAGTCGCACATTAATGTGCGACTGCGACACTGTCGCTATTTCCTGTAACATTATTTAGAAATTAACCCATCTTTGAAATTTAATAAGTATGAAACCTGATGCATAAAAATTACGGTATGCATGTTTCTAGATTACCTGTAATTTTCTCTATTTTCGTATGCCTTTAGATTTCTAAAAATCATTGTAATCTGAAAGTAGCATTGTTCATCCCCTAATGGATCATTACCATGAGTCTGCAGGCGTATCCATGCGATGTGATGCAGTATAAAACGTTAAAAAGAATGGGCGACCAGATCCCTGACGCCTATTTAAACCTACGCCCATGTACACGGGCGCTCTTTCCATGCTAAAGGAAAATAAGAAAATAATTAAAGAATAGGTGACCGTATCCCTGTCGCACATTAAAGAACATGTGCCCTCCTAAAGAGGCACCATTTCCTGTAATTTTTGTAAAAGAATAAATAAGCTAAAAATTGTAAGGAATGTACGCCCGCTTGAGTAGGAGCAAATTCCTGAACAAAAGAATATGCGCCCTTGTGCAAAGGTGCTATTCCTGGTAATGTATATATGTTAAATAAATAGGAATGTGCGCCTGGGTTGTAGACGCAAATTAATGAATAGACGGCTAGATAGTGGGTGCCAATTTCAATGGGCGACCACTGTATGGACGCAGATTTCTTCTAAATGTTTTCTCCGGTCGTTTTAATCTAAGACCGCTGGATCTTCGGCACCATTGTCTCACATCCGAGACTTGGTCCCTGTTTTGGTTTTCTATCGATCACACTCAACTCTCGGTGATGATTGGACCCTCCGTGGGATATTCCTTCCTTCGGACTGGTACTTTCTTCATTGAGACCTTCGTAAGTCTATGCTAGCCTTGGATTCCCTCAAGGCAGCCGAGCAGGTTGTACCCTAAAAACCCTAGAACCCTTGTTTGTCACATCACTCTGAAGAAACGTGATGCTTCACCCTCATAGAGCACTGTTCGTGACCTCTTTTGAGAAGTCTGGCTCTGTAAGTAATTGGCGACCATGCCTTGTGTGCCAAAAGTAATTGACGACCTGGACAGTGGCGCAGATTACTGATTTAGCGACCTAAACCTGGACGCTATTTCCTCGTGCCAGGAATTAGTGACCACACAGTGGGCGCTGTTTCTGTAATTGATGGCGACTGAGTGGACGCCAATTACCCAGTTTCATGATATTTCATCATTTCTCATGCGATTTTTTGGTATATCATACTCATTCAAGTTCTTTTTTTGAACTCTATGCTTCATGAAATCTACCCTAACATTCCTACATGCTTGATCCTTGGAATTCTTTGGCCATTATTTTAAGTGGAATTGGTCTAGACACAAAAGGGGCTTTGGGTCTAAACAAATTGACACTCAATACTAGAATATAAAAGTGATGGGGTCCGGCTCTGATCCCAGGGGTGAGGCAAAGTCCAAATGTGTGCCGATATCATGATTGATTGGGTGTGGCATTGCACCGAAGATAGCAAGATTGATCTATGACATTTCCACAAGTGATAGTCATTATTTGAATAGTTGAACTCCTTATACATATGGCCAATCCTATAAAGTGATATCTATAGTGAATGCCTTATTGAATGATTGTTATTTTCTCATCATGAACGCTTTTGAATACCTTATCGGACTGCTTGTTATCCCCTCATGAATGACCTTGAAATTATCTCTCATCTATCTATCGTCTTTATAGCTCTTGAAACTAGCAATTGCCCTATCTATTGTCCTTATAGTTCTTGAAGTTATCTCCGGATTGTTAATCTCGTTCATGCCATTATAGTTCTTGATTATTATATACCTTGCATGATCTTGCATGTTCATGTTAAATTGTTAATTACTTAAAGCTAGCTTGGAGCTTGAGATATTAAGGCCTACTGAGTGTTCGCTCACCCAGTGCTTCCCAATGTTTTAGGTAAGAACCAAAGTGATGACGGGACCGAACAAGATGGGCACGGGCAAGAGTGAAGAGTGCTCCGACAATTTAGATGAACCTTCTGGTCTATGTCATTATGTTCATGTCAAGTCTAGTTAGGGAGTCCATTGTTATTTTCCTTTATTGAGTCCTTTTATTTGGGTCCAATTTGTAATAAACTTATATTTGAAATGAAATTCTTTTTTGTTCAAAGTATATCTTGTCTTATGACTATGTTCTAATTGACACGACTATTTAACTGCCATGTTTCTAGCAAACGACACGTTCCGCTACTATCGGTTCGGGGCGTGGCAAGAACACTCGGCCCCACAAGCTGGCAACTAAGAATCTCTGCGCAGCACCCTCGGACCTCGAGGAAGAACCGCCACACCTGAAAAATAAGGGTGAGCCTCCTATCACTGGCTTAGTAGGGGTACCTTGGAACCCCAACCGTAAACAACGGCGGTAGTGGAAAGTAGCAACAACAGTAGGAGCAGTAAACTCGGTGGCCGGTAAAAACTCGGCGCTATAGCTACTCCTACTGTACCGAAAAATACGCCCCAATCTCACAGTCGGGGGACCACCAGACTAATAGAAAAACCCCTGGCTACATTGTCAGGAGACCATACCATGACAACCCTGTCGTGGAGGCCTGTCTTACAGACGAAGGCCCAACCCAAAACCACGCGGTCTGGGTAGACACGATCATGACCTCACCGTCGTGAACCGTACACCATCTAGGGAAAACCCTCGGTGACGCTCACCGGAAACCCTAGACCTCTACCTCGGGAAAACCACCCAAAAATTACGAGTGAAACCATGTCTCGCAGACGTGAAATGGAAACTCGAGTCACTAGGAACTCACGTCACGTGACGGGAGAACTGCCCACTAGAAGCAAGGCCGGATGCATCCACTGACGTCTTATACCGCAACCTAGTGTCTCCCTACGATGCCGCAGGCGGAGACTAAGACACACAACCAGTACCATGAACAAGGTCTAGCTGGGGTCGCGCTCGTCAGTGCGGGTCCGACGCCCCCAACCAAGTGTGCACACATAGACCATGCGCCCTAAGTCAGATCCTCTAGCTGGTTCTTCCCCAAAGCTCGAACTCAGGCTGTGGGAAGGGGCCCTACGGTAACCTGCCTAAAAACCATCTCTCTCGGGTAAGCCACTCCACCACTCTCGGGTGGGTCAGCACACGTGTGTTGTAAGAAAGCTACGACCAGTGGGAGGTCACTAAACATGAACACGGAAAGTCACGCACGCACCCATTGCGAGTAACACAGAGTAACAGGTGGCCCAGGCCACCAGACTCGGTACAACCTTCTAAACCTACTAACCCAACGGTCCTTGAGTCACACGACTCAGGTCAAGACCGCTGCACATGACGGCACAGCGCTGTTAATCTAGCCCAATCCCCAGGTCTGAAATCACGATACGATATAGCTTTTAGGGCGGGACATAACCGCCGACTTAATCCCTTCAAAAGGGAACCTGAGAAAGCCTCCAGTCCTAGACTGGGTAATTGGACTCATAGTCAACATGCCATACGCATGGCTCACATGGAAACCGCTTTTCGGAGAAGCTCACGACATCTGGGAACAACCTTCCGCACTCATGTCGACCCGCAGCGACTCGATTAGCGGAAACACGGAAGCCCGAAACACACAAGAGGGTCACCCGAACCCCTAAAACCCACGGGCATGCTATTTGAGATAAGATGGTACCTTCGGACACTCAAAAACACAGACATAGAACCCACGGGGTGTCTGGGACATTCACGAGACCGAAGGTCAACCATTGGGTCACAACCGGGTTGACCGGAAGCGAAAATGACACGATCGGAACACGAAAATCATGGAACTCAAGTGGCGGTCATCCCCCTGACCGTCACCTCCAAGTGGTGGTCCTCCTTGGACCGCAACTCCAAGGTAGCGGTCCACTCTGGACCGTAACTCGCTAGGAACACTTAGACAAAGGGGCGGTCTTCCTCCAGACCGCAACCCCCAGTGGCGGTTCTGGCCTGACCGCTATTCAAAGAGTAGCGATCAGTCGCGAGGCCGCTACTACACAGGACACAGATGAAGAAGTAGCGGCCAGCCCCCTGGCCGCTAAAGCCATAAAAATGGTCATGCCCTGACTGCAACTCACTGTTTGGCGGCCTCTTCGAGACCGCTACTACCAGTGACAGTCTATCGTGAGACCGCAACCTATGAATCGACTTAAGGGGACAAGTGGCGGTCTCCTGAGGACCGCCTCATATAGTGGCGATCTCTGATACGACTGCTACTTGCTCGCAAACCTGAAAACGGCGAATTCGGTGGAAAACTCCATTCCACGGCCCGTTCACACCCACGTGAAGGGGAAAACAAGGGAAAATCATTTTCCAACCTCTCTAGCGCCAAGAGGATCGATTTAAACCCCAAAAATGCGATTAAAATGAGAGATCCGGCTTACACCCTAAAATCACACATTATGACCTAGGCGGAAAAATAAACCCTCTCGGCTCGCCTCGGGCTACAAAACTCGCGAGAAATGAAGTACATGAGCTAGGGAACCATCCCCCTACCTCTACCGAAGATTTCGCGGACCGAAGACGCCGATTCGCCAAGAAAATGCTGCATGAACCGCCGCGACGCCCCGAACTCGTGGCCGAGCTTCGCCCCACCTCCACCACCTCGATCCTCGCCCATCCTCGCTTGCTCGTCACCCCCGTCTAGCCCCTGCCTCGCTCCATCGGCCGCCGGAGAAGAGAGGGTGAGAAGTGAGAGAAGAGAGAATGAGAGAGTGAGAAATGAGAGATGGGGAGAGAGAAAAGGGGTTGGATTTATATAGAAAATCCAAAAATTTTGGAAAATATAAAAAATAGAAAAAATACTCCCCATGATCCTTAGAAAATGCACAACGCACTGGTAACATCCCGAAGTCGAAGAACGCAACGGTTCACCCTACACGGGGTTCTGAAGGTCCGACAGGCAAAAACACGCGTTAACCCGCAAAACTCAATCCGGGACCCACAAAAGCGATCCGAAACCCATGGATCCTGATTCGAAAAATATCCAAAAAATCCGGGGCATTACATTGGGGACCTATACCCGGGGCCAAAAGGGGGCTACATCACTGGGTCACTAACCTTTCTTGATCCTTTCGATCCTTCCTCATGGGAACCCCTAGCTTCACAAGTCTCCCTCCTAGAAACCCACCATCCTACTCCACCCCAGGTCAGGTCCGCTACGTCTAACCCAACCCCAGCTTTGCATACACCCACACATTGGGGTCTTGCTTAGAATGGGACATGTTCTACGGACCGTGCTGCAAGCATCTTTGCGTTTGTGTCTGAGTCCTCCATTATATGCTGATAGTGGTCAGAAGCGCAAACATGACTGGTCCTCTTTATGATGTCCAGGTCCTCCAAAGTCCATCAAATTTGATAGGAGGCATGTGCATGATAGATTCAAATTTGAATGTCTAGGTCCTCCCAAGTTTGTCAAGGCAAGTGGGCATCATGCATATGCTAGGCTCACGTTTGGATGTCCAGGACCACCCCTACATACACGTGTGTTAAAGTCTGCTAAGTCTATCATTGAGTACCTTAGGGGTTTGCATCAAGTAGAGTCCAGCATTAAGCACCATGAAGAGTTAGCCCATGAGCGTTGGCAGCCACAGGATCCCCACGAGTCAGACCATGTCATGATCAAGGCCAGAGATGTTGGTCTCCCTAGCAAAATGAAATGTGATGGCTCGATAGTTCTTATTGAGGACTTGCCTGTTGCCATTGGTGTCGACTCTACTCATGATGTCTTTGATCCAGGAGCCTGCCGGGTTTCCAGTGGTGATACCTAGTGAGCTGATTGAGCCTTTTCCTCTTCTTGTGAGTGATCTCTCCCCCGAGTGTCCACCTTCAGGCCCCATTCGATAGCAGCGCGTGCAGATAGAACTTATACAAGATGAGTAGGGGCCCACAATTGGGAGAGGGGCTTACCTGCACAGTCTAGTGTGGGGAGAGGATGCCCCTTCTACAGGCCACACTATGACAGGCTTCTTCATCACAAGACCCCATACTCGACAAAGTCAACTTTCTCCCACCCGGGGAGGATTGATGGGGACATCAGAGCTTGGAGACCACTCCTTAGTTTGGACATTTATATTTTTTGGGTTATTTGAGTATTTGTAGGCCATTTGTGGGCCATGTGAGTCATATATGGGTCATTAGTCTTGATGGAGTCTATATGTGGGCAATTGGGCCTTTTTTTGCTAGCATGGTGCCCACTTGGGCCACCAAATGGGCTGGCCGCCCTTACCCCTTGGGAGGGCCCAAGGTGGGTGTGCCCCCTTTCCATAGTCCATCTAGGAGTGGGCTGGGCGCCCCCCCCCCCGGCCTCTCCCCTCTCCCTTTCCCCTTCTTCCCTCTCCCTATTAGGAAACTAAGTAGTGTAATGAGTCAAGTGAGATTTCTATTGCTATTAGGGTTAGGGTTTTTTCTTCTTTAATTTCTATAAATACTCTCTTGTACACATCTTGTGGAATTAATGAATGAAAGAAGAAATTTTGAGAGAAACCAAAAGGCTGTGCCCTTTTTCCCTTCTTGGGACCTTGCTTGAGACAAGAAATCCCCTTGGTGAGATGCCTAGGGTTTTGGGGTGAGACGCCCTTGGGTTTGGTGAGAGGCCAGCCCATTATCATCTTCTTCTTCACTCTGCTGTATCTCCTGCTATGACCTCCAACTTGCAAAATTCTTCCACGCCTCTCTATTGCGACTTTGAGTCTGATATTTGGTGGAAACGTGCTTCATTCAGTCCCCTTCGCAATGAGCCCACTCTTGCCCTCATCCGCCACCGGATCAGGCCAGGGTGATTGTTCTCCCCCGACTATGCAGATCTGCTTCCTCAGAGAGCCAGAGGACGTGATAGCAGGTTGGAAATGCCCCTTTCCCTCACCATCTCGCCCCCATATTTCCACAGCTTCTTCCCCACGTTCTGCCCTTCCCTAGTAGTTTTTTCATATCCAAATACCCCCGGAATCCGTCCCTTCCAGCCCCATCTTCTCAAACCGTGCAGTCTACCTCTGTGCAGATCTGCAGGGACATGGTCCGACCCCAGGGCTATTTTTGATCCCATAACCTTCTCAGCACGACACCAAATTTGGTCAGCACATTCCTCACATCCCCACCAATCATCCATAGCTTCCCCTTGCCTTTCAGAGGCCGTTTGTCCCTCATACCACCGTAATCTTTTGCTGTGTGGTGTCTGCTCTCACTGGACTGCAAGTAGACGCCCCTGACTGCCATCCTCTCCCACGCCCAAATCTTCTTCTACACACACCCACAAGGAGCCTTGACATCTTTCCCCCATTACCATACCACATTCACACAAAATACTAGGCCAAAGTTCCTCCCCTAGCACCCCTTCCCACATCCATTACTCTCTATCTGTCCGACTGCCAGGAGACAGACTAGACCAGAAAGACGCCGACTATTCGGGTTGCCCCGGAGTCTACGTGTGGATTGAGCTGCCCATTCTTGCTGTGTTCTCTGACGTCATCCACACCAACGTCCACGCCGAGTTTCATGATCAGAGGACGACCGAAAGCTGCTCCACTGCTACCCCGACCAGCTTGCTGTCCCTGCAGGGCAAAATAGAGTGCAGTCTAGACAACAGCCCACCTTCGGCGTTGATGCTTCCTCGGTGTTGTGCCCCTGTGATTTTGATGATAGCAAACACTATGAGTCACCATATGTTTGTGTTTGCATGAAAGATTGAATGATTGCATGATCAGTCATTTATCTAGCACGTTTCAAGCTTTACCACACACATCAGGTCCGAGCATATAGAGTGCGTCGGTGCATTGACCAATTCGTGCATATTTCTGATCAACGCCTGTTTGCATATATTAGCCATAGTCAGTGCACTCGTCTGTCTCATGTCAAACTAAGTCTATACATCCGTTAGCTGATAACTGAGTAAGTCTATACACCCGTTAGCTCAGCTCGTGACTTAGTCAGTGCAATCCATGTTCATTGTGCATGTGTGCATGTCTGCACATTCCTTAGTGGCTATTCTGTACAACCTCCGGTTGATTCATTCGATCAAGTCTATACAGCCAGAGCCAGTGTTCTTCACGCATATACATAGTTAGTGCATCACCCTCATGCATACACAAGCACCCAAAATCTGTACAACCGTTATTGATATGTGCATTTAAGTTCATACATCACTTCATCAAGTCTATACAGGATGAATTCATGCATAAACACTAGGTAGCAAAGTCTGTACATCATCTTGGCGCATGCACGCAAAGTCTGTACATCGTCTTGGCGCATGCAAGCAAAGTCTGTACATTCCTTGACATCATGCCTGAGCATTCATCCTCAATGTACATATTTTCATCTATGCAAAAGTGCATTACATGCATTTAAATGTCTGAACACTTGTTGATGGCATGTCCGTGCATTCACTTTCAATGTGCATACTTTACTATATGCATACTGCATTGAATTATCTCGCACATACACTAAGTCTGCACACGACTGCCTTGATGTCTTAGCAAGTCTATACATGATGCATTCAGGCTTAAGCGTTAGGCATAGAAAGTATGTACATCATTTGTACATTGCACTCAAAGTTTGTACACTCGTTGATGGCATGTCTGTACATTCACTTTCAATGTGCATACTTCTCCATATGCAAAATGCATTACATGCATTCAAAGTCTGTACACTCGTGGATGACATGTCCTTGCATTCATTCTCGTTGTACATACTTTCTTATATGCACACTACATTTTGTGCATCAAGTCTGTACAGGCTTAGTTCAAATATCAAACTTACTCGATGCATCCTTTCTTTCCTTTCAGATTAACTCACACTGATAACAAGCCTGATCTGACAGGACTGCTGCTCGAGGAGCTTAAGAAGGGCACGTGATCCAAGAATGGAGGAAGTGCCAGGATCGTGACACGTGTAGTGCAGCAGGCTGAAATGCTGCCACGTGTTCAAGGCGCTAGGGCGGGAATTCGTGGAGGACACACGCCCACCTATCTGCTCCTGCTATAAAAAGAAGACTTCTCCATCTGGAGAAGATGCTCGTGCAGAGAGGATCAAAAATTACATTAGAAGAGCAGAAGCAGAAAGAGTCTGTACGATCCAGATATAAGAGAAAAGAGAAAGAAAAGAGAGAGAGAGATTAGCAAAAGAAGAAAAAGGAGAGTGAAAAGAGATATAGAGAGTTCGTATAGAAGAAGAGAAGCTTCATTAGAAGATCTGTCTCTACTGGACCATGGATCAAATCCAGGCCAGTCAACTCTCTGGGAGCCACATCTGTGTTGATGTAGTTTACAGCTTTCAGTTGTTGTGTTTCCTTTGTTCTTCGTGTTTTTCTTTTGAACCTTTATTCAAGCTGTTAGTCAGCGAAGCAAGCTGTGTTACTCAGCGGGCAGAGGAGGATTCCTCTGGACGGGTTAAGCTATAGTCCCTAGCTGTTGCAGAGGTGTGGTATCCTCTGGACGGCCAAGCTGTATTGCCCAGCGGATGGCTAAGCTGTATTGCCCAGCGGAAGCAAGCTGTGATGCTCAGCTGATGTAGGCAAGCTGTGAGGCCCAGCTGTTAAGCTGTGTATCAACGGAATCCACACTCTGGTTGGAGTGTGGGGTGGACGTAGGTCTGCGGACCGAACCACCTAAAAATCCTTCGTCTACTGTGGTTTGATTGTCATATTCGATTTGCTAGATGTATGCATAGGCCGATTTGAATCTTCTATCTAGCAAGGAATTTGATTGCATATCAATCATCCGATATTGGTCTTGAGAAAGTCACTTTAATTACTTAATCACTGTTCTGGAGTGCTTCTGATTTGCTCAACCCATCTGAGTGCCTAAGTTGTAGTTGATTGCTTGAATGGGTTCGGTTGACAACAATGTTTGTTCTTATGTTTAAAGATAGATGTATGCTAGACTCGATGTCAACCTACAATCATGAACGTGTTTAATTCTGCATCAGTTTTAAGTTCATCAGGTTGAGTTTTTTAATTCGGGCAAATTGTGTAAGAGGGATTCATTCACCCCCCTCTGAATCCATCGCACCGATCCCAACAATTGGTATCAGAGCGGGTTGCTGTGCATTGGATCCAACGATCCACAGCAGATCCTGAATCTTTTGTGGTGCATTTCTGAGTGGGTTTCTTGTGCTAGGTGTTTTGATTCACTGATTTAGTGCCTTGCTTTGCTCATCTGATTACGGTGCATTTATCATCTCTTGATGGCTCATCCCCCAATATTCAGAGGTAATGACTTTGATCCTAGGCTAAAAAACTTCCATCGGTATGTAAAATCAACCGATCCTGACCTTTAGAAGGTGATAACTCACGGTCCACATAAATTATCAAGGGATAAATCTAAATGGACTGATATGGATAGATTAAAAGACTCTATCAACTCTAGAGCATTAGATTTAATGAAAGCATCACTTGACAGAGCTCTAATTTCATGTGTTTCTTCTTGCAGGTCTGCCAAGGAGATTTTGGAGAAACTAAACCTTACCAGGAATCACAACACATGTCTGATGGTTGACGATGATGGACAGCAAGAAGAAAATGAAGAAGAAGATGAAGATAAGGTACCTTCTGAATTTGATAATTATAATGTGGATGATTGGATTGAAGCATATCATGATTTGCTTGGTTCTTGCGAACAGTTGAAAAAATGAAATAAATCTCTGAAAAAGAAGTTGAATGATCATGTGAATGTTAATTCTGGAGGCGAGGACATGGAACTCCTGAAGACAGAAAATGACATATTTAGAAGACAATTAAAAGATTTTGATTCTATTAATTCCGATTTAGATCATTTGAAATCTGAAAAAGAAACACTTATGAAACAAATTGGTTTACACAAAAAGGAAAATCAAGAGCTTGTTTGTGAAATTTCTGAACTAAAGGAATGACTTAGCTTGATTGATGATGATCAGGGTCATAACAATAATGTAGTTCAGAATGAAAAACTGATGAGAGATTTAGAGTGTGTCAGTTCTGAATTGGAAGACATGAAATCTGAAAATGAAAAACTCAAAAAATAGTCCAAGGAATTTGAACACAAATCAATGAATCTTGAAAAAGAAAATAGACTGATTTTTGAGAAGCTGGAGGCTGACATAGTAATAAATCTAGAGGTTCAGAAAAATCTCAACAAACTTCAATCTGAGAAACAACAAGAAATGTTTTATGAATGTCAGTTTTCCTTAGATGTTGGATGCTTGATGATGAACTCCTAGAGCAAAACAATAAATTAAAAGAGGAAATCAACAAGCTGAAACATCTAAACACCACACTGTCAGATAGGTTATTGACAATTGAAAAAGGTAAGTGCGTGAGCATGGATAATTCTGATAGGTTGGTGGATGCAGAACAAGAAATTGAGAGCCTAAAAACCATCAACCAAATGTTGAGTGGAAATGTCACTTGCTGTGAAGAGAAGATAGCTGGATATGAGCTTACAATCACATCCCTTCAACAAGAAGTTGATGATCTTAACAAGTCCCTATCTGAAGCTGACAATGAAATAAAATTAAAATAGGAAGTTGAAAAACTCAAAAGTCTGAATGATGCCTTACATCAACAAGTCATTTCTTGTGAAGCAGATCTGTCCAGATATGAAGCTAATATTGTTGTCTTAAATTCTGAGATTCAAGATTTGAAAAATTCTCTATCAAAATTTTTCAAAGGTAAGGAAAATCTGAATAAGCTTCTTGGAAATAATGTTAATTTTCAGAGAGAGGGACTGTGTTACAGTCCGACAAACAAAAGGATTAATGGGAATAAAATGTCTACTATGTTTGTAAAAGCTTCTAATCAAAACAAAACCTCTGCTCCTTCTATTTTTTAATTTACTGCACAAAAATCTACTATCAGTTCCAAAACTGTAGAACAAACTCAAAAATTGAAAAAGAATGAAAATCTATAGAAAAATGACAAAGACACTCCTGTTGGTACGAAGAATGCTGCACACAAGTCACATGATCTCTCACACACATACTAAAAAGGGGTCATGTTATTATTGTGGGAAGGTAGGTCACGTAATGGAAGATTGCAGATTGTTGTTAAAGGATGAGCATGCAAGTGAAACATTACATTCTAGAAATTATTTTGGTAGAAACCATACTACTAGGAAGCGTGATGCTTCATGTTACTATTGTAGTAAGCATGGTCATCTCATGAATGCATGCTTTATCATGAAAGAAGACAATAAACTGCATGCCAGGTCTTCCATGCATTTTCATGGCCCATACGGAACTAAACCCAAGTCTAGTCAGCACATTGTGTGCTTTAACTGCAACAAGCCTGGGCACAAGGCTGTTGAGTGCTGGTCAGGAAATTATTGGAATGATTCTGAATCAAACAGCAAGCATCTCAGGTGCTGTGAATGTGGTAAGTACGGGCATACAGTCAAGAATTGTTGGTATGTTCAGGGAAGCCTTGTAAATGCAAATTTTTCAAAATTTCCTGCAAGGCTATCAATGAATAATTCATGCTTCAATTGTGGTAAACTAAGGCATAAATCTACTGATTGCTGGTTGTCAGATAATAAGAAACAAACTATTCATGCATACAACAGAAAATCTTATGATCATGTTTATAGACCTCATACTGCTGTTAATATGAATCATAAGAACCAAAAATCAGTCATTTCATGTAGATACTATGGTAGAAATGGACATTCTATGGACAATTGTTACCTGATGGATCATGATGATAATGTTGCTAAAAGACTGTTCAGAACACCTGTCAGGGTTAACGTATGACCCAAGGCTGCTTGGGTCCCTGCAGGATCAAAATGATCAATATGTTGCAGGTGTGCCTTGGAATGAACAAAGAGGGATAAATTAACCAAGGCACCCAAGTTGATAAAACCCCATTCAAGCACTCTTCAGGTAATACTTGCACTCTTCACATGTGGTTAATTGAATTCCTTAGTAATCTATTTTTAACTGCATATCATGTTTCATGCATACATGCTCCTTTATTTGTTTTGACACTTGCATTGAGCTTCATGGGCTTACTTGTTTGTACTTTGAGCTGTGTGTGCATATATGTGAATTGCATATACTTACATTTGACATATAGTCACTAAAAATCTGATAGGACTACATATGCCCCGGATGCATCCATAAACATAGTTCATGACTTCCCATACATAAAGTCCCATGCACCATCTTCATGACAAGTATGATATTTCAATGCATTTAGTTAGGGGGAGTCAATGCATTGCATACATGTTGCCAAATGCATACACTTATGTCATAATTCATTGCACATCACTCATATTGAAAATAACAAGATTGTGTTATGCTGGCTGTTCATCTAGCTGTTTTACTATCTCATTCAGTCAACCATTGCTCCCATCTTCAGCTTGAGCTCACCCATTTCACGAGTCTGAATTTACTGTGTTCTGCTTATGCATCTTCTGAGGGGGAGCTGATCGTTCTTGAATAAATCTGCCTAATGATCTTCTGGGTATTTCTAACTCACCTTGACACATCCTTTGTTGCACTTCTTGATAGTTTTCTTTTGGAAGTGTCGACACCATGAGCTGTCACTTTTGATTGTTCTGAAGTGTGGATCTTGTGAGCAGATGTCGACACAATGAGTCGACACATTCTAGGATGATCTTCTGATCATGTTTCCGCACTTGCTCTCTTGATTGGAATACTTGTCATAATCTTAAACTTATTTTTTGAAACACTGCATATCTCCTAGACCTTGGAGATCTTGAAACATGCCTGACCTCCTGTTATCTTGCTTGGTGTGCATATCTGAAAACATTGAGCTTCAAAATCACTTATTCTTGCTGGATCTCTTCTGTCAGTCATTCATGAAGATTTCAATGGGCATGTCTCGATCATAAGTCTGAAAACACTTGAACTAGGAATCTTCTATTATACGATTTTATGAATGTCTGAAATAACTCAGCTGGTTTAAGTTTAATGTATTCATTGAGTTTGACTTTAAAACTCTTAAAAGTATCTGAGTCAACTTTAATAAACTTTAACCAACTAATTCATGTTGAATCTTGTAAAATCTTCTGAAATCTAAAAATGTTAAAATCATGGCTTTATTCGGTTAAATTATATGAAATCAGTATTGTTTTTAAGCATATGATGATTCTGAAACGTTCCTAAGGGTAAATTCTATCAGAGCAATGATTTTGGTCACTGAGAAACCATGTCCATTGACCAAGAAGTCTAGAGGACTGTGTCATGAAGTGCCATAATTAACTCTGCTAAATAAAATTCATTGAATATCCAGGCAGAGCAATGGCTTGAACACTGAGAAATATACTTCACTTATCAATGAAATAAGGTAAAGTATGTCATGAGGTGTCAATACTATCTCTGAAGTATGACAGTTAGTCACACTAAGTGCTCAGGGATACTGGCGTCCAAACAACGTGTATCATCTAGCCACAAGGTGTGTACTGAACTTAATTGCACCTGGTAAACTTGCTATGAAATCTTGTATTATGCATAAAGAAAAATCTGAAATTATTTGAAGAAGTATGATTGATCCTCAGGAACCAAATCTGAATTCTTTCATGATGTTTAACCTCAATACTAATGATTGTAATTTCTGAAGAAGTCATTGAAATTGACTGAGTAAGATGAAGGGAGGTTAATCAAGATATAAATATGAGGGCTTGGTTCACTTTTATTAAACATTGATGTTCAGATATGAGTACAGAATTTTATTGTCAAACTATGTATACATCATATTTAAACCATGATGTTTAAATAAAAATTCATAAGCCCCTATAATGGAAGAGTCTGAACCATCCGTTTATTCAGATTTATGAAATAAGTATCTTATTGAAGATCTTCTATTTCCTTGAAAGATCATGTAGTCTGCATGCTGCCATGTCATCCTTCCTGAATGTCTTCTTGACATATCGCTCACCTTACACTCTTGAAAGCCTTGCTTCATTCAGATCAGGGAGCATTGGATTGTTTTTAAAGAAGAGGTTAGGTCTTGTCTAGATTGCACTTATTGCTTTTTAAAGGGGGAGGTTCGTTTGTGATCTTGTCAAAGGAGGAGGATAGATTGATTGGCTCTTGTCTCGTCTGCATCATGTAAGCATCAGTTTCTCCATGAATCGCATTCATTATTCATAAGGAGAGAATACATCTGCAACATAGACTTGATTGGTGCTTCATTTAACTGCCTCTGTGATTTCTATGCCTAAATGATCTAGTCAAAGGGGGAGTGTTTAATTCAATCATGTCATGTATGTCTGTCTTTCTCGTCTCAAACTATTTTCTTTTTGATGAAGTCAGAGGGGGAGAATAGTTTGACATGAGTTAGTGTGACTCATAGTGTTGCCATCATCAAAAAGGGGGAGATTGTTGTGCCCCTGTGATTTTGATGATAGCAAACACTATGAGTCACCATATGTTTGTGTTTGCATGAAAGATTGAATGATTGCATGATCAGTCATTTATCTAGCATGTTTCAAGCTCTACCACACACATCAGGTCCGAGCATATAGAGTGTGTCGGTGCATTGACCAATTCGTGCATATTTCTGATCAATGCCTGTTTGCATATATTAGCCATAGTCAGTGCACTCGTCTGTCTCATGTCAAACTAAGTCTATACATCCGTTAGGTGATAACTGAGTAAGTCTATACATCCGTTAGCTCAGCTCGTGACTTAGTCAGTGCAATCCATGTTCATTGTACATGTCCTTAGTGGCTAGTCTGTACAACCTCCAGTTGATTCATTCAATCAAGTCTATACAGCCAGAGCCAGTGTTCTTCACGCATATACATAGTTAGTGCATCACCCTCATGCATACACAAACACCCAAAGTCTGTACAACCGTTATTGATATGTGCATTTAAGTTTATACATCACTTCATCAAGTCTATACAGGATGCATTCATGCATAAACACTAGGTAGCAAAGTCTGTACATCATCTTGGCGCATGCATGCAAAGTCTGTACATCATCTTGGTGCATGCACGCAAAGTCTGTACATTCATTGACATCATGCCTGAGCATTCATCCTCAATGTGCATACTTTCATCTATGCAAAAGTGCATTACATGCATTTAAATGTCTGAACACTTGTTGATGGCATGTCCGTGCATTCACTTTCAATGTGCATACTTTACTATATGCATACTGCATTGAATTGTCTCGCACATACACTAAGTCTGCACATGACTGCCTTGATGTCTTAGCAAGTCTATACATGATGCATTCAGGCTTAAGCGTTAGGCACAGAAAGTATGTACATCGTTTGTACATTGCACTCAAAGTTTGTACACTCGTTGATGGCATGTCTGTACATTCACTTTCAATGTGCATACTTCTCCATATGCAAAATGCATTACATGCATTCAAAGTCTGTACACTCGTGGATGACATGTCCGTGCATTCATTCTCGTTCTACATACTTTCTTATATGCACACTACATTTTGTGCATCAAGTCTGTACAGGCTTAGTTCAAATATCAAACTTACTCGATGCATCCTTTCTTTCCTTTCAGATTAACTCACACTGATAACAAGCCTGATCTGACAGGACTGCTGCTCGAGGAGCTTAAGAAGGGCACGTGATCCAAGAATGGAGGAAGTGCCGGGATCGTGACACGTGTAGTGCAGCAGGCTGAAATGCTGCCACATGTTCAAGGCGCTAGGGCGGGAATTCGTGGAGGACACACGCCCACCTATCTGCTCCTACTATAAAAAGAAGACTTCTCCATCTGGAGAAGATGCTCGTGCAGAGAGGATCAAAAATTATATTAGAAGAGCAGAAGCAGAAAGAGTCTGTACGATCCAGATATAAGAGAAAAGAGAAAGAAAAGAGAGAGAGAGATTAGCAGAAGAAGAAAAAGGAGAGTGAAAAGAGAGATAGAGAGTTCGTATAGAAGAAGAGAAGCTTCATTAGAAGATTTGTCTCTACTGGACCGTGGATCAAATCCAGGCCAGTCAACTCTCTGGGAGCCACATCTGTGTTGATGTAGTTTACAACTTTTAGTTGCTGTGTTTCCTTTGTTCTTCGTGTTTTTCTTTTGAACCTTTATTCAAGCTGTTAGTCAGCGAAGCAAGCTGTGTTGCTCAGCGGGCAGAGGAGGATTCCTCTGGACGGGTTAAGCTGTAGTCCCCAGCAGTTGCAGTGGTGTGGTATCCTCTGGACGGCCAAGCTGTATTGCCCAGCGGATGGCTAAGCTGTATTGCCCAGCAGAAGCAAGCTGTGATGCTCAGTTGATGTAGGCAAGTTGTGAGGCCCAACTGTTAAGCTGTGTATCAGCGGAGTCCACACTCTGGTTGGAGTGTGGGGTGAACGTAGGTCTGCGGACCGAACCACCTAAAGATCCTTCTTCTACTGTGGTTTGATTGTCATATTCGATTCGCTAGATGTATGCATAGGCCGATTTGAATCTTCTATCTAGCAAGGAATTTGATTGCATATCAATCATCTGATATTGGTCTTGAGAAAGTCAGTTCAATTACTTAATCACTGTTCTAGAGTGCTTCTGATTTGCTCAACCCATCTGAGTGTCTAAGTTGCAGTTGATTACTTGAATGGGTTCGGTTAACAACAGTGTTTGTTCTTGTGTTTAAAGATAGATGTATGCTAGACTCGATGTCAAACTACAGTCATGAATGTGTTTAATTCCGCATCAGTTTTAAGTTCATCAGGTTGAGTTTTTTAATTCGGGCAAATTGTGTAAGAGGGATTCATTCACCCCCCTCTCAATCCATCGCACCGATCCCAACACTCGGCTTGCTACCCGTCAACCTGAGCACGTCACCCCTAGATTTGCATTGTATCCTTTTACCACCCTGCGAGGAGTGGGCAATCATTTCAGTTTTGTATTATTCTCTATCGTCTGTACCGGGGTTGCGTGTCTCAGCCGAGCTTGTCTTCCCCACGCGCTAGCGTGGAGGTACGTTTCTTTCTCCCTATTTGGCACCTACTCTACTAGTATTTGTTCTTTTTCTACCGCTGCTTGTGAGAGATAGGACGCCTAGCCACTCTCTTTTCCTCACCGTTGTGTGCGTGAGTGAGTTAGCCATCCCACGCAGCTCCATCTGAGTTCGCGAGTGAGTCGACTACCCTTGACCAGGCGGGTTCCTCAACCAGTCGGATCTCCACGTTTTCCTCACTAGGGACGACCGTAAGCTTGCTGTTCTTGTTTGTGGTGTTTCTATGTGTGAGAGCTTTGTGGTTGTCGAGCCATTGGTGGCCCCATGGCACATTGCTTGCTGGTCGTAGTTGTCTTAGGTTTTCATTGTCTTGGGAGTCGCATTCATCCCGCATCAATAGCAGTCCCCAATGGAATGCCCCCACTGTTGGTGATAGGGGCAGGAGTGAGGATCATCTTTCCATCTGGCATCAGCTGGCCTTCCTGGCTCTGGGAGGATGACCTTGTCGTATTCCTGGGCCCACTGAAATAGCGTCCGAGTTTTGTCCTTCGGAAAGGAATATGGTCTCTTCATTCTTCCCCTTAGTGAGGACCTTTGCTCAGCGGGCTTGGTGGCAGAAGGGCCAGCCGCCTCTTTTGATTTTTGCCTCGGCACCTGTGGAACGTGGATCTCATCTTATTTCATTATATTATTTATTTATATTTTATTTGGGATTTTTGATTTATTAGGCGTGCCAGTCACCGGGGTGACAATTTTATTGTGCGCTCGATCTGACTTGGTCAGTCGATTGTGAAGTCCGAGTCGGGACCAGAAGTCCGTCATACCATAAAGGCTATGACGTTAATTATGCCCTTCCAAGGAAGGAAAACCCTTGATTAAACGCCAAAATAGGAGGAAAGCAGTGGTGAAGATGAGGCTCAAAAGAGACAGGGTTGATTTATTTACAGAATGCTAAATGGACTAGTCAAAGCAGGGGGGTTATTAAGTACGGGACAAATCTGACGGCATATCCCCGCCATCTTGGACTATGTCGAGTGGGAATAGGAAACCACCCATGCAGCGGCAGGGTAGGATCCGTAAAAGATCGGGTACGATAGACCCGGAGTCCGAATAGGGACCGACGCGACATGGCACGTCCCATGTGGGTGCGGTGCCGCATCTATATCCCCCTTCGAGGGACCATCGGAGAGCATGCAAGGACATAACTCAGTGGGTCGGCGGGGCTGAGAGAGAGAACATCAAAGTTACCCGGTAGAGTATGTATAAATTTCGGCAGCATGTCCCCTCAACTTGGATTATGCCAAGAGAAAATAGGTCATCATCCACGGGATGTCGGGATGACGACCAGATAAGAAGGGCACCGGGCCCGGGGACGTTACTTGCGTCTATCTCATTGGTTAATATTCCCTTGGAACCCATCAGAACGCATATAATAACATGGCTCTTTGAGTTCGTAAGGTAGCAGTGAAATCCGGATCGGAAATGAGGGCTGTAAGGGAGGTCTTCCCCATTACTGTATCTTCTCAGGGCACATATGATGGTCTCCGAACATCCCCTAGACAGGTGTGTAGGGAGACTAAAGGATTGAAGGATGACAGTGCAGAGGAGGGCCTCGGACTGGATTTCATTGTTCAAAGAAGGAGGGTCTCGGCGTGGCTTTCTATTGGCCGAAGGGAGGAGCTCTCGGCATGATTTTTGTATTGACAAAAATGGGGTTCTCGGCATGGGTTTGGTTGGCCAAAAGAGGGCTCTCGGCGCGGCTTGACTAAAAAGAAGGGGGGGGGCTCTCGGCGTGAAGCTTCTCGGCGCGCTCCTCGCCGCGCCGGGAACCCGGCGCCGGGAGGCCACAGGCTGGGAAGGCTGTGAAGGAAGAGGGGTTTAACCGGGAGAGTTTGTCGTTTTGCTGAAGGGGAAGGAAGAGGGAGGCCTCTCGACGGCGTAGCTCTCGGCGTGGAAATTAGCACGCCGGGAAGGTGAAAGGGTTGAGGGTTTCAGGGCTTGATTACGGTACTCTGTTCGGGAATTTTTTGAGTTTTCTGGCTCGGATCGAGACCGAATGTGGAGTGCAGGAGGGGGTTTCGTGGATAGCTCTGTTTGAAGGATGCCAAGGGAATTGGAAGGCCGAATCAGTAGGGGAAAAGAGACCATCGTCTATACCCTGTGAAGGGTTTCATCTGTTTGTTGAAGGCCGTCTGGGGGATCAAGAGATGACTGTCTCTGATCCCCTAGACGAGCCCAACTGCATCGAAAAACCGGCGACGGAGGAACTCTTAACGCCTAAACTCCAGACCCTAATCATTCAAGGGTTAGAATGGAGGGTCGAGAGACTGAGGTCATCGCTTGTTAGAATCTCGCGGGATGGCATTAACCTACAGAGCAGACATATCTTTGTAGAGCCAGCAGTTCAGGGAACCAAGAGATTGATGTCTCTGGTTCCTGAACAGCACAAGGGCTCGAGAGAAAACACAGACTATCGGAGGATCTGCCATTGAGACAGGAGGGGAGAAGAAAGTAGAACCCAATAACCCATTAGATAGGGGTAGGGGTCCTATCTTCATCCCTCCTCGAAGAACAGATTCATTCAATCGGCTCTGAAACTCGAAGAGTCTAGGCTACTGGACTTTTCAGCCGAGAACTATGTACATGGAGAGAGACGGAGAGCAGATATCTCAATCAATCGGTGCCCAAATGGGCCATGTTGATATTTCATTGCATTGTATCGAAGACTTACACAGATCGTAAAAGAGAAATGTAAAGCAGAGAGGTGGAAATCAAGACCGGGACTCTCCGGCTACATTTGATAAATCGAGAAAAGACTCGCTAGATTACATCAAAGAAAAGAAAAGAAAGTATGGGGGAGGGCGGAGCATTGACTCCTCTCCCTCCCCGGAGCAGCCCACCTGGAGCTTCTTCTTCCTCCTTTCTTCTCAGATATCTCTTCGCTTCTTTGAGTCACTTTTCTTGGGGCTCTCTTTTCCTTTTGTTTCTTCTTCTGGCTATCCTCTCGATCTCTCTTTTTTTCTTCGAGGCCCTTCTATTTCTTCTGGTGCTTCTCTCCTCGGCCTCCTTTCTTTCTTCGAAGAAGTGGGTTTATATAGACCCAGGTTCTTCTTGCATATCGGCAGATGGTAATCGGCGTGCCTCATTCGTTCGCAATAGCTCCCGGCGCGCCGAGTGGCCTCCTGTTGAGGTTCTCGGCGCCACACTCGGAAGCCCATTTGGCCGGCCCATTTAGGACTTTTAAGCTTCGCACGTGCCTTGGCCTCTCTTAATCCTTTAAATTGATATTCATCAGAACCAGAGAAGGCCCTGTATTGGTGACATAGCTTCCATTGATATCATTGATGTGTTTTCATCAGTCCGTAGGCAGGGGTTTCATCAGTATTGCCATCTGAATGATGACAAAATCGGGTATCATTTTATCGATATCGTTACCTGAATGGTGACGAGATCGGACATCAGCCTTAGTCTGGGAAGACCTCAGCCGGGCGTATAATCTGTGGAGACAATTCTTCTTCATTGATCTGACTTGGCAAAAGCCTTTACAATCTTCATCTGCCGGTACCGGCTTCATCTTTATCTCATATCACATCTGTCAATAAGCCGACATCTGACTTACCCTGACATGTCATCTGTGGATTCTTGGATGAGGCAGTAGTACAGCTCTCATTAAAGTGTGCTAAGAGGTCCCATCAGTCGAGTGACTGCTGCTTTATCAGTGTGGCCGTCTGAATGATATCGGCACCGGGCATCAGCTTGGCCGACAAAGACTTCAGCCGGGTAGATGGTTGACGGGCTTCATTATTGGTCTTTCACTGTTGGTCTGATCCTCTTTTCAATTGTGCTTTCACCCTTGTTCATTTTCAAGGTGTCAACAAATGCCCCCCACCTGCGGGCGGCGTAAGCGCAGAATGGGCGGCACGGGGCCTGCAGGTGACGTTCATTATTCGAGGGCATCTTCCTCAATTTCACTTCAATCCGGTTCTCAGACCTGATCATCTCGTTGCAACAATATTCTGCACACGTATTCTTCATTTTCACTTTTTTCCATCTTCATATCTTCTTTATTTTCAGCATTTTGGAGCTTCTCGGCACGGGGCAGGGGCTTCTCGGCGCACGAAGACCTCCCGGCGCGGAGCTTCTCGGCGCGCCTGGCCGAAGGGGCTCTCGGCCTGGGGATCTCGGCGTGCATAGCTTCCCGCCGCGCCTGGCCGAAGGGGGCTCTCGGCCTGGGGATCTCGGCGCGCCCTTTTGGTCCAAGGGGGCTCTCGGCCTGGGGGTTCTCGGCGCGCATTTCACCGCACCGAGACCCTGGTCGCTCGGGCCCCTATTTAGGGCGCCGAGGCCCTTTCTCTTCTCATTCTCACCCTTCCTTTCTCTTTCTTCAGCTTCTTCCCTCCATTTCTTTTCTTCGGCGCGAGCCGTTTTCATCCTCTCGGCGGTGGCCGCGAGTTCTTCCCATCCCGGGTATGACGTTTTTTGGGGATTTAATCCCTTTTGCTTCCGGGATCACCCCCTCTTGGTTGGTGACTCCCTATTCTTTTTGGGCAGACCCCGAATAAGGGGAGATGCTACCGAAATTTTCATAGGGTCTCATGTTACAATCTTCATAAGACTGACTTTTATTTTAGGACTTTTAATTCACATTTCTTCTTCGACTGCAGACACTGCAATGGCTTCCGGCTCTGCTGCTACATCTTCTGGAGCCGTCGGAACAAGTTCGTCAGCCCAACCAGATATATCACGGGCCACAGTAAACTGGCTGAACGTGCACAGCTTAGACTTCGGATACGACAAGATCGCTTCCGTTGATGAATCATCCGATTCTGATACCGATACGGTGTCAACATCCCGGGTATACTCCACTGCCATGGAAACATGTTTCAGACGGGGCACTGATTATCGCCCAGATTTCCCGAAGGATAAACACTTGCTGCCGTTTATCCGGACCTTCACCGTGGGTGGAATGCAGAACTACCGAATAGCTCGTACAGTTGAAGCCGCAATTCTTGGTGAGAGAGACAGCCTGAAAGACTCAGTATATCGCGGAAAGGCCATATATCTTCCAGGGGAGAAGCGCGACTGGGATGCAGTCCTCGGCATATCGGAGCTGGAGCCGGAAAAGAAAATGTTGACCCGGGCCTCAGAGTTCACACCTGCTCGGTGGGATAATGCCAGTGGCCGAGTCAATAGGGAGAAGCCCGGCTATGGTCTCTTCCTGGCGCCAGTGAAGTGGGGGTACCGCGAAGAGCCTTTTGTGCTGAATTGTTCGGCCATTCAGTTCAAGTATCATTTGGCCGCTGGATGATTTGGGGATACCAAGATCACCGACGCCCACCTATTTCGAGCAGGAGCCGTGGAATTTACTGAGTTTGTTCTGAAGGAATACGCCCCTCTGCTGATCAGAGCCGGGGTATATCATAGTGTTTTTGCTTCCCGATTTCGGTATCCTATATCCCGAGGGTTATGCTGTGGGATGTTCGAGGTCTTCTGCGCCTTATTCAACATATTCTATACAGCAGAGGGCGAGACATCTCTTGACCTCTGGAGTCTGTCACAGCTTTCCGGACTGCCTATTGACGGCGAGCCGTATGAAGAAGTCTACCTGGCAGATTCTGAGAAGGATAGCTCCGATGGTGAAGGCAGATATTCCATTGGCTTCTCATACCGGTACCTGATGAAGGCATATCGCTCCATTTGTCTGGCGTACAGTAGAGGGTCCTCCAAAGGTTATCATCCCCGAGAGAAGGGCAGCAAGCTACGGATCCGGGTAGGGCAGTGGATTCAGTACTTCTTTGACGGGCCCTTGAAATATGCCGACTTCCCTTCCGTGGGTCCGACTGCTAGCAAGCAAGTAAGGGCTCCTCGTTATAAGTCGGCGCTGCCATCTTCATTGCGCCGTGCAGGCAGCGGTGGTCCCAACCCAGCAGGCGTAGACCCCATCACACATTGTGCGGCTTACTTCACATTCTGGCTGTGCACTTTCGCTCTCCCTCAAGGGGACGAGACAATCATCCGGCCAGAAGCTATATATCCGGCCTGTCAGATGGCCTGGGGAATGAGGCTGTCGCTCTGCCCAGTGGCCCTGTGTTTGATATACAAGTCTTTGGGGGATCTGTACAAGCATCGGACTCCCCGTTCTTTGAGGACCGTGGGTCCTTTTCATTTCTTCAATGCCTGGGTCTGCAGTTTATTTCCTGAGTTGGCTCCCAGAACTTTGCAGGCAGACACAGTACTGCCCAGAATGATTGAGTTTGCCAGTGCTGAACCTGGTCCTTTCTATGATCAGCTGTTCAAAATAAGGGGCCGACTGATAAAGGTGCCGGTGGATGCCCCTGGCAGCATTCATTTCTGGAGCTTGGCGGCAGGTTCAGCTCCTTTGATTGATCCTCAGAGAGAGTGCAAGCTGGAAGAGGTAGAGACATATATCCATCCTGTCTCAGGGGTTAACACTGCCCGACCAATCCTGGAGCCGGAGCTGGTTAGATGGGCCATGGCCATCCGTCCTAGTGTCTTAGTTTTCAGAAAGGGTGGCCTGCTCCTTCTGGAACCATACTATCCATTCCGCTTTGGGCGGAACTTTGGTTATGATCAGCATATCCCCACAATAGTCGCTCAATTTCCCCTGGAGAGCCGGGCTAAGCATGGGTCCTCCATTGTCGGCGATGGCCGGTTGTGGTGGGATTTCTACCATCGCCAGGACGGTGCAGTTTTCAGAGTTCCCACAGTTTCCAACCGTGTTCCCCGGGTAACATCAGAATATATCAAATGGTGGAACATTCGAACCAGCTTCTATAGGGATAGTAGAGGTGCATTCTGGGACGTGGCTGAGCGTTCCTTTCTGAAACAACAGCCCGGGCCAGTGTTTGACATCCCCGAGGCCCACCTGAGAAGGCTTTATTCACAGCACCAGAGGGAGGCTGAGAACTATCTGGCCCAGCGTCGGGCTTTGAAGGAAAAGTATTCCGACCCGGCTGCTCCTGTCTTCGCTGCTATCAATGAGGACACCTTCATGCAGAACTTGAAACATTTGAGCCATGTAGGGGACGCTCGTTTGGAGGCGCAACAATATCCATTTCCTGTTGAAGAGCCGCTCCCGGCAGTAGTTTCTTGGAGGGGTCCGACAGATAGATTTCACCCGTATAGGACGTTTGTGCGCCGGGAAGATAGGACCCAGACATACTACAAGCAGACGTCTTGGTTGTTTATTTTGCTGAATTTACACGGGTTATCTGCAGAAAACCCGATAGCCGGCATATTGAACAAGCCGTTGTTTATCTCTTTTCATTATGTCGACGGCTGGGGTATGGACCACCTCGACTTGTTTCGGTGTCTTGACCTTCATGGTCATAGTGACCTGGCAGCTTTAGTGGAGAAGTGCCAGGTACTTGGTGATGTATGCTGGCTTATCAAGGAGGCTGCTTCACGCTCCAAGGAGGTAGCTTATCTGTACTGGCCGCTCTCTATCTTTTACGACGGCCCAGCAGGTATGATCTCTTCTTTCCTGACTGCAGTGATTTCTGCTCAGTATTCACACTTTGCATCCTCTGATCACATTACCTCTCTGACATCTTCAATAGACAGGCCTGATATAAAGCGCCAGGGGCTTTATAGAAAAATCATTGCGCAGGCTGAGAAGCCTACTTATTTTGAAATCCCTGCAGCAGCACCGACTACTACTCCCATGCCTCCTGGCAAGAAGAGAAAGGCTTCCGTAGTTAAGGTTGCAGTTGGGAAGGCCAGGAAGGCCAAGAAGGTTTATGCTCAGCAATCGGCTTCGGTAGCTATGGACACCGGGACCCCTCTCCCTGATATTTTTCTCATTTGATGAGTTTGAATCTGAAAGGGAGGCTGCTCAGACATCGGTTCAGGGTAACATCAATAGCCTACAATTGCATTCCTCATTCTCTTTCACTGGATTTCAAAGAAGTCCTTGAATCTGACCCCTTCCTTTTGCACAGCCCAAGAACCAGTTGTAGCACCTTCTGTGGTGAGGACCAGGTTGCCTTCTCCCACGCCGGCTAGTGAGGCGGAGGGTAAGTGTGTTTTTTCTTATCTGTTTCATACTTGCATTGTCTTCTTTGCTGTATATCCCTCAGAGGTCCCTTTTGCAGCAGTGGCGGGCGAAGAGCAGACTGAGGCTATGATGACAGAAGAATTGCTTCAACCACAGGAGGGTCACAAGACTCAGTTGAAGCAGAGTACTGTTCCGGCCAGGCGTATAATTACCCGGTCTACATCCCGACATGTTCTAGAGGTGGCCCCACAGCGTATAGCTAGTGTGGAAATATCCTCAGGCAGTTCTAAGACCGTCTCTGATGAGGAGGAAGCGACTTTCAGCGATAGTGAGGGGGATGCTCCTGAATCAGAGGCCCCGCTTGTATTTGCAAAAGGTGCTCTGCCTTTTCAGCCTGCTAAGCTGCTGGTGCTATCTTCTGAGGAGGAGTTGCCAGAGGAGTTTGCCGGGATCGACACCGAGATCGACATAACTCCACCATTTATCACTCTGACTACGGAGCTTCCTTCTCTTTCACCCCACTTCGAGGATGTGGACCCTGATTCAAGGGTGGGTTCCTTTTCATGTTTGTTGCTTCATCTGTTTCTTTCATCTAGTGCTGAAAGTTGCTTTGCTTTGGTCTTAGGGCATTGCCACTGCTAGCTCAGACACAACCGCGGCTATCATGGACATTTCTTCTACAAACTGGGCTATTGTCCCTTTTCTGCCTTTAACTTGCATGGGGGTCCCTGAGGTCATTCGCCCTGTGCCAATGCGGATACAGTCTTCGACAGATTTAGCATCGTTGGATTTAGGGGCCTCGGGAGAGAGTTGCATTCCTATCAGGGCTTCGGATTTCAGAGTCGAAGCCGATCCATCTAGAAGCTCTGCTTTTATACCGGCTGCAGTAATGTCAATTGCGCCCGAGTCAGCAGTCCCTGCCATAGTGGCTATAGAGACTGGACTTCTGCCTTCTCCGACTATAGCAGCTCCTTCCCTGTCACCAGAAAGAGCAGCTGAAGATGAAGCCCCTATTCAAGAGACTCATGAAGAGGCAGCTCCATCCTTCATCGATTCTCCCCCTGCGGATGTTCAAGCTATAGCTTCCGATACAGCGATAGGGGAGGAATCTTCAGCTCAGCAGGAGAGCACAGAAAAGGACTGGCCAGCCCTTACAGTAGATCTGCCGTCTTCGTCCTCTCAGCCGGACGTTGCATTGTGGGAAGATATTGATGGCGAGGTGACCTTTGAAGTCGTCCCCTCCGCCTCCTTCGGCTTCACTTCCTCTGACAACTTTGTCTGGCAGCACCTGGACATGCTACGTCAGCTGGTAGAATCCCAGCCTGGCTTGACGTATCTGCAACTGAAGGAAATCGCCAACTGCTTCAGCGCTGGCTTGCAGGCCATGGGCTGCTCTTTGGACATATGGGTTCAGCGGGTGCTGCTTCTACTGAAATTCGTGCATCGGAGAGACTTCCTAGCACGGACTATGGTTGATAAGCTAACGGCGTTGAAGCTGCAGAGGTCAGAATATAAATCTGAGCTGGGAAAGCTGACGCTTATGCTTGATGAATGCCGAGCCGAGCTACAAGGTGCTATTCAGCGGGAAGAAGCTGTGCGGGACCGGATGGCCATCTTGGAGACGGAGCTCTCTGGACTTCGAGCCGAACTGCAGCAATTATCCTTTATCCGACCGCGGTCCGAAGAGGAGGTAGCCTCGCTGGAGGGACGAGTGATGTCTCTCCAAGACATGTCCATTGGACTTCAGGAGGAGGAGGCGCGCCTTCATGAGCTGGGGGCCGCTCCTTATGTGGGTCTTCTGGCCTTCGAGGATATATTCCGGCGGCCATAAATTGTCTATCCCTTCTTTTTCTTTTTATTCTCTTTTGTGATATGGTGTCCCCTCGGGGCCCTTTATGTACTCCCTTTTTAATGGAAAGGAATCTCATGGCTTCATGCGTATCCATCTTATTCTGCATGTGGTTTTATCACTTTGGGAGGTGGGGTAGCGGTTTTAACAATCCCTCATGCGAATGGCTCGTACCTTGGCAGGAGAGCGTCCACCCCTTCAGAGAAAGGATGGGGAACTCGCTCCACCGCGTGACGGCATCCGAGGAGGTGCTTGAACCGAATTTGTTGGTGGCAGCAAACGTCTTATTGGCCATGTGTGCCGTAAGGGAGATGAGTTGCCGGAATGCAAATGAAGAGGTCTCATCAGAGTAGACGTATGGTCTAGGCTGGGTAGAGACTATCGCAGGTGGGACATTTGAAAAAGGATATGGGGTTTTCATCAGAACGGACATAAAGTACGAACTGGACAGGTTTTATCATTGGCCTGGGCGATGTACCGATCAGCCAACGGTTGACTTCATCATCGATATTGAGCTTATATCGATGCAAGGGGGATTTTAGAATAGACGTAAGGTCTAAACTGGATAGGGTTTCATCATTGATCGGGCAAGGTGCCAATCGATCAACAGTTGGTTTCATCATCGATATTGGGTTTATATCGACGCAAAGGGATTTATAAGTTTCATCAGAATAGACGAAAGGTCTAAACTGGATAGGGTTTCATCATTGATCGGGCAAGGTGCCAATCGATCAACAGTTGGTTTCATCATCGATATTGGGTTTATATCGATGCAAAGGGATTTATAAGTTTCATCAGAATAGACGAAAGGTCTAAACTGGATAGGGTTTCATCATTGATCGGGCAAGGTGCCAATCGATCAACAGTTGGTTTCATCATCGATATTGGGTTTATATCGATGCAAAGGGATTTATAAGTTTCATCAGAATAGACGAAAGGTCTAAACTGGATAGGGTTTCATCATTGATCGGGCAAGGTGCCAATCGATCAACAGTTGGCTTCATCATCGATATTGGGCTTATATCGATGCAAAGGGATTTATAAGTTTCATCAGAATAGACGAAAGGTCTAAACTGGATAGGGTTTCATCATTGATCGGGCAAGGTGCCAATCGATCAACAGTTGGCTTCATCATCGATATTGGGCTTATACCGATGCAAAGGGATTTCATGAGTTTCATCAGAATAGACGTAAGGTCTAAACTGGATAGGGTTTCATCATTGATCGGGCAAGGTGCCGGTCGATCAACGGTGGGACGTACGTAAAGGTGTAGGTCTCGTCAGGACAGACGTAAGGTCTATTCCAACAGGTTTTATCAGTGATCGGGCAGTGCGCCAATCGATCAACAGCAGGTGGGGCTTGCCAAGAAATGCGTAGGCTTCATCAGGACAGACGTGAGGTCTGAGCTGGACAGGCTTCATCAGAATGGTGATGGGTTTCATTGTCGGTGGGACGTTTGAAAGAGGGTATGTAGATTTTATCAGGGTAAACGTAAGGTCTACCCCGGAAGGGTTTTATCATCGGTGGGGAATGGAGCCAACTGACCGACGGAAGGTTTCATCAGTGAAGGGGAGGTAAAGGTAGCGTACCGGTTGGCATGGAACTTTGAATTACCACATTACTGACCCAAGCGCCCTTTCGGGTTTTCACCGGAGCCAGCCCCCTCTTGCTTTTGCCCACGCGCCCTTTCGGGTTTTCACGTGGCGGGGTACCCGATTTTGCCTGCAGTGCCCTTTCGGGTTTTCACCACAGCTGGGTTTTGGCCATTTTTGCCCTTGTTCAGAATGTCCGAACAAGTCTGGCGGGGTATCTCTATTTTTAACCCCATCTCTTTTTTTTATTTATATATATATATATATATATATATATGTATATATATATATATATATTTTTTTCGAATTGGGATTTTTAGCACGGATCAGGCGATGTGCTGCTTCATCAGTGGCTGCTCTTATCATCGGTATTGGGTCTATACCGATGCAAGGATTTCATAGGCTTCATCAGGATAGACGTAAGGTCTAAACTGGACAGATTTTATCATTGATCGGGCAGTGCGCCAATCGATCAACAGCAGGTTTCATCATCGGTATTGGATTTATACCAATGCAAGGATTTCATATGTTTCATCAGGATAGACGTAGGGTCTAAACTGGATAGGTTTTCATCGTTGATCGGGCAGTGCGCCAATCGATCAACAGCAGGTTTCATCATCGGTATTGGGTTTATACCAATGCAAGGATTTCATATGTTTCATCAGGATAGACGTAGGGTCTAAACTGGATAGGTTTTCATCATTGATCGGGCAGTGCGCCAATCGATCAACAGCAGGTTTCATCATCAGTATTGGGTTTATACCAATGCAAGGATTTCATAGGTTTCATCAGGATAGACGTAAGGTCTAAACTGGATAGGTTTTCATCATTGATCGGGCAGTGCGCCAATCGATCAACAGCAGGTTTCATCATCGGTATTGGGTTTATACCAATGCAAGGATTTCATATGTTTCATCAGGATAGACGTAGGGTCTAAACTGGATAGGTTTTCATCATTGATCGGGCAGTGCGCCAATCGATCAACAGCAGGTTTCATCATCGGTATTGGGTTTATACCAATGCAAAGATTTCATATGTTTCATCAGGATAGACGTAGGGTCTAAACTGGATAGGTTTTCATCATTGATCGGGCAGTGCGCCAATTGATCAACAGCAGGTTTCATCATCGGTATTGGGTTTATACCAATGTAAGGATTTCATATGTTTCATCAGGATAGACGTAGGGTCTAAACTGGATAGGTTTTCATCATTGATCGGGCAGTGCGCCAATCGATCAACAGCAGGTTTCATCATCGGTATTGGGTTTATACCAATGCAAAGATTTCATATGTTTCATCAGGATAGACGTAGGGTCTAGCCCGGATAGGTTTTCATCATTGATCGGGCAGGGTGCCAATCGACCAACAGCGGACTTCACCATGGTGGGACTTTGGACAAGGTATGGGGGTTTTATCAGGACAGATGTAGAGTCTGTACTGGGTGGGTTTGATCGTTGATCGGGCAAGGTGCCGGTCGATCAACGAGAAGTCTATGGCGGGAGGTGAGGTTTCTTTAGGATCACCACATTACTGACTCAAGCGCCCTTTCGGGTTTTCGCCGGGGCCAGCCCCCTCTTGCTTTTGCCCACGCGCCCTTTCGGGTTTTCACGTGGCGGGGTACCCGATTTTGCCTGAAGTGCCCTTTCGGGTTTTCACCACAGCTGGGTTTTAGCCATTTTTGCCCTTGCTCAGAAAACCTGAACAAGACCGGCGGGGTATCTCTATTTTTAACCCCATTTTTTTCATTGTTTTATTCTCTCTTCCCCTCTTTTTTTTGAGGGTGACAAGTCGGAATGCCATTGGATCATGATGAGGGATGGCTTGGTTAGGGCGGAGCGCCGCTATACCAAGAAAGGGTGTAGCTCGGCTAGGGCAGAGTGCCACTAATCCAAGGAAAGGGTGTATCTCGGCTAGGGCGGGATGCCACTAAGCCAAGGAAAGGGTGTATCTCGGCTAGGGCGGGATGCCACTAAGCCAAGGAAAGGTGTATCTCGGCTAAGGCGGGATGCCACTAAGCCAAGGAAAGGGTGTATCTCGGCTAGGGCGGGATGCCACTAAGCCAAGGAAAGGTGTATCTCGGCTAAGGCGGGATGCCACTAAGCCAAGGAAGGGGTATATCTCGGCTAGGGCGGGATGCCACTAAGCCAAGGAAAGGTGTATCTCGGCTAAGGCGGGATGCCACTAAGCCAAGGAAAGGTAGTATCTGCCCGATTACTCGGGGAATATTGGTTGTGCAGCATGATACAGCTTGAGGTGTTTACCGTTGAGCGGCGAGAACTGAATTTCCCCTCGATGGTTAACCACTACATAGGCCCCTCCTTCGTAGACCCTTTGTATCACATAAGGACCTTCCCAATTAACATTTAGCTTTCCTTTTGGGTTGGACGCCATGACTTCTTTTTTCTTGACCATGACGAGGTCACCTTTCTTGAATTCTCGTCCTTTTACGAGTTTATTGAATGCAGCGGCCATGCGGGCCTGATACATTTGGATATTCTTCTGAGCTTGGAGGCACTTTCCTTCCAATTCAGCCAGTTCTTCTAACCTTCTTTCAGCATTTGTTTGTTCGCCATGGGCCAGGCCATATTGGATTGCCACTCTGAGTGACGGGACTTCCAGCTCTAGTGGAACTACTGCCTCCGAGCCGTATACCAATGAGTATGGTGAGCACCCTGTAGGTGTCTTAAAGACGGTGCGGTATGCCCATAGAGCTTCATACATCTTTTCTTCCCAGTCCTTTTTATTAGAACTGACAACCTTGGCTAGCAAGGTGCACAAAGTCTTGTTAAAAGCTTCTGCCAATCCGTTTGCCTGGGGATTGTAGGGAGTGGAGGTTCTCCATTCAATCTTATACTTCTCGGCAAGTCGATAGATTTTCTGGTTTCTGAAATGACTTCCATTATCAGATATTATTCGGTTGGGGATCCCGAACCGGAAGATAATATTCTGCTTGATAAATCTGGCGACCAGTTCACCAGTCACTTCTCTTAATGCTACAGCTTCCGCCCATCGGGAGAAGTAATCTGTCATGGCCAATATGTACTTATGACCGGCCGAGGAAGTCGGCAGTGGCCCGACTACATCAGTTCCCCATTGTGCAAATGGCCAGCTAGGAACTGTAGGGTGCAGAGTTGTAGGTGGCCTTCTAGGCACGGTAGCATGCTCCTGACACTTCTGGCATGACTTTGCAAATTTACAGCAGTCTTCAAACATGGTAGGCCAATAGTAGCCCAACTTTTTGATTTCTATCTTCATTTTGGGGCCAGCCTGGTGGGCACCTGCTGTCCCAGCGTGTATTTCTTTCATCGCTTGCCAAGCTTCCTCAGTGGACAGGCAGCGGAGTAGAATCTTTTTGCGTGCATCCGCCATTATTCGGAATAAAGTTCCATTTCTGAATTCATAGGAATCTTTGGTCCTCAGGAGTTTCATCTTTTCCTCCCTTTTCTGTGGCAGCTGTTGGTGCAGAAACCACTGTAGCAAGTGCTGTCTCCAATCAGACGCCTGCACTGCGCTGATAGTGGCAACTTCTTCTCTTCGGGGCGCCCTTCTAGCATACTGGGTACTTGCCGCCGGTTCATAACAACAATGTTCAGTGTTTCATCTGGCGGGACTGCTAGCGAGCTGGCCAGCTTTGCCAGCGCATCAGCCTGGGCATTATGTCCACGGCCCACATGTTTGAGTTCAATATGATAGAACTTTGCCATGAGGCGTACAGCTTTCTGGTGATAGGGATTTAGTTCTGGCTTCCGCACTTCGAACTCCCCTTGGATTTGCTTTATTATCAACATCGAATCCCCGAATACCTGAAGCATCTGGATACCCATGTTGAGGCTGATATTGAGTCCGATTATCAGAGCTTCATATTCGGCTTCATTATTGGTGCATGGCTTGTTTATAGAACAGGAAGTATGTACAACTTCCCCCTCTGGTGATTTCAGTACAATACCGGCTCCAGCCCGTACCCTGGTCTTTCCATCGGAATCTGTCTCCGTTCTGGATGCTCCATCGAAGAACAGTTGCCACATAACTGGCTGAGCTTGACAGGCCTCGAGTGTCTCATCATCGGGTAATTCAGTCCCCAACATATCATTCTCCGGCACAGGATGCTCCGCGAAGAAATCAGCCACGGCCTGTCCTTTTATTGCCCTCTGGGGTATATATGTGATATCGAATTCCATCAGAATTACTGCCCATTTGCCCAACCGGCCTTTCAGTACTGGCTGAGTCAATATGTATTTGAGTGGATCTGCTGCAGATATCAATCTGATTTCATGTGACAGCATATAGTGCCGGAGCTTTTTGACGGCAAAGACTAGTGCCAAGCATGTCTTTTCTATATAGCTGTAGCTTTCTTCGGTTCTAATCAGCCTCCGACTTAGGTAGTACAGGGCCTGCTCTTTGCCTTCCTCATTTATCTGTGCCAGCATTGCCCCCAGGGAACAGTGTGCGGCTGAGATATACAATATCAAGGGTCTGCCCTTAACCGGTGCCCCCAGTACTGGAGGGGTTTTAAGATATTCTTTCAGCTTTTCAAAGGCCTCCTGACATCCATCGTCCCAGAGGAACGGTACATCTTTCATCATGAGCTTGTGAAAGGGATGACATCTTCCTGACAGATTTGATATAAATCGTCGGACATAAGCCAGGCGCCCTTGCAGAGATCTCAGCTCGTGCAGATTCCTTGGTGGAGGGAGCTCCTGGATAGCTTTAATCTTGGACGGATCAATTTCAATACCCCTATGTCGGACAATAAATCCGAGGAATTTTCCACTGGACACGCCAAAGGCGCATTTCATAGGATTCATCTTGAGTTCATATTTGCGCAACCTCTGGAATACTATCCTTAGGTCTTGCAAATGGTCTTCTCTTTTGCTGGTTTTTACCACCAGATCATCAATGTAGCACTCTACCTTTTTGAAGAGCAAGTCATCAAAGATCTTTGTCATAGCTCTTTGGTAAGTAGCGCCGGCGTTCTTAAGGCCAAACGGCATTCTTTTGTAGTGGAATATTCCCTTCGGAGTGCGGAATGCAGTGTGCACTCTGTCTTCTTCAGCAATCCAGATCTGGTTGTATCCAGATGATCCATCCATGAATGACAGGGCTTCATGACCAGTAGTTGCATCGATCATCACCTCAGTGATTGGCACTGGGAAATCATCTTTCGGGCAAGCCTTATTAAGGTCCCGAAAATCAACACATATTCTAATCTGCCCATTCTTCTTCTTTACGGGCACTATATTGGCCAGCCATGTAGTATACTGGTTTTCTTCGACAAAGCCTACCTCAATCAGCTTGTCAACTTCTTTGTTAATCTGATTTATCAATTCAGGACGCATTCTCCTGGAAGGCTGCTTTACAGGGTTAGCCTCTGGGTTTATTGCCAATCGGTGCTGTGCCACATCAGAGCTCAGTCCTGGCATTTCATCATATGTCCATGCAAAACAGTCTCGGAATTCTTTCAAGAACTGTATATATTGTTCCCTGACATCTGGCTCCAGCAGTGCGCTGAGGAATGTCGGCCTTGGTTCATCTGCGGATCCCAAATTTATTTCTATCAACTCATCGACGGTGGCTTGGCCCCCGTCTTCAACTTCGGGCGGGGCTTCTTGCAAATCAATAAAGCCTCCCGGGATGTAATCTTCTTCAGTTTCATGCTCCTCTGTTTCATCATACTGGTCATCAGCGGAGGCTGGTGCATCATATAGGGCCAATATTACCGGATTCTGTTCAGTCTGTCCCGAGGACGAGGCTAGTTCAGCAGGAAATTCAGAAGTGGACTCTTCCGTTCTTAGAGGCTCTTCTGATGTGGGCTCTCTTGACAGGTCATCATTCTGCAGAGCCCGGAACTCTTCTAGAATGCGTCCGAACTCTAAACACTCCTGCAGCTCTCTGGCTATTTGATCTTCATCCGGGGTTCCCGTATCAAATTTTGCTTCAGCCTGGAACAGATCCTCTTTGGAAGACAGGTCCTCCCAGTACCAAGCTTTCTTTGCCTCATCAGATGTCTCTGTTTCTGGCAGACTGTCTGGGGCTTCATTGTTCATTATGGATTGATAAATGATTTCTTCATCTTCCGAGGGGTATTTGTCATATCCCGCCTCGGGAGGGTCTTCATGCTGGTAGGAGACAGATATGACGTCTACCTCAGCCTCATAGTATTCTTGGAGGGTATAACCCAATCCTGGGTGTTGAGTGATCTTCCTCAGTTCTTTACTATCTCGAGGCGGATCCCACAGCTCCTTGAATGCCTTCTTCTGGGCAGCAGGCTGCATTGATGGCATTTGCATTTTGGAGAACATTTGTGAAACCCGTTGGGTAGTATAATCCAAGCCTGTAATCGGTACCATCCGGTCTGCAGCTTCTTCAGGGGCCATACAGTCTTGATCATCTTCCTCGACTGGCTCCCCGGTGTAGAATATAATAGGAGGCTCGCAGAAGCGAGGGATTTCCATAGTCTTCAGTGGTAGCACCGTTTGGTACTCAAGGCTGACGACGGGTTTAAATAAACCCTGCGGCACCTCCACCTGAGTGTACTTTTGTTTCATTTCTTCATCGGCATTATCCGGGTGGACGCTAGGAGGAGTAACCCGAGCAAAGTCACCGGCATAAGAGATGTGAGATACATTATGCTTTTTAACATAGCCCTTTGGTGGCGGTGGAGACCAATTCCTTGCCTCTGTCGCGGGCTTTTTCTGGCTGATCACAGCCTCTTTCCTTTCGCACTTTTGTGACACCTCGGTATAGTAGGATGCATCGAGCATATGGCACTCGAACACTTCGAAAGGATGCAGATCCGCAAACACCCTCTCTTCTTTTCCTTCATGGCAGTATTTGATGCACTGATGTAGCGTGGATGGTACTATTTGATATTCATGCAGCCACGGTCTCCCCAGCAGGGCTTTATACGTGGTATTGGAGTCGATCACATAGAATCGTACCACTGTAGTGAGGTCTCCCAATGTGAGGTTGAAATCAGCTACCCCAAGAGGTGTCTCACACTTT
Organism: Amorphophallus konjac; assembly: GCA_022559845.1. Taxonomy (NCBI): domain Eukaryota; kingdom Viridiplantae; phylum Streptophyta; class Magnoliopsida; order Alismatales; family Araceae; genus Amorphophallus; species Amorphophallus konjac. The sequence goes on along the minus strand of CM040123.1, from coordinate 74,610,710 downwards.
TGGTTGAATCCTGCAATCTTCATGTCTCTGACCTTGGTGAGCTGCAGATCAAAGTAATATTTCTGATAGATGCGGTATGGGAGAATGTTCACAGCAGCCCCGGGATCTATCAGTATTCTGCTTATCGGCTGACAGTTCAGGGAACCCCTCATATATAGCGGTCTGTTATGGCCGGAATTTGGGATTAGCATGTCATCCTCTGTGAATGTGACTGACGGACCAGAATTCACTTCTGTCAAGAGTGCTTCATACTGTGCCGGCGATTGCAAGGCATCAATAATGGCTTGGCGAGCCTCTTCACTCAGAGAGAGGATTTCCCAGATAGAAAACCTGGTAGGGAGCTTCTTCAGCATTTTCATGATCCGACTGCCCACCCGGACATTAGACAGTCTCATCTCCTCCACCCAACGGGGTCTTGGAGGTTCATGTGGTGCTTGTGGCCTTTGCTGCCTAGCGCCGGTTTCATCCTCTTGATCGGTTCCCGGGAGGCTTCTTCTGTAGTAACGACCCCTGTTTCTGCTAGAGGGTTACTTCCTTTATTTTCTTCATGCTGCTTCTGCTTCCTAACTGCAGTCTGCTGGCATTTATTGCTTTTAGCTGGAGCAGTGTGAGCCAGTTGCTCATTTTCCAAACTGGACAAGAATTCCAAGAATGAGGGAGCTTCATCCTTTTCTTGGTACAAGCTGGCAGGGGGAGGAACCTGGACACCTCGTACCTCTGGCTCGGGGATCTGATAGGGTTGCTCCCCTCTGAATATAATATTATGATTAGCTGGTGGCGGGCGCCCCCATCTTTTCCCAGAACGTGTTGCATGGGCTGAGGTAGAGGCCTCAGCATGGTTGGCTTCTAGCGGGGCATTTGATGCTTCATCCTCATCATTCTCCCCGGGCAAGGAAAAGAGTACCGACAGGGTGTTGCATTGTACTGTCGTGACTTTCTTTCCCCTTTTGGACTTGGGCCGTCTCTTCTTCTTCTGGGAATTCGGCTTTGCTGGCTCCTGCCCCCAGAAGGGCTCATTTTCAGCTTTTTCTTGTTCTGCCTCTGGTTGCTCTTTCATTTTCAATTCTTCGAGCTGCTCCCAGAGTATACAGTCTTTTATCAGCAGGTTTTTGGGCTTTTTCTGCTCATATTCATCGAGCTCATTGATATACTGCTGTAGACGCCTGGCTGCAGGACTTACTTCTTTATATGCAGGTAGGGGAGTTTGTCTCCTCCGGTTGTGAGTAGGGATCCGGATGACTGGCCCGGTCTCAGCTGTATGCCATACTGGCTTTACTGGAGGCGGCTCAGGCCTTGGGGTGACACCCCGGATAGTTGCCCCACTGGTGCTGACTGCAAGAGTCTTTTTTCTGTTCTTTATGGGCTTCATCTGCCATCCTTCCTGATCTTTCAGTGGGGTGAGGAGGCAAGCTTCATAAGTATGCCTGGTACATTCTTCAACGGCTTCTTCAGGCAGCTGCTGATAGACTGAAATCATATTGGCGGCCATCCTCCAGGGCGGAGGCTCATGCGGATGAGGTGGCTTCACCTGGTAATCACCCAACTGTAGCTCGCCCTTTTTGACCATTCCTTCCATGATATCCTTGAAGACGTAACAGTCTTCAATTGCGTGCCCCAGCGCACGGTGAAATGGACAGAACAGCGGATCATCTTTCTTTGTTGCATCCGCAGGTCTCTTCGGTTCGGGCAATGTTACCTTGTTGAACTTATATGCCCAGTTAAATAGTGCTGATGTCTTATCTTTGGGAAAAGAGTAAGCTCTTCTCATTCTGTCTCTCAGAGAGACCTTATCTTTTCTTTCTGTTGCACCCTCAGGCGGGGGAGCTTCATCTGCCTCCTTTTTCCCTTTCTGTTGCTCGAAGGTTCTAAAATCGACGGCGTTAGCCTCAGTATGTGATGGCCGTCGGTCATTGGTTTTACCCTTCGGCATAGTGGGAGCATTGGCGGTCGGACGCTTGGACAAGAACGTCTCGACTTCCGCCACTATATTGTTCAGCCGGTCAAATGTTCTGACATCTGCACCGATCATCTTTTCTAGCACCTCTCTCTTGAGGCTCTGTTTACATATCTGCACTGCATCTTCCTGATGGGGAGGTCTTCGGCATCTCATGGCTAAGTTTCTCCACCTTTTGATGTAGTCCAGTGCTGTTTCATCTTGCCTTTGCTTGGTTGCATATAGCTCCGCTATTGTAATTTCTCTTTCAGTGACATGAAATCTATCGCGGAATTTTCTTTGCATATCAGGCCAATCAACCACTGATCCAGCGGGCAGGCTTGAATACCATTCAAAGGCTATCCCAGTGAGGGACGAGCCAAAGAACTTAAGCAGATAGGCTTCATCAGCTGCCAGGTCGCCCATAATTGTGGTATAGTAAGCAATGTGCTCCCTGGGAGAGCCCTGGCCGTTGAATTTCTCAAATTTCGGCGGCTTACTGACGCCTGGGGGTAGTCTTTTAGCGGCATACTGGGGAGGATACGGTACTTTGTACACGTCATAGGTACTTACACCATCACCGGTCTTCTCAGACAGCTTCATCTCCACAATTCTTTCAATCATCAGCTTGTGGGCTAGGGCTGGATCTATCTCTTCTGGGAAGAAGTGAGCTTGTTGCTGGCTGTAAGGAGTCGTCATCACAGTCGCGCGCAAGGTGGGTGCGGCGGGCTGCGTCTGAGATGCAGAGGGCTGAGCTGCTGCTTGCTGCAGAGCAGGCTGGCTTGGGGCTTTACCCTTATCAGCTGGAAGAGGATTAGTTGGGACAGCCATTTCTGCTGAGCTGGAAGTCTGCCCCACAGGTTCGGCTTGCTTGGAGATCGGTGTGGCTTCATGCCTCTCATTTAGCTGTCTTCTGAGAGCACTGATCTCCTGTTGATATCTTCTAAACATCATCTGGATCATGGGATCCAGAGTCGATGGGATTTGTATATCTTCTGAAGTCCCTTCAGCATCATCAACGAAGGGATTGTCTCCTTCCTCTGTTGTCACCACATTGACTGTCATGGTGGTGATCTTGCGGATTTCATCATCATTCTTCATCTTGTCTTTTGCAGCCTGACCTCTTCTTGTGACGGGGCCTGGTCTGGTAGCCAGCCTGAGCAGTTCATCTGGCTGAGTTGGTAGCATATTCTGCCCCCTGGCGATTCCAGCCATGTTACAGGCGAAGATTTGCATCCTTCCCTTCTGCCTGCAAACTTTTCTTTTTGCCTGGTCAGGGTATTTGAGTCGGTCGAAGACCGATACTCTTTCTTCAGCCTCTTCCCTATACAGGTCTTCTTTATCATATCCGGCCTTGCGGCCTTCTTCATAATCATTTGAATCGGAGGAGGAGACTCCGAGCATCACTTCTTGAAGGGCTTCTCCTTCTTCTTCATCCACGGTGCCCAGAGCACGGGATAATCTTTGCTGACCGAGGGCAGAGTTCCCCAGGTAATGGAAGTAGTCTTGGACCACTTGTTTCATCTCCTCTGGATCATGCCTTCGCGGCTCTGGTCGGAGTATCAATCTTTCCTGGCTTTTCTGCTGATGAGCCAGTCTTGTCATCTGAGCATTCAAATGCTCGGCTTTGGAATATCTGAATATATCAGCCTGTCTGGCACAGGCTCTTGGTCTTCTTGGAATGGCAACCGTGACTGGTTCGCTCATTTTCATATCGCCGTCTTGGCAGCAGTTGGCAGTGTCATCATAGTTCTTCCTTTGCCATATTTTGCCTTTGGCCCTGGGATGGGTGACAGCAAGGTCTTCCTTCTTCTCATATCTTCTGCCCTTCATCACGGGACGAGTAGTAATCAGATTTCTTCCTTCATCATTTTTTTCATCTCTCCTCCCCAGAGCTTTGGGGTAAGCAGCAACATCATCTCTTCTGTAGTTTCTTTCTTCCCTTCTGCTTCCTGCCCTGAAGCAGGCAACAGCATCCTCAGTAGCCTTCTTCTCATATCGAGCTGGGGCCCAGTTCTGAATCTTCTTTGGTCGCCAGACCTGTTTATATTTTGCTGGCTTGGGCGCCAGCGGCTTCCTTTCATCAGCTTCCCAGTTGGCCCTCCTAGCGGCCAGACGCGGAACCTGTTGTCGGTCTGGACAGTCGGGACAATCCTGTCCGGCCGGACTTCTCTGGGGCGACCGTTGAGGTTCACCCTAACATCTCCCATCATCATTGTCTTCCCAGAATTGGAAAGACGACGCTCAGCAGCAACATACCGGCTTCTCCGGTTATTTCTCTTTCCCCTCTGGGCAGCAGCGGGAACCGTGTCCCTCCTTTGAACTTGGTGGACATAGCAGGCGACGGCCGTCGAGGTCATCTTTTCCGGTAAGTCAGCCTTCTCACCAGCAGTCTTCATCGGGGCACTTGCAATAGTGCCTCGCTGGTTGTTGTCGACCTGCAGGAGGTCGGTGAAGACGAGGCCCAGACAGTTGGGCAGCCCGACAGCACGGGGCATTGCTCCGAATGACAGGGGTACCGCCAGGTAACCCTCTCGCACATGCATATCGATCGGTTGTTGACCGAAGTGTACAGACATAAGTCCAGTAGTCATCTTCCTGAAAATAAGGAAAGCGCACAGGATCAGAAATTTGAGGGGGGCCCGCTGGGCCTCCTATTTTGGCGTAGAGATGAAGGGAGACTAGTCCCACCGGGCATGCCAGCTTGTGGAACGTGGATCTCATCTTATTTCATTATATTATTTATTTATATTTTATTTGGGATTTTTGATTTATTAGGCGTGCCAGTCACCGGGGTGACAATTTTATTGTGCGCTCGATCTGACTTGGTCAGTCGATTGTGAAGTCCGAGTCGGGACCAGAAGTCCGTCATACCATAAAGGCTATGACGTTAATTACGCCCTTCCAAGGAAGGACAACCCTTGATTAAACGCCAAAATAGGAGGAAAGCAGCGGTGAAGATGAGGCTCAAAAGAGACGGGGTTGATTTATTTGCAGAATGCTAAATGGACTAGTCAAAGCAGGGGGGTTATTAAGTACGGGACAAATCTGACGGCATATCCCCGCCATCTTGGACTATGCCGAGTGGGAATAGGAAACCACCCATGCAGCGGCAGGGTAGGATCCGTAAAAGATCGGGTACGATAGACCCGGAGTCCGAATAGGGACCGGCGTGACATGGCACGTCCCATGTGGGTGCGGTGCCGCATCTATATCCCCCTTCGAGGGACCATCGGAGAGCATGCAAGGACATAACTCCGTGGGCCGGCGGGGCTGAGAGAGAGAACATCACAGTTACCCGGCAGAGTATGTATAAATTTCGGCAGCATGTCCCCTCAACTTGGATTATGCCAAGAGAAAATAGGTCATCATCCACGGGATGCCGGGATGACGACCAGATAAGAAGGGCACCGGGCCCGGGGATGTTACTTGCGTCTATCTCATTGGTTAATATTCTCTTGGAACCCATCAGAACGCATATAATAACATGGCTCTTTGAGTTCGTAAGGTAGCAGTGAAATCCGGATCGGAAATGAGGGCTGTAGGGGAGGTCTTCCCCATTACTGTATCTTCTCAGGGCACATATGATGGTCTCCGAACATCCCCTAGACAGGTGTGTAGGGAGACTAAAGGATTGAAGGATGACAGTGCAGAGGAGGGCCTCGGACTGGATTTCATTGTTCAAAGAAGGAGGGTCTCGGCGTGGCTTTCTATTGGCCGAAGGGAGGAGCTCTCGGCATGATTTTTGTATTGACAAAAATGGGGTTCTCGGCATGGGTTTGGTTGGCCAAAAGAGGGCTCTCGGCGCGGCTTGACTAAAAAGAAGGGGGGGGCTCTCGGCGTGAAGCTTCTCGGCGCGCTCCTCGCCGCGCCGGGAACCCGGCGCCGGGAGGCCACAGGCCGGGAAGGCTGTGAAGGAAGAGGGGTTTAACCGGGAGAGTTTGTCGTTTTGCTGAAGGGGAAGGAAGAGGGAGGCCTCTCGGCGGCGTAGCTCTCGGCGTGGAAATTAGCACGCCGGGAAGGTGAAAGGGTTGAGGGTTTCAGGGCTTGATTACGGTACTCTGTTCGGGAATTTTCTGAGTTTTCTGGCTCGGATCGAGACCGAATGTGGAGTGCAGGAGGGGGTTTCGTGGATAGCTCTGTTTGAAGGATGCCAAGGGAATTGGAAGGCCGAATCAGTAGGGGAAAAGAGACCATCGTCTATACCCTGTGAAGGGTTTCATCTGTTTGTTGCAGGCCGTCTGGGGGATCAAGAGATGACTGTCTCTGATCCCCTAGACGAGCCCAACTGCATCGAAAAACCGGCGACGGAGGAACTCTTAACGCCTAAACTCCAGACCCTAATCATTCAAGGGTTAGAATGGAGGGTCGAGAGACTGAGGTCATCGCTTGTTAGAATCTCGCGGGATGGCATTAACCTGCAGAGCAGACATATCTTTGTACAGCCAGCAGTTCAGGGAACCAAGAGATTGATGTCTCTGGTTCCTGAACAGCACAAGGGCTCGAGAGAAAACTCGGACTATATGCGGAGGATCTGCCATTGAGACAGGAGGGGAGAAGAAAGTAGAACCCAATAACCCATTAGATAGGGGTAGGGGTCCTATCTTCATCCCTCCTCGAAGAACAGATTCATTCAATCGGCTCTGAAACTCGAAGAGTCTAGGCTACTGGACTTTTCAGCCGAGAACTATGTACATGGAGAGAGACGGAGAGCAGATATCTCAATCAATCGGTGCCCAAATGGGCCATGTTGATATTTCATTGCATTGTATCGAAGACTTACACAGATCGTAAAAGAGAAATGCAAAGCAGAGAGGTGGAAATCAAGACCGGGACTCTCCGGCTACATTTGATAAATCGAGAAAAGACTCGCTAGATTACATCGAAGAAAAGAAAAGAAAGTATGGGGGAGGGCGGAGCATTGACTCCTCTCCCTCCCCGGAGCAGCCCACCTGGAGCTTCTTCTTCCTCCTTTCTTCTCAGATATCTCTTCGCTTCTTCGAGTCACTTTTCTTGGGGCTCTCTTTTCCTTTTGTTTCTTCTTCTGGCTATCCTCTCGATCTCTCGATCTCTTTTTTCTTCGAGGCCCTTCTATTTCTTCTGGTGCTTCTCTCCTCGGCCTCCTTTCTTCTTCGAAGAAGTGGGTTTATATAGACCCAGGTTCTTCTTGCATATCGGCAGATGGTAATCGGCGCGCCTCATTCGTTCGCAATAGCTCCCGGCGCGCCGAGTGGCCTCCTGTTGAGGTTCTCGGCGCCACACTCGGAAGCCCATTTGGCCGGCCCATTTAGGACTTTTAAGCTTCGCACGTGCCTTGGCCTCTCTTAATCCTTTAAATTGATATTCATCAGAACCAGAGAAGGCCCTGTATTGGTGACATAGCTTCCATTGATATCATTGATATGTTTTCATCAGTCCGTAGACAGGGGTTTCATCAGTATTGCCATCTGAATGATGACAAAACCGGGTATCATTTTATCGATATCGTTACCTGAATGGTGACGAGATCGGACATCAGCCTTAGTCTGGGAAGACCTCAGCCGGGCGTATAATCTGTGGAGACAATTCTTCTTCATTGATCTGACTTGGCAAAAGCCTTTACAATCTTCATCTGCCGGTACCGGCTTCATCTTTATCTCATATCACATCTGTCAATAAGCCGACATCTGACTTACCCTGACATGTCATCTGTGGATTCTTGGATGAGGCAGTAGTACAGCTCTCATTAAAGTGTGCTAAGAGGTCCCATCAGTCGAGTGACTGCTGCTTTATCAGTGTGGCCGTCTGAATGATATCGGCACCGGGCATCAGCTTGGCCGACAAAGACTTCAGCCGGGTAGATGGTTGACGGGCTTCATTATTGGTCTTTCACTGTTGGTCTGATTCTCTTTTCAATTGTGCTTTCACCCTTGTTCATTTTCAAGGTGTCAACAGCACCTCGAAAGTTGTGTAGTCAGCAGCGTGCATCACTTCTTGCGCCGGCCGCTCGCCAGCTAGTTCATTCTTATGAATCGGGGTAGCTTTAGCCAGGCAGTGCTTTGCTAGAAGAGCTTTAATATCAGTTGCAAGATTGATTAATTGGTCAAAGGACTTGACCTCGATGCCAATGGCCTTTAGTAGGTTGTTCGTCCTTAGACTGCATTTACATATTTGGATAGCATCCCTGTAGTCGGGCGAATATCTGCACCTCACACTGGGGTTTCTCCATCTTCGGATGTAGACTGAAGTGGACTCACCATCCTTTTGCTTGGTCATATATAGTTGTGCCTCGGTAATTTCCTCCTTGGTTAGCTTTGTTTCAGCAGTTTGTTCCATCTTTAGCTTGTTCATTGCTGCCAGAGCTGGAGAACTCGCATGCGATCCGGCTGATTGTGGGAGCAGGTTTATTGGTGGGATTACCTGAGACGTAATAATCGCCTCTTGGCGTGCCCGGGATGTTGAGGGACACGTGGAGGGCGCATGCTGCAGCTGGTGAGGGAGGGTGCCCCCTGCCTGGTCATGCATCATTCGGGGCATTGTCGGTTGCAATGAGGCTTTGAGTGGTTTAGCACCGCCCTGCAAAGCCTCAGATGATGACCCGGCCTGCCCAGGTATAGCTAGGTATAAACATATCTTGCCTAATTCTCTTCTCAGCACTTCAACTTCTTGAACTTTTTGATACAGCTATGCAATCATAGCAGAACTAGGTTGGCAGGAGCTGAGAATACTGCTTCCCATCTTGACTTCGGGTGGGGCCAGTGGCACCCGATTATCATTGTTGGATGCATTTAGTCCCCCAACAATTGGAATTCTTGTCCTTATGCCCTCGGGTGGAGGAGATGTATAGCAGCATGTCTTTTCATTTGGCGGTGTAAGATGCCTTTGGTTTTCCGGGGACCAATTAACATGATAAGAAGTAGTGGCTTCAGCTTGACCCGTGCTTATCAATGCGAGGCATATTTCTCCGTCTCTTTCTTCAGTAGCATAAGCTTCGGGCAACTCTTTGAGTGACTGACGACATATAGATATCATGTTGACAGCTCTCTTCAGGTCAGGGAGTTCGTGGGCACATGGAGGATCCTCTTTGTATTCGCCCATTTGGAGCTCCCCTTTCTTGATCAGCCTTTCAATAGCATCCTTGAAGGGATAACAGTCTTCAATGGAATGCCCAATCATTTGGTGATACGGGCAAAAGTGGGGATCATCTTTTCTTCTAGCGTCTGTAGATTTGTTCAATGGACTATCCCGCCCCCTTCAACTAAGCATGTGTATATGCACATGAACAAGCATGAACTGGCATGAAAGTATACACAAAAGGGGGTTAAATAGACATAGAAACATACCGTGATCGCCACCAAAGTCACAACAACGTCAAAGGAATGAAGAGATGGAGGAAACAACGTTGAGTACCTTGGAAAAAGATGAAGACTTGATCACGCTTGACAAAGGGTGCGGGGAATGATGTGGATTCAAACCTCCTCGTCTTCCAGCCGGCTAGAAGAAGAGGGCCTCACGTTCATATCATGCTCTCCTACAAAACAAAGATAAAACACAAAGGTAAAAACTCATTAGATCATGAAGTGTAGTATAAATCCCGGAGTGATAAAATAGGAGTAGAAATTGAGGGTAAACTCACCAGGGGAGGTTTTTAACCCCTGTGGAAGGGTGGAAAAGATAGGTGTGTGTGTTGTGCATGCATGAGATTTGAAATCACAAGATTTGATTGAGAGAATAGAGAGAAAACAATGATGCAAAATGGAAAAAAAAGCATATGTAGCAGAAAAGTGTAGAAAATTGTGATGATTTGTGATTTTGAGAGGAGGATAACTAAGCGTATAGACAACCAAATTAAGCCCAGAAGGATGGAATTAAAAGTTAATACTTCCCTCTTCAAGCCAGGGTCGAAGTTGTGAGTTGGAGTTGCAGCATGGCTTTGCCCCACGTCCGGAAAGAGCCCTCCTTTGCAACTGCGAACTGGGCAATTTTTATAGAGGTTGCAGAAAACACAGAAAGTTCTCCCAAGATTTTAGAGGATAGAGTCCACCAAAATTCGTGTTCTATGGATCAATCTCAAGATAATACAAAGGATAAGAGGTGGGAACAAGTGAGACTCAATTTGGTGGAAGGATCTGGAAGATATGGCTTCTAGAAGGGAGCCCCAGAGCTTAATCTGCAGAGTTTGTGTTGAATTAGGATGCATAAACCCCCAACTTTCATCCACGTTTCTGAGCAAGATAGCCAATGCAAATCTGAGATCTATGGATCAAATTCAAGATAATATAAAGGAGAAACCATAGGAACAAACAGCGCTCAATTCGGAGTAGAATTCAAGAAGTTATGGGCTATGCAAGAGGGCCACGACGCACAGAAACGGAGTAGAGTCCAGCATGAATTGGACTCTTGGTGTGTGTAATGGTCTATCGTAAGATCATCAGAGTCTCTAGGGGCTTAGGGTAGGACCGTCAGACTCTGGGGGTCGAACGGGGTGATTTCGAGTAAGTTTGGGTGTAACAGTCTATTAATAGACCGTCACTTGTGTTGTGACGATCTTACGATAGACCTTCACATGGTCTCTGACGGTCTACTAATAGACCTTCACACCGATGAAGGAACATTTTGGGTAGACTGTGCGCGACTTCAAAAATAGAAGCGTATCTCTCAAATAGTGCAGAACTAGCGAAGGTGTGAAGAAGAAATTGTAGATAACTGAGAGAGGAACAACTTTCATGAAGAGAGCAAGATGAGAAAATGATCATAAGAAGGAGAAAATGGGGATAGAACAGAGAGAGAAAATTATGGGACGTCGGTGAACAGCAGAGCCTGCTGGAAAAACGTGAATAGCTCACAATCGGGGCAGAACTGGCCAGAGGTGTAGAAGAACAAATTGTAGATCTTTAAAAATCGAACAACCTTGTTGAAGGTAACATTTTGAATAGAGGACTATAGGAGGGTGAAAAAGAACCACTTTCAGGACAGTGTAGTGTGTGAGAGCTGATTGCTTGATGGAAGCCGACCTAAATGGGCCGTAAGTCGACTTGAGAGGCTGGAAGTTGATAGAATAAGCTCCAGGGCTCTAAGAAATCATGATCTCTAGGGCTCAAAGGAAGGAGAACAATGAAAATAGGTTCAAAATCCATCCAAGAAGACTCCAAAATAATGGCTAGTTTGGGACATCAAAAATGAGGAATAAGAGAAATGACGCAACTTGTGGGCTAAAAATGGGTGTCAACAGATGCCTCTCCTTGATGTCCGCTTTGCAAGGGAATGAGTGAAAGCGACGCGGAGGCGGAATGGAAAGAAGATGGAGTGAAAGCGACAGTGACAATGACATGAAATGGAGATGGAGCGGAGATGAAGCGGAGAGAACTGATAAGTGGGCATCAAGGTAAAAGACACTCGTCACAACCAACAAGCGACAGGAATTCTCCCGAAAATGCCAAACTAATCGCCCGGAATGGTTGACAAGGATGAGACATGTCTGGAGAACTAACTAAGGGAGGAAAGGAAACACGACCAACCTCATCGGGGACACAATCCACGGATAATGAGTGGGTCGGCAGAAAACATAGCATAGGAGCTGGAAAAGGAGAGATAAGACTGAGATAAAATCTAGACAGGAATCACGCTGGCCAACCAGACCAAGCGGGAAGATCAGAGAAATCGTTCAAATTCAGAGTGCAATGAAGAATCTCTTACCCAAAATAAGCACAATCAACCATTGCTAAGGAGAAATCATTGAGAAAATTTCGAGACGTGAATGCTCAAAAAAATGACATGATACATGCTGGGCTAAAATAAAGAAATCATCATAACGAATGCAAAGAAAAATAAAATAGAAAATACTTGAGAATAGTATTGCTAGACCAGAACAATCAAGGTCAAGACACTATCCGCAACCACGGCGTGCATGATAGAACCATCGTCCCCTAATTTTCTCAACCTAACAGCCTATCTGATGATTAAACATGTGCACCTAGATCATCATCATTTTTGTTAGAGGGGAACGTCAGATCATGGAACACGTGAATGACTAGCCGGTTCTCGAGATAATATAACAATATAGATACCACATAGTAATGCAACAATGAGTAGGGATAGAGAGCCATACCTGACTTACCTGCGCAGGCGAAATGACATTTTTTTTATTTTCATTTTCTGATTTTTATGGATTTTCATGTATAAGACAAATATGATAAACAAGCAAGTATAAACATAGCGTAGATAACATAATGATTAACTGAAAAACAAACAACACGACATAACATAACGATCAGATGAAATGGGAGACAATGCAACATAACATAACAAAGGCAAACGAGCACATATGCAATGGCATGAACAGACAACATGCATGCATGAACACAGTGTGATAAGATAACAACGCGGTGGGACAACACACGGTTGGGACAAGAACATGACGGATGACCACACGGTTGGGACAAGAACATGGGACATAAAGGGGTGACTAACAACATGTGCAAGATAACTAACAACACTCGGTGAGGGACAAAACAACATGTGTGGGACAACACGGTGGGACATAAACACGTGACAAGGACACGGCGGGACAAAAGACATAAACAAATACGCCCTTCAATCAAAACCCAAGATCAGAATGAAGCAAAACCACCAGGTTCATAATCGTGAAGCAAAGCCCTCTCATAAAGATATGATCATTGCAAACAAAAGCTGAGAATGACATGAGCTTCAGAACAGATCGAGAGAGTGGATCAAAGAAGGAAAGAATAGATCAAAGATGTAGACATGAGGCAGAGCACAAAGATATAGCAAGGAATGCAGGAGTACTTGCAACCTACACACTTAGCAAACGGATTACGTATCTGTCCTTAAAATAAATGCAAATGCATGAAAAACACATATTTTTTTAGATTTTTTGTAATTTTATTTGATTTTTTTAGATTTTCAATAGTATTTGAAAAACACAGAGCGCCTAGGTTGGTCATTTCATCCATCCATCTCTTGCCTCTGCACTTTGCCGAGCAGAGAAAAGAAAAGACCTTTGTACATACCCAAAGTATGGCCAAAGCAACAACGGTGTTGCCTCAGAGGACAATCAGCTATGGCTCGCCGTGTAGTGTGTGGAAAACCCGTGCTCAATGGTCACCCTTAACAATCGGGGAAAGAACTCAGACTCCCAGCGCGGAGTTTTTACCATCCTAAGGTGTGCTGCAGAAGTGAACTCATTTTACTAAATTGACTAAGCAAACTAACTAAGGCCTAAGCGTGTTTTAAAGAAATAGCATTATAAGCATGTGCATGAAGAAACATAATCAATAATCATAGTAGCATGTTCTTTGCACAAAATAAATATACCTTTGCATATCCATAGCGTGAAAGTAGCATCTTGAGGCGAATATGATCAACGAGCTTTGTATTCCTTACTTGACAGGACAAAATGGAGAGGACATCAAAGTGTAGAGATTCCTTGACACGGAGGAGCGGCAGACATCAAACTGGATGAAAAAGGATAAAAAGGAAGAGAGACAAGGGCTAGAACTCCCTCGTTAGGCGTCAAGGCCCTGATAACAAGGAACCAAATACAGAAGAAACCAGATTAACTGAGATCAAGGCGGACTAAAGCCTCAAAAATAGCAAGAGAAAGAGCAAAGACCCTGAAAGGGAGAAGAGGAGAGAATAGAAAGATAACGAGAGGATTGCTGTGAAGATGAGGAAGGAGGAGAATGATCATCCGACATGGGCGGAGAAGGAGAGTAGTAGTCATCCGGTAGGGTCAGAGAAGGAGAATTGTAATCACCCGACAAAGTCGGGGAAGAATCAAAAGCAACACCCGAAAGTCTTGGGGAAGAAGAATCAGGGGAAGTCCCGAGATCGGGATGGAAGGATGACATAGGCCTAGGGCGAGGCCTAGAATCGTGAGAGGAGGGATAATCTGGGGACTCCGGATGGAGAGGAGAAGAGGAAGAGTAGGGACTTGCGAACCCCAGAAGAGAGGAGAAGATCATAAAAGCTAGATCTGAAGAGGGAAGATACACCACCCAAGGGTGGGAGTTGAGCAAAAGAAACGATGAATAGAAAGGAGAAGAAGAAGAAGTGGACCCCTGAATGCACAACCGATGGCCATTGAATTTGCGTCGCCGCCTCTTCTTGGCAGAAATATCTTGAAAATGGACCCGCCTTGTGCAGGCTTGGACCTTTGGGCTTCTTAATCTGTAATACCTTCTCAAATAACGGGCCCACCTGGCAGACGGCCTGGCCCGACTGTGAACATGCAACTTCGTCGGGGCGGTTGCCCCTAGACACCCGGTGTTAACAGTAATCGGACATTCTTGAGCAAGTGACTCCTTAGAATGATGAATATCAGAAAACCATGGAGTTTTGTCTCTCGGCACAAGCAACATGAGATTTGGCAACTCTACTAGGAAATCAGGCCTGAAGCATAGCTCCCTTGATAAAAGAGCAGGACGAGACCGAGGGAGAATAATACATGGGGTTGACGTGGCCGGCGTACTGATAAATCGAGAGAGATTGCATAGGATGTGCAGAATGTCCTTAGAAAGTGCAGAAGATACGGCAAACTGCCCCTTGAATATAGAACTCATCAATCTTCTGGCAGCCGTACGCATTAGCACAATGCAGGTATAGAACCCTTCTTGACCAACGAACTGAACAGCAATCGAGCGAGAGGAAATAACAGCATGGGCCAGTCATGCATTGGGCCCGCAGTGTGTGTGACATGTATGAGATGACTGGGCTTATTAGCCCTACCAAATGATGCAAAATGTAGTGGCACATGCATTCCCATCCAAATGACTCCTTCTATGTGTATGACTTGGTGTGTGATTTTCCACTCATAGGGGTCAAAGGGGTCTAGGAAAATGGAGTGGGCTTGGTTCAATAAGGTTGGTTGGGGTAGGAAAAGGTTGGTGGTGAGTAAGGTGGGTGGGTATAGGAAGGGATCCAAGGGGTCATGGTAAGGGTCATCTAAGGAGAGAAACTCTAGGTCCTTTTGGTCCTCACAACATGGTGGTGGATCCTCCTCCTCTAGTAAAATGATTGGGCCAAAGTTTTTGGTGGGATGGTCGGCCAAGGATGGAGGGCTGGATGTTCTACCCGAGACAAGCAACTCTAGTTTGTGGATAGCATCGGGCTCGTCGGGTGTAGGGAGGAGTAAAAGAAGGTCGCTAGTGTAGCAACCCACAGTGTAAATGGAGGAGATGGATCCGACACATAGGTGTAGGAGGTCAAGGCTCCTAGGTCAGTCGGCTACTGTAGTCAACATGCCAGTTAGCTCCATTTGCCAAACTATACCCTTAAGAAGATCCCCTAATGTTTCCACTTGATAGGATGATTGGATTGTGGTGTGATAGGTGTGATAGGTGGATAAGGGTACTATGGGGAGGTGTTGTTCCATGGAAGGGTAAGCATAGGGCAGGATAGGGTGAGCCCGGTTTTCCACAAGCCATCTAACCAAGGGCCCACTTATGATAAGTTCACTCCAAATTGGGGGTGGCATGAAAGGTGAAACATCTTCCTCGTTTTGGCCATGACTTTCCTCCAAGATGGGGAGTGGTTCTGGGATGTTCCCTACTAGGGAGTCGGGTGTGGGTATCATGGTTTCCTCTACCAAGGAGGTGAGTAGGTCCTTTGTGGGTGGGGTGATGATGACTGGCCTGTGGTGCTCTTTGGGTGGTGGGTAATGGGGGACTTGGGATAGAATGGGGAGGGGTAGTAGTGGAGGCCTAGGTTGGGGATCTTGTAACTCATGGGGGAGGGTGCACCTAATTTGGCTCAATGGGTTCTCTTTGGGAAGGAACGAGTTCTCTTGACCCAATTGGGCGTCATATTCTTCTTCCCAATCTAGGGGAGCCTCATAGACTTCGGTCACCTCCTTAAGTTCTTTTTGGGAAGGGGTGGGAGGAGGATTTGTGGGTTGGGTGGTGGCCAATTTGGTTTGAATGGTGGTGGTGATCGGGGTTGGAATTATTTGGGGTGGTGGAGTTTGGGCCCTAAGGGAGGTCTTGGGTTGACTGGGAGGGAAAGGGGGAGTGAAGATCTTCTTAATCTCATTCCTCATCTCTTCCCATGGGTATCTGGGTCCTATGGTTTCCCATTCAAATTCATCCCGGGGAGGCAAGACTCTAAGGCCATTGCTCCTAAGTGGGGGTTCATTGGCTCTAAATCCATCCCGAGGTGACCAAGCCCTCGGGCTGTGGTTCCCTTTTGCTTCAAGCCGATCAAGCCGGGAGGTGAGGGTATCTATACAGTTATGACATTTGTTGATGAAAGCATCAAATTGGTCCATAGATAGTTGGGGTGTCTCCCTAGGGTGGTCATGCAAGGGAGTGATGGAAAACATGATACAAGGGAGACTCAAATGTCAATGCCCTAGGACTAGACTCATAGAGACAAGTCTAAAACTTGCTCTGATACCAAGTTGATGTGACACAACCCCTCGGACTTAAATTTGCAAGCAATCGATCCGAACGGTGGACCCACTCAAGCGGATTCACCCACATCGCGCACACCCGGGTCCGTAGGTGGACTGGCGATAGTGGTGAGGGTCCGAGGATGGACCTTGCCTTTCTGGGGATTTGACTAGCTTGGGCTGAACCCCTAAGGTCCTGGGATGCCCAATTTCGTGGGCGGCCAGCACGCCATGGGCGTGAGATGTAGGGTCTCTCTCATAACTCACCCCGCGGTGACACTCGATGTGATTGATTTTAGGACGGGCACTCCCTCGCCACCGACGGAACTAAGAAGCAATACTAGTTAAGCAAGAAGTGCTAACCAAGAGGAGTGCAACCAGGAGCTCACCTGATCGGCGTGAAGACGCCGATCCCGGCCGGAGACGAGGGCGAGCGGGGAAGCGTGGGCCACCCGAACGCTGCGTCGATGAAGCTTCAACCTGTTGAAATTAATTACATCCACTACTCCTCACACAGGAGGGTTGGACTAGGGGTGGGGAAGTAAGGTTTACACGCAAACACTACCTCTATGCAGGAAGGGGCAGTAAGCCCGCCAGGCGAGAAAGAAAGGGGTATGAACCGGAGCCGACGCGCCTCTTCGGGGTTCTGCCCGCCAGATTCCCTGCTGATAGGTACTGGTTGTCGGCGCTGTGGCGATCGCTCCAGGAGTCAAAAGTTGATGAGACCAGCGCCAAAATATCGGGAACTGACCCAGGATGAAGCTTGAATTTTTCTGGCACCAGATGTCGAGGTCACTGGTCGGGAGAGTTGCTGGACCGGCGCTGCTTTGCACTGCTTCGGACTGGGTTCTGGTTGTTGCAGTAGGTTGGCGATGACGTCACGATCGTTCCCGTGGTCCAAATGGAGCAGGACCAGGATGGTTACGAGCGTGGCCACGTCCTCTTCGATCAGGAAGAAAGAACAGCACTGGAGGAGGTCGGGGTCGAGAGTAGCAGCCCGAGGAGTGGGGAGGTGTCGGGGCAGACCCTGTCTGACCTGAACAACGTCCCGGCGGTAGAAACATTGGTACAATTGGCTCCGAGCTCCGAATGAGGTCCTGCTGGTTGCGTTGGACATAGGACAGGTGGATCTTTGCTCCGGTCAAGTGGTGCGTCAAGAGGAGCACGGGGGTGGTCTCAGGAGATTCTGCAAGTCACTTCTGGTTGCAGGCCGGACTGGTTCTGCACAGTTGGCGAAGAATGGCTCTCCCGGGCAGCTCCGACCTCGGATTGAGACGAAACCACCTCGCCTGCGCAGAAGACTGCAAGAGCTTTCCGTCGATGTAGGCCACGCCCCCAGGACCTCTGGGATGTGGTCGTGGGCGGCCCTGCAACAGACTGTCGATCTGTAGGTCTTCAGCTGCACATAGATTGGAAGAAAGAATGGTTGAGGGGGTGGTTTCTTTGGTGGCGGGGGAAGGGGATATGTATGTTTTGGTGGTGGGGAAGGGTTAGGAGGTGGGAAGGGAAGGTGGGGGAAGGTGGCAGGGGCAGAGCTAGCAGGGAGAGATGGTGGGTGCGAAAATGGCCTTGGAGGAGGTGGTGGGGAGATGGGGGCGCACAAGGCTTGGGGGAATGGGGAGGGCTTCTCTTGATTTGAGTGGAGGGTTAATAGAAGAGTTAATGGTGGTCTAGGGAATGGGAAGGGGTTGCCTTGGGGAGGGGAAGGGGTGCCTAGGAGAAGGGATTCTCCCTTGGGAAGGTGAAAGGGTGTATGGGGAAGGGGAAAGGTTGTTTGGGAAGTGGAGGGAAATGAAGGGGAGTTAAGGGTCTTGGGAAGATGAAAGGGTGGGATGCTGATGTGGAAGATGAGGTGGCAAGGAGAGGAGAGAGGGAGTGGTGCGAAATTTGGAGAGAGAGGAGAGGAGAGAGAGAGGGGTACAAATTCTGGTGGCAATTTTTATCAATACTTCATTTACTTCTAAATGAGGGATTGGGGTCCTATTTATATGAATCTCACATTTTCACATAAGTCCTTGACTTTTGGACTACTAACACTTAACCAAGGGGAAGGGGGCGCCCCTGGGCCTAGCCCATATAATTGGGCCTATTAACCAATATAATGACTCTAGACTTAGGTAAATAGCTACCTAACCTAGGTAGTGGACTCAAATAAAAGGAAAAGTACATGATAAGAAAATGAAAATTACATCATATGACTCGAAATAAAGTGGTGAACAAGATGTAGCATGGGTGGTGAGCATCGGGATCCTTGATCAAATGAAATTGCTGGTGATGTCCTCATCAGATTATCACTGGCCTCGCTTGTGAAGAAACTAGCACTAGTGCGAGGGAACTCTTCTTGACAACCATCTTCGGAAGTATAGGCTCATCAGTCCCAAAGTAGCCTTAGACTAGGACCCGGATCGGCATGCGGTAGATGAAATCTTGAATCATGAATGGAACAATCGACACCGAACTACCCCGACTCGGCTCATTGTCTCCCTGGGGACCAGACCCGAGGGGCACCAAAGAGAGTGCACACCCGCTCCGTGGGGTGGAAGTACATGAAGAAATGGATGTAAAAGGCTTAGAGGGCATGGAAGGTTTAATGGGGATGGTGTGTTTAGGTGGATGCAAAGGGGTTGTGGGTGAAGGCGAAGGCGGATGTGGAGCTCACTCAGGCTCATGTGAAGATGATGAAGGGGATGGCAAAGGTGGCGAAGATGGTGGCAGTGATGGAATAGTCAATAGAGATGGTGATGGAGATGGAGGTGGAGAAGGTGATGTAGGCAAAGGGGAAGGTCGTGGTGTCCACCGTCGACGTATCGATACAACACGCCGAGCGGTGTTGGGAGTGGAAGCGGTGGTGGCAATGGAGGAAGCGGAGGCAGTAGAGGCACTAGCCTGAGCAAGAGCCTGGGTTGGTGGAGGTGACGGAGACGGTGTAAGAGGTGGCAAAGATGGGGTAGATAACGGAGCAGGTGATGGAGTGGGTGCATTGCTAGATAAAGAACCACAAGGGTGCCCCTGGCCTTGTACGGATGGAGACAGCTCCTGTGCTTCTTGTTGTTGCTGCTTGCTACAGATATGTAGAATAACTTCATGAATAATGGCCCAGTCAATCTTTTTCTTGGCTTCCAAGCCATAAATAAACTCCCAAAATTCGGGGCAACCCTCAACCAAATGCCCCTGCTGGCGGTGATAATCACAAAACTGAAGCATATTCCCGGCCGCGGGTTGGCAAGGAACAACTCGAGGGAGCAACAACGCGTGAGTGGCCATCAAAGCCCTAAAAATGTTTGTAAAAGACTCTGGCAACAGAGGGTGAGGGGCCTACTTCGGGCTAGGGGGATACCGAGGGATATGGGATGAAGATGGTTGTGGGGGTTGCGTAGGCAATGATGCATGGCTAAGGGAGGGATTAGGTAGTGGCATATGCGGAGTGGAGTGGGAAGGTATGTAGACGGCATCCACCTTCTCAGGGTGTGGAATTCCCCTGACTGGAGGTGGAGATGGAGAAGGGTATGTGGATGCGGAGGGCTGACTCATGGAGGAATATGTGGGTGATTGATATGTGGGGGTGTATGGGTGACTCGTGGAGGGTTGGTATGCAGAAGGTGAATGTTGATATTTGGAGGGAGATACAGATGGCGGGGTGTTAAAAGGCAGAAAAGACTCGGGGTCAGGGTAATCCTGGAGTTGTTGGCAGATGAAGCGGGCTCGGCTGTAAGGTTGTTTCCAGGATGTAATATCATTGAGGGCTAAGATAAATCGATACTTAGGCGGCGCATTTGATATCAGCATCTTGATTTGTTCTTGCTCCGGAATGTGCCCCGGGACTTGCGCGGCAAGGCGATGCCAGCGGTCGGCAAAGGTGCAAAAATCCTCTTCGGGCTTCATCATCTCATGGGCCAGATCCACCATAGAATACCTGGGCTCAACCTGGTTCTGATACTCCTGAATAAACTTCTCTTGAACCATCTGAAAATTCATAATCTGCTCTTGCGGAAGAGAAAAGAACCAATCCCGAGCCGAGCCTTCCAAAGATAGACCAAATAGATAGGCCATTAAGCGTTGGTCATGTCGAAATTGGGCCGACTCATAGAGGAACTCCTTCACGTACGTAGGGGTCACCGACTCCACCATAGCGACAATATGCATGAATTTGTGAAGATGGCGGGAGCCAAAGATCTTGAAATGTGAATGGAATACTTAAGGAGGACTTGGGATCGATCCGACGTTGGAGTTCATCAAGATGGCGTTGAGCTTGAGCAATCATCTCCTGAGTAGGGAGAGACCGGGGGTAATGTGGGCCAACTTGAGTAAGAGCTTGCGAATTCGGACCAGGATGATGGTAATGGGCCGGATAGGAGGATCCGGGCTAAGAAGAAAAAGGGCCCATTCCAGGAATAGAGGGATATACGGGCCTGGAAGAAACATGAGCGTAAGGGCCAGCAGTAGCATGGGTAGAAAAAGGAGGCCCATTAAGAGAATAAGGCCCATTAGAAATTAGGCCAGCGGCATATGAAGGAAAAGAAAGAGGCCCATGAAGGGTAGAGGGCACATTATGAGAAGAAGGCCCATTACGATGATATGCAATAAGACATTGGGCCTGGGCTGGATCCATTTGGCGAACAAGACTTGAAAGATGGGACATGAGATTAGCCTGCTCTTCAGATGGGTCAGAAGGACCATGGGAAGATGGGCCTATGTGGGAAGAGGAGTCCACGCGTGAACAAGAAGAAGAATAGGAAGAAGGATGATACAAGGGGTTGGAATGATGCTCCATGAGGGCAAATGGAGACTTAATACAAAGAGGGAAGTAATGGGCTTACTAGGCTTGAGGACAAGAAGGGACTGACAAACTAATGCAAGGACCAAGGGAGAATGGGCATATGACAAAGGACGCACATAAATGGACTAACCTAAGTGGACCTAACAACAACAAAATATGTGGATGATGATTAAAATGCAACACAAAACACCACTAATGGGCCTGGATAAGCCCAAACAACACAATCAGTGCAATGTAAGAGTTTTCACCTAAGTCAACCAAGTTAAAATGATGGGAAATATTTTAGGAGTTTTAATAGACCTTTTAATGATTTGAATTAGGAAAAATTCCCTAAATATAGGAATCCTATGGGAATAAGGTCCAAACTTTAGGTTGACTTAGGTTAACTCCCTCACACTTATGCAAAATGCAAGCCTAAGAGGTGGAAAGGTACAACCAGTCCGGCGTCCGTGTGGGAATCCATGGCTGACGGGGACTTATGGAGGTCCCGGATAAGATCACCTAGTCGCCAAGGAATATGGAGACGAGAGGATCACTTACCAAGGTAGGAAATGCAACTAAGATATGCAATGTATGACCCTATGTGCACCGGGGTGCATGCAATTTCTAGCCTAAGTCTAACAAATCAAGATATAATGAGCATATGCAAACATAACAATATGGATGCAAACAAGGTGAATAATATGAACATGAAATGCTATCTAAACATGGATATACACATGAAAATCACAGCAAAGCATAAGCAAAGTGATGGGCACTAGAAGTCCCACCATGATCGCCAAAAAAGGGTGTTGATGTGGGGCTGGGAGGACTTCCTCGGCGCTCTCCGAGAGCTTCGGTCTCTGGGTTTGGATGGCGTGCCGCAGGTCTTCCCCTTTTTGGCGTAGAGGAGGCCTCTTGCTCCGAGGGAGGGGCTTGCGAAGGTCCCCCTGACCTGTTACGGATAATCTGCCGGCCTCGTAGTGTGCTGGGACGCGTTCTCATGGGGAGGGCTCTCCGGAGGGGCGCGTGACCTTCTATCCCTGGTCGCCTGGGTCCTCATGAGTTCCACGAGGATGTCCAGTTTTGCGTTGAGGGCTTGGAAAGCGTCAGCGCCACCATTGAGTGGTAGCCCTACCACCGCGGGAGGAGGGGGTTGGTTCTTCGGCTGGGGTGTTGGCGTTGGAGGGAGGGTTTTGTGAGGCCTATGAGGGGCCTTCACCCGCCGCCACCAGGGCCTTTCCCATGTGGCCGGTGGACCTCCTCCCTGAACTTCTTCGCACCATACTGGCTCTTTGGTCGTTTTCACAGACGGCGCCAGATGAAGAGGCGTGGTCTCGTGCTGGACCTGAGCTAGGGGGATGATCACCGAATAGTGAACTGCAAGGAAGGGAAACAGATCAGAGGGCCCAGGGATGGTTCCCTGGGGTAAACCCTCCGATGCCTAGGTCAGTAGAGCAATGGTGGAAGCTATGAAAAGAGGAGGAAAAGAGAGGCGTGAGATCCCTCTACACCAAGGTGGTGAAGTGGTTCCTACTCAGGGAATTTTAGGCGTGTCTTGGCCCTTACCTTCCGCGGGAGGGAGTCCCAGGTTTAAATAGTGCGCAAGCCTCATGAGTCCCGTAAGCTGAGGAGTTTTAGGCGGGAGTTACATCCTCATCATGGGCTCTTTACATCCTCAGAAACTCCTGCTCATGAAGGGCTCTCAACGACAGCGTGGATAAGCAATCGTCGGTTAAATCCAAGCATGAAGGGTGCCAACCCTATCCGGGTGATAGGCATAGCTCGGATGAAGATAGGTCGGAGTGGGCGCTGAGCGCTTGCCTCTATCCCGGTGAGGGGATAACTCGGGCATGGATCTTCCTCCGTTCTGACCGACGTTTGGGCCTTCCGAGCCTAAGGGCCGCCGAGGAAGGGTTTGATCCCGAGTAATCTTTTTGGGCTTTTTATCCTAAGTGGGCCCTGCGGGGCTATCACTTGGATGAGCTGGGCCTCGTTGGGTCTTGACGGACCTAGTTCGGCTGCTCTTATATGGGATACAGAAATCCCCCTCTCCACTGGCCCCTCTCAGGCCTCACAAAACCCTCCCTCCATCGCCAACACCCCAGCCGACGAACCACCCCCTCCTCCTGCGGTGGTAGGGCTACCACTCAACGGTGGCGCTGACGCTTTCCAAGCCCTCAACGCAAAACTAGACATCCTCGTGGAACTCATGAGGACCCAGGCGGCCAGGGATGGAAGGTCACGTGCCCCTCCGGAGAGCCCTCCCCATGAGAACGCGTCCCAACACACTACCGAAGGCCGCTTCACCCTCCGAGGCCGGCAAATTATCCGTAACAGGTCAGGGGGACCTTCGCAAGCCCCTCCCCCGGAGCAAGAGGCCTCCTCTATGCCAAAAAGGGGAAGACCTGCGGCACACCATCCAAACCCAGAGACCGAAGCTCCCGGAGAGCGCCGAGGAAGTCCTCCCAGCCCCACAACGCGGCGACGACAGCCGGAGTTATCCCTCCGACTGTGAGAATTCGAGAGATGTTTCGCAAAGTAGGAGCGCGCCCTACGCACCTTGCAAAATGTCTCTCCGGCAGAGGATGAGGAGAAATCTCCTTTTTTCGATTACATCTTGATAGCAAAGGTATTTCCCAGAACGTCCATCCCGACCTTCAAGTCCTATGACGGCCAAGGTGACCCGGATGACCAGTTCGATAGCTTCGACGCCCTGATGACCCTTCACGGAGCGTCCGACGCCATCAAGTGCCGAGCCTTTGCGACCACCCTGGTCCAAGATGCCCAAGCATAGTTTCGGCCCCTCGCCCCTGGATCCATCCGGGATTTCAAGCAATTCGATCGAGTATTCAAGGAGAGTTTCATCGATAGCGGCCCCCCGAGGTCGGTAGCGGGGCTATTGGCTCTCAAATAGGCACAAGGGGAGAAACTTCGGGCTTACATCAACCGATTCAAGTCGAAAGCCCTAAGAATCCCCCGCCTGGATGTAGCCTCGGCCATAACCACACTGACCGGGGGCACCCGGGACGAGAACCTCCGCCGCGAACTTGTCCTCCACCCTCCCTCGACCCTTGCCGAGCTAGTGACTCTGGCTTTGCGCCACACCGAGTGCGAAGAAGTACTCAGCGCATGCCGAGGCGCAACTGGCTCGGGTCGGGAGGGGGACAAGAAGCGGGCACTCGAGTCAAGCTCGGGCCAAGGAAAAAGGTGGAATCGAGATGGAGAGCACAAGGAGCCATCCTAGAAGTACGAGCGGTACACTTCCTTAACCGCTCTGGTGTACGAGATATATGAAGATATCAAAGGCTCGGGCCTTCTCCGCCAACCCGAGCCAATGAGCTTGAAAAATCATAATCGCAGCAAGCATTGCCTGTTCCACAGTGACCACGGGCATCATACCGGTGATTGCCACCAGCTCCAGGACGAGATCGAGCACCTCATCCGCCAGGGACACCTGTCCCGATTCGTGGCTAGACGTGAGGAAGACTGAGGCGCCCCAGAGGAAATCGACAACGCCCCTCGCGGGGTCCACATCAACGTTATTGCTGGAGGAGCCGCATCAGGAGGGGACAGTAGCCGAGGAAGGAAGCGTCATGCTGAGCGGGCGAGCCGAGCCATCGAGCCTCCCAAGGCCCCGCCAAGCGAGCCCCATGTCATAGTCTTCTCCGACCAAGATCTGGAAGGGCTGACCACCCCGCATGACGATGCCCTAGTCATATCGGCCACAATAAACCATTGTAACGTAGATAGAATTCTAGTTGACAATGGAAGTGCCCCTGATGTATTATCTTACGAATATTTCCTTAAGATGGGGGAGAGTCCCTCCAAACTCCGCCCGATCCAAACCCCCATTTCCGGGTTCAATGGCCAGGCCACTTATCCCGAGGGAGCCCTGAGCCTGCCGGTTACTCTCGACACCCCACCCAAAACCGTTACGGTCTTGGTGGACTTCATAGTGATCAAGGGTATGATAGCATACAACGCAATCTTCGACCGAGGAATCCTTAGCCGAACGAAAGCGGTGCCCTCTACCTATCACCAAAAGATGAAGTTACCCACAAAAAATGGGGTGGGGGAAGTCCGAGGTAACCAGGGGATGGTCAGAAGGTGCTATAATATCTCGGTTGAAGCCACAAGGCCGGACGGGAAGAATAAGGGTCCCCGGGAAGTCGAGGAAAAACCCGCAACCTCCGAGCCTGGGGGCGAGCTGCTAACGGTTTTCCTAAACGATGATCCGACCTTAGGAGTAAAGATTGGAGCCGACCTACCATCTGAGGTTCAGCAGCCATACAAAGAGTTTCTTTCTGTGTATACCCGAGTCTTTGCATGGTCTGATGATCAACTCCCCAGAATACCGGAAGAGACGGTAATGCATAAGCTCAACCTCGACCCGACCGTGAAGCCCGTACAACAACGCAGAAGGAAGCACGCGCCAGAGAAGCAGGTGATCATCAAGGAGCAGGTCACCAAGGGACAAAAGACTGGTCTTTTTAGACCGGTCATGTACCCGACGTGGCTGGCTAACGTCGTCATGGTGCCAAAAGCTTCAAGAAAGTGGTTGTTGTGACTCCTATGTGTTGATGGTGTTGACATGTAACTTTACTTCATATGGCAACATATTGTTTTGATTAATTGGCAACACTGTTTATGTTTTGATGAAATTACTTTTATCAGATTGTCTTGTGTTATATGCATTTTATCTTGTTTTCACACTGAACACACACTCAAAGTCTCAAAGTATATACATTGCTTCAGCAACGTAAGTATGTACACTGTCCATGTCTATTGCAGCATCCTAGCAAGTGTGTACATTGCCTGTCGATTGCAAAGTCCATACATCCACAGTGCATTGCATAGTCTACACACTGTCCGTCTCATTTAGAGTCTAAGGCAAAGTCTGTACATTGGACGGTGTCAGGCAAAGTCTGTACAATGACCGTCTTCCTTAGTGTCTTGATCTTTCAAGTCTATACAGGCTTCTATTTTACAAGGTCTGTACATTGGTCTCAGACTCCAAAGTCTATACATTTGTCGGTGCTAAGTATATACAGTGAGCGTCTCATGAAGTTTGTACACCACTGTAGCTGCACCATCTCACCCACCGTCTCATTCAGCGTCTTAGGCTTGCAAAGTCTACACATTGGTCGGTGGAAAGTCTATACATTCATTCACTATAGCTTGCATGAGATAAAGTCTGTACATTGGCCTCCATGCCTCAAGTCCATACATTGGACTGTTTGGCCAAGTCTGTACATCGCTGTTGCCAAAGTCTGGACATTGGCATCTGTTCCTTCGTTGCGATTCAAAGTCTGCACATTAGGTTATTTACCTACGTTCAGCTTCAAAGTCTATACATCGATCTTCACCTCAAGTCTGTACAATCATTTGTGGACAAGTCTTCACATCGTGAAGTCTATACACTTAACTCCTTCACATCTTGCTAAGTATGTACATTGCATCCATCGATCGTGCATTCAAGTCTTTCACAAGTCTGTACATCAGACGCGCATGCTCGCCTGTCCCTCCGGATGCTCTCCTGGGACCGAGTATGCTCTCCAGTGACTGTTAATGCTCCGATTGGCCAGCGTCTCTCTTGATCAAGTCTATACACTCATTCACTGTTCATGCATTCACAGTGAAGTCTGTACATCCGTTTGGCTATGCATCACTATCCACCAAGTCTATACATTGGTAGAGTCTGTACATCAGACGTGCATGCTCGCCTGTCCCCCCGGATGCTCTCCTAGGACCGAGTATGCCCTCCAGTGACTGCTAATGCTTCCCTAACTTTGAGGATGCTCCCCTGGAGCAGCGATTGCTCCCCAGAGACAGCATGTGCTCCACATGCTCCCCTGACGCTGGTGATGCTGTCCAGAGGCCATAGATGCTCCCCTGAGACTTCATATGCTCCCGTGCGAGAACGCACTAGTCTCTGGGTGCTCTGCTCGTGAAACTTAAGGAGGGCACGTGATCCGAGACTGAAAGGCCTGACCAGATGATGACACATGGACTGACAGCCTGCTGGATGCTGCCACGTGGTCCGAATTCTTAGGGCGGGAAATGTGGAAACCACACCCAGGGATGCTGCTGCTGCTGCTATATATATGAGTCTTCTTCTACAGAAGAAGACTGATCGAAGTTGGCGAAGTCTACGCATCCAGTCTGAAGCAGCAGCCACCGAGATCCACTGTGAGAGGAAGAAAAGCAGAGAAGAAGAAAAGGAGAGAAGAAGAAAAAGAGAGATGAGTTGAGAGAGTTATTGTGAGAGCTTGTGAATCAGTCTCGTGGTCCAGTTACGAGAGCTGATATTGCTCAACTTTGAGCTACAGTCATTTTGGTTTTCTTCCATTCGATTGTGTGTTTTGTTTATTTTCAGTCTTGCTATTTTCTCTTTGAAAACTCTTGTTCTATCAAGCTGTTAGTCAGCGGTTTCAAGCTGTGAGGCAGCGGGTTGCAGAGGTGTTCCTCTGGTCGGCTAAGCTGTAGTGCCCAGCAGAGCAAGCTGTGAAGCTCGGCTGTTGCAGAGGTGTTCCTCTGGTCGGCTAAGCTGTAGTGCCCAGCAGAGTAAGCTGTGAAGCTCAGCTGTTGCAGAGGTGTTCCTCTGGTCGGGATAAGCTGTAAGCCCCAACCGTTGTTGGCAAGCTGTAGAGCCCAGCTGATTGAAGCTGTGTATCAGTAGTAATCCACATTCGAGTTGAATGTGGGGTGGACGTAGGTCGGATTGACCGAACCACCTAAAAGCCTTGTGCCTCTCGTGTGTTTGATTGCTTGTTCAGCAGATCTTGTGTGTTTCATTCGGTGCATTGGCTGTGTTCGTTTAGTGTTCTTCTAATTCCACATTTGATTCTAGGCCTAATTTTTAAATAGTCAGTTTATCTATTCACCCCCCCCTTTAGATCCACATCCTGTGGTGATAGAGCCTTTCTTCTAACTTCAACACTTGGTATCAGAGCTAGACTCTTCTACAGGGACTTACCGCCCGAAGAGGATAAGTACAGATGGACGGAAGTGGGATGATAGCTGAAGGACACTCCACATCCAAGCCCCCGTACTTCGATGGAACCAACTACGCATACTGGAAGCACCGTATGCAGGTATTCTTAAGGGATAAAGATTATGAAATTTGGAAGGTGGTTAGCAAGGGACCTTTCGAGCTGTCCCCAAATGAAGATGTACGGACCAAGGAGGAAATTAGAAGGTCCACGCTCAACTGGAGTGCAATCA
Source organism: Amorphophallus konjac (assembly GCA_022559845.1). NCBI lineage: Eukaryota > Viridiplantae > Streptophyta > Magnoliopsida > Alismatales > Araceae > Amorphophallus > Amorphophallus konjac. The sequence goes on along the minus strand of CM040123.1, from coordinate 74,582,408 downwards.
ATGCAATCCAGTGCTCTCTGCATCCCACCGAGTTCTCACGAATATCTGCCTGCTCCTCAGCGAAGGAAATGTGGGATGCACTTGAAGTCATCTATGAGGGGACTTCACAAGTCAGAGAGACTAAGACTAATCTACTGGTTTCAGAATACGAAGCTTTCAAGATGAAGCCTAATGAGACAATCAAAGAAATGTATGCTCGGCTGACTATTATCACAAATGGTCTCAGAGGCTTCGGGAAAAAGTATTCCGAGTATGATGTAGTCAGGAAGATCTTACGATCCTTGACTCCAATTTGGCACACCAAGGCCACAGTTATGGAAGAGTCAAGAGATCTACACAATACTAAGGCAGATGAGCTGATCGGATCTCTAATGGCTTATGAGATGAATATGCCGAAGATAGAGGAGGCTGACAGAAAAAGGAAGCCTATAGCTCTGAAGGCTGGTGCTAGCAGATCCAGTCGATCCAGCCCCAACGGATCATGAACTGAAGAGAGCTTGTCTGAAGAAGAAGTGGCAAATGTTGATATTGCCATGATTACTAGGGAAGTCCGGAGATTTCTCAAGAAAGAAGGAAGAAGATTCAGCCGAAGAAATCCCAACAGTGGCCGCCGAGACACAAGGTATAAATCAAACCCTGTAAAGAAAGCTGAAACTAATGTTTGCTATCAATGCAGGAAGGCGGGTCACTTTAAAGCTGAATGTCCGACAAATCAGAACCTCAAGGATAAGTCCAAGAAGAAGAACACAAAAGGGAAAGCTATGGTGAGTACCTGGAGTGATGAGGACGAGGGATCTTTGAGCGTCACTTCGGACAGTGAAGTTGAAGCTGAGAAGCCAATCTGTCTCATGGCAACTAGCTCAGAAGATAGAGAGGAAGAATCTGATGAGGTATCCTTTCGCTATGAAAATTTTACTATTACTGATTGGATGGTTGCTTGTGATGAACTTACTGATAGAGTAGATGAGGTCAGAAAAGAAAACAGGCATCTACGAAGAAAAATTAAAATCATGCAAAATGATACTTCATTGTCTGATAAAATTGCCTGCTTAGAAACTGAGAACAGTAAGCTGAAACTCACATGTTCTGAATTTGAAGAAATCAATAAAGAACTGAAAAATTCTAAGGAAGAAAATGTGAGATTAGACAATGAAATTGATGCATGGAAACTGAAAATTCAGAATTATGAAAATGAGATAAAAATTGTTTCTGAAAAAAATGAAGCTGTCCTCAATGTGAATAATGAGTTAAAAAAGTCTATTGATGAAGTTCAGAAAGATAATGAGGATAAGCTAAAAACAATTGAGAAAATGACCCAAGGATCTGAAAATTTAGATGCATTATTGGGGTCAAAGGTAAATTTCAGAAGAGAGGGCCTAGGATTCAACTCTAGTGCAACTAAAAGCTTTGGAATGAAAACTATTTCCTTTGCTGCACAAAAGGAGAAAGGACCTCTGATCAACATGAATTCTAATAATGCTGTAAAGACAAATTTGAATCTGAAAAGGCTAAATGCAGAGGAGAAGGGCAAACAGAAAGTAGGTGAGCCTAGTAGAATTGGGACTTCCAAACCTAGCTCTAGTGCTCAACCCAAGGTTAGGGGTCAGCCTGCTCAGGTAAACAAACCCCATGTCAATACCAAAAAGTCTTCACCATCTTCATCACAGAAAAGGACCCAACCAAAACCTATGAATAGGTCAGCAGGGTCAAGGGTGCAGGGAAAAAAAAATATTTTCAGAAGTCAGCCCAACAAATTCAATCCACCTAGAGTTCAGTCCTACTACCCCACACAGCCAATCTATCCTAATGGGTGTGGGTGGACTAGAACTCAAGGGATGCATACAGGGTATGTTTATCAACCTACACACTTTTTCAGACCCTATGTCAGAAATTGGGAAAATGGGTATGGTAGTCGGATGCCTAGGAATTACCAACATTTCCACAGCCAGCCAAGGAACTACTATGGCCAAAACTTTATGAATGCAACATGGCCGAAGCATTGGCACAATAACAACAATTCTGTGAATAACTCTGTTGGTGCAAATAAGAAGAAAGTCAACAAGAAAAAGAAAAACAAAAAGAAATCTGGAAAATCCACTGAACAGAACTGCTTCAAACAAATGTGGATTCCCAAAACCATGCTTTCCTTCTTTACTTGCACTTCATCTGCATTGGAGCCCAATCAGACTTGGGTTCCAAACTCTTTACCCTAATTGTGTGTGCAGGTATGCCTGGCAGCCAAGAGCAACTTGTGGTACTTGGACAGTGGCTGCTCCAGGCATATGACAGGAGATAAGGCCAAGTTTTGCATGCTAACTGAAAAGCTAGGAGGCCTTGTCACCTTTGGAAGCAACACAAAGGGTAGGATCATTGGATCAGGTAAGGTAGGTAAGTGTTCTACCTGCTGCATTGATGATGTTATGCTGGTTGAAGGGTTAGCTTATAATTTACTTAGTATCAGTCAGCTGTGTGATAAGGGTCATAAAGTTTTATTTGATTCTCAATGCTACAAGGTTTTTGAACCTGCTTCAGAAATTATAAAATTCTCTGGAAAAAGAATAAATAACACATACATGATAGATCTAGATGATATTCATCATTCTAACCTATGTCTTACTGCCAATAGAGAAGATTTAGCATTTTTATGGCATCGTAGGTTAGGCCATGCTAGTTATACCATTTTGCATAAACTAAACAAGTATAGCATGGTTAGAGGACTTCCTGAAGTTTCCTTTAAGAAAGAAAATAAAATCTGTGATGCATGCACTCAATCAAAGATAACTAGAAAGTCATTTAAGTCTAGAACTGAAAATCTGTCTTCCAAACCCTATGAGCTGATACACATGGACCTTTTTGGGCCAACCAGATCTGTCAGCTTATCAGGGAGGAGGTATGGGTTTGTTATGGTAGATGACTTTTCCAGGTATACTTGGGTTTATTTCTTATCTAATAAGAGTGATGCATTCTCAGAATTTCAGGAGTTCTGTATAAGAATAAATCAGAAAATTGAAAATATTTTGACTGATCATGGAGGTGAGTTTGAAAACTCACACTTTGAAGAATTTTGCCGGACAAGTGGGATTCATCATAAGTTCTCCTCACCCAGGACACCTGAGCAGAATAGTGTTGTCGAAAGGAGGAACAGAACTCTAGTAGAAATGGGCCGAACTCTCTTAGTTGAAGGTCAACTGCCAACAAAATTCTGGGCTGAAGCAGTCAACACAGCCTGTTATGTGATTAACAGGGCAATGGTAAGACCTTCCACCCAGAAAACCCCTTATGAGATTTTGAGAGGTAAGAAACTGTCAATCGCCCACTTCAAGGTCTTTGGTTGTAAATGTTTTATACATATAAATGACAAGAGAGACCTTGATAAATTTGAGCCAAAAGGTGAACCAGGAATCTTCCTCGGTTATTCTGAAAACACCCGGGCTTATAGAGTGTTCAATTTAAACTCAAAAATTGTTGAAGAATCTCCACACATTATCTTTGATGAAACCTTGATGGAAACCAACCATGGTTATTGCAGGAACAAAGATGGGAACATTTTGAAAGATGAAAACTCTGCAGACCAGTCTGATGGTGAGGAAGATAAAGAAGAGCAAAATGAAGAAGAACCTGAAGTTCAGGGGGAGGTAAGTGAAATTCCTGAAACTCATATTGTTAATATTAGATATCTTAAAGATCACCTTGTGAATAATGTCATTGGCAATCTGAATGATCCCCCTAGAACTAGAGGTCACTTTAGAATTCAGGATGAATTAAATGCATATGCTCTTGTCTCTCAAATTGAACCCAAGTCCATTGACTGTGCCCTCAAGGATATGCATTGGATTAATGCCATGCATGAGGAGCTTAATCAGTTCGACAGGAACAAGGTGTGGCACTTGGTCCCACCTCCTGATCATGGAACAGTCATAGGGACTAGGTGGGTTTTCAGGAATAAATCTGATGAATCAAGGAATATTATTAAAAATAAAGCCAGACTTGTTGCTCAGGGGTACAACCAGGAGTTTGGTATTGACTTTGAAGAGTCATTTGCCCCTGTAGCCAGATTAGAAGCTGTTAGAATCTTATTAGCTTATGCATGTTCCCTAGGTATAATCCTCCAGCAGATGGATGTAAAATCTGCATTCTTGAATGGAGAAATTAATGAGGATGTCTATGTTAGACAGCCCCCTGGGTTTGAATGTCTAGATTTCCCTAATCATATTTACAAATTAAATAAAGCTCTCTATGGTCTTAAGCAAGCTCCCAGAGCTTGGTACGATAGGTTGAGCAAGTTCCTCACTGATCAAAATTTCACTAGAGGAGTAGTTGATCAGACTTTATTTACAAAGGTGAGTCATTCTAAAATTCTTATTGTACAGATTTATGTGGATGATATCATTTTTGAGTCAACTAACCCCAAATTGTGTGAGGAATTTTCTAAAACAATGACTAATGAGTTTGAAATGAGGTCAATGGGTGAGCTCAAATTATTTCTTGAACTGCAGGTTACACAAACAAAGGATGGAATATTTATCACTCAGTCCAAGTACATAAGGGATCTACTCAAGAAATACAAGATGGATAACCTTAAAGAGATAGCTTCTCCAATGGGTACCTCTACAAGCTTGGATGAAGATACTAAAGGTAACCCATTTGACCAGAAGTTATACAGAGATATGATCGGATCCCTTCTCTACTTAACAGCATCTAGGCCTGATATTCAATTCGCTGTAGGATTGTGTGCTAAGTTTCAGGCCAGTCCTAAAGAAAATCATTTTAACGCAATGAAAAGGATTTTTAGATATCTGCTAGGCACCCAAGAGCTAGGATTATGGTATCCTGCTAGGTGTGAGTTAGAGCTTCTAGCTTACACTGATGCTGATTATGCTGGGTGTCGAGTAGATAGAAAAAGCACTAGTGGCTACTGTCAATTCCTTGGTGGCTGTCTAGTATCTTGGGCATCTAAGAAGCAACACACTGTAGCATTGTCTACAGCTGAAGTTGAATATGTTGCAGCAGGTAATTGTGATGCCCAAGTACTTTGGATTAAGCACCAACTAGATGATTATCAGATAAAACTGGAATGTATTCCAATTCTATGTGATAATACTAGTGCCATATGCCTTGCTAAAAATCCTGTTCATCATTCTAGAAGTAAGCACATAGAAATAAAACATCATTTTCTAAGAGATACTGTGAACAAAAAGAAAATTGAACTGGACTTCATTGAAACAGACAAACAAGTTGCTGATATCTTTACTAAGCCACTTGGAAATGAAAATTTTAAATTTTTTAGAAGAGAACTTGGCTTGTGTAAATTTTAGCATAATGAATGAACTCTTTGGTGACTTGAATAAAACTTTTCAGCTGCTTTTAATAAACTTCTGATTTGGACTTGCTGTTGATAGATTGAATAAACATTGTGCAACAGACCCATGATAATGCATGACTCTCATTTTTTTTTATTGCACTCATGATCATCATTGCATATATATGTCTAGATGCATGATATGTCTATATTTCTGCATGGGTCATACTGCACGATAAGATAGTCTGAGTAAGCATGAACTTCAAAAATCATCTGATCTGTCATCTTTTGCAAAAATTGCATGCATATAGACAGGGGGAGTCTTGTCAGAATTTCAAGGTGAACTGCTGCGTCTATTCAATCCTTGACTCTGAATGATTGAGTCTGACAGTATGGCAATCTTCTAGTCAGTTCTAATATTAAGCAATAGAAAACATATTTCTTCCTTCATAAGAACTTTAATTGCTTAAAGACTGACTTAATGGTTTAAAATTTATAATCTTTAGAGTTGAAAGACTACAATCAGTAAATAAGAATGCTGAAAATTGATAAAGCTCTCAACCTTATCTTATTTCATGTCAGACAAAGCGAATTATATCTGAAATCTGAAAACTCATCTAAAATCATGTTAGAAAAGCTAAGTTTGTGTATTATCCTTAAACAAGTCATTCTGAAACAAATAAAGGGCAGCTAAGAAAGATATTGAAAAATATTGAAAATTATTTGAAAAATAGCATTGACAGAGCAATGACTGGTAAATCACTGAGAAACTGAGTGATCCATCAAAGAAGTGGACACAACTCACGTCATGAGGTGTATCAGCTATCTCTGTATAAAATGATCAAAACAGTGGGTTGTTTTCACTGAGTACCTGGGGGTAACTGACGTCTAATAAACGTGTACCCTCACACAAAAAGGTGTCAATCAATTCTATTGAGTTTGATCATAGGCAAAATGGTCCATCATGTTGAGTATCTAGGGGTATTGGCGTCTGATAAACGTATACCCTTACGCAAAAAGACTTTTGGTACCTGAATGCCCTAAATGAAATAATATTGAAAATATTGTTCCTTCAAAGAAATTTCATGGATGTCAATTGTTTAATTTCAATACATGACCTGGTTTCTCTTAACACATTTTACTGAGCCTATGAAGGTAAGATATTCTGAAACTGACTCTCTCATGAAAATATGGCTCTGGTTTATTGTTTTATCATGCACATCTACCTTATCCAATGACTGTAGTGCATGAACTCTCATTTTTATAACCTTTAAGCCAGAATTTCAATTTCTAAGCCGTTTCTTAGTTCATATGACTGAAGGTTCTGTGCTTTAGTTGCTTAATTTCTGAACTACTTGCTAAGAATGCCAGTCAGCTGAACCTTCTTTTTCCTTCCCTTGCACTCACTTTCCCTCCTATTTGTTGATGGCAAAGGGGGAGAATATTATCTGAATTCATTCCTTCTGTTCAGGGGGAGAATTCTGAATTAAGAATACTGCATTCAGGGGGAGTGTATGCATCTGCATCATGGTATGGCAAAGGGGGGAAATTTTGTTAGCAGGGAGTTGCTTACATTTTGTAGCATGCAGCATGTCATTCATAGCATCTACATGCATCTGTATAACAATCTGAATAACAAATCATGTCCTTCATCAAAAATGCATCTGTATGACAGGATGTTGCTACTCTATATGATAGGGGGTTGCCATCATCAAAAAGGGGGAGATTGTTGTGACTCCTATGTGTTGATGGTGTTGACATGTAACTTTACTTCATATGGCAACATATTATTTTGATTGATTGGCAACACTGTTTATGTTTTGATGAAATTACTTTTATCAGATTGTCTTGTGTTATATGCATTTTATCTTGTTTTCACACTGAACACACACTCAAAGTCTCAAAGTATATACATTGCTTCAGCAACGTAAGTCTGTACACTGTCCGTGTCTATTGCAGCATCCTAGCAAGTGTGTACATTGCCTGTCGATTGCAAAGTCCATACATCCACAGTGCATTGCATAGTCATTGCAAAGTCCATACATCCACAGTGCATTGCATAGTCTACACACTGTCCGTCTCATTTATAGTCTAAGGCAAAGTCTGTACATTGGACGGTGTCAGGTAAAGTCTGTACAATGACTGTCTTCCTTAGCGTCTTGATCTTTCAAGTCTATATAGGCTTCTATTTTACAAGGTCTGTACATTGGTCTCAGACTCCAAAGTCTATACATTTGTCGGTGCTAAGTATATACAGTGAGTGTCTCATGAAGTTTGTACACCACTGTAGCTGCACCGTCTCACCCACCGTCTCATTCAGCGTCTTAGGCTTGCAAAGTCTACACATTGGTCGGTGGAAAGTCTATACATTCATTCACTGTAGCTTGCACGAGGTAAAGTTAGTACATTGGCCTCCATGCCTCAAGTCCATACATTGGACTGTTTGGCCAAGTCTGTACATCGCTGTTGCCAAAGTCTGGACATTGGCATCTGTTCCTTCGTTGCGATTCAAAGTCTGCACATTGGGTTATTTACCTACGTTCAGCTTCAAAGTCTATACATCGGTCTTCACCTCAAGTCTATACAATCATTTGTGGACAAGTCTTCACATCGTGAAGTCTATACACTCAACTCCTTCACATCTTGCTAAGTCTGTACATTGCATCCATCGGTCGTGCATTCAAGTCTTTCACAAGTCTGTACATCAGACGTGCATGCTCGCCTGTCCCTCCGGATGCTCTCCTGGGACCGAGTATGCTCTCCAGTGACTGTTAATGCTCCGATTGGCCAGCGTCTCTCTTGATCAAGTCTATACACTCATTCACTATTCATGCATTCACAGTGAAGTCTGTACATCAGTTTGGCTATGCATCACTATCCACCAAGTCTATACATTGGTAGAGTCTGTACATCAGACGTGCATGCTCGCCTGTCCCCCCGGATGCTCTCCTGGGACCGAGTATGCCCTCCAGTGACTGCTAATGCTTCCCTAACTTTAAGGATGCTCCCCTGGAGCAGCGATTGCTCCCCAGAGACAGCATGTGCTCCACATGCTCCCCTGACGCTGGTGATGCTGTCCAGAGGCCATAGATGCTCCCCTGAGACTTCATATGCTCCCGTGCGAGAACGCACTAGTCTCTGGGTGCTCTGCTCGTGAAGCTTAAGGAGGGCACGTGATCCGAGGCTAGAAGGCCTGACCAGATGATGACACATGGACCGACAGCCTACTGGATGCTGCCACGTGGTCTGAATTCTTAGGTCGAGAAATGTGGAAACCACACCCAGGGTTGTTGTTGCTGCTGCTATATATATGAGTCTTCTTCCACAGAAGAAGACTGATCGAAGTTGGCGAAGTCTACGCATCCAATCTGAAGCAGCAGCCCCCGAGATCCACTGTGAGAGGAAGAAAATGAGAGAAGAAGAAAAGGAGAGAAGAAGAAAAAGAGAGATGAGTTGAGAGAGTTATTGTGAGAGCTTGTGAATCAGTCTCATGGTCCAGTTACCAGAGCTGATATTGCTCAACTTTGAGCTACAGTCGTTTTGGTTTTCTTCCATTCGATTGTGTGTTTTGTTTGTTTTCAGTCTTGCTATTTTCTCTTTGAAAACTCTTGTTCTATCAAGCTGTTAGTCAGCAGTTTCAAGCTGTGAGGCAGCGGGTTACAGAGGTATTCCTCTGGACTGCTAAGCTGTAGTGCCCAGCAGAGCAAGCTGTGAAGCTCAGCTGTTGCAGAGGTGTTCCTCTGGTCGGCTAAGCTGTAGTGCCCAGCAGAGAAAGCTGTGAAGCTCAGCTGTTGCAGAGGTGTTCCTCTGGTCGGGATAAGCTGTAAGCCCCAGCCGTTGTTGGCAAGCTGTAGAGCCCAGCTGATTAAAGCTGTGTATCAGCAGTAATCCACATTCGAGTTGAATGTGGGGTGGACGTAGGTTGGATTGACCGAACCACGTAAAAGCCTTGTGCCTCTCGTGTGTTTGATTGCTTGTTCAGCAGATCTTGTGTGTTTCATTCGGTGCATTGGCTGTGTTCGTTTAGTGTTCTTCTAATTCCGCATTTGATTCTAGGCCTAATTTTTAAATAGCCAGTTTATCTATTCACCCTCCCTCTAGATCCACATCCTGTGGTGATAGAGCCTTCCTTCAACTTCAACAGTGGTGAATGTGCATGGACTTCACCGACTTGAACAAGGCCACACCAAAGGACTGCTATCCATTACCGAGCATCGACCAACTAGTTGATTCAACCTCGGGCAATGAAATACTCTGTTTCCTGGATGCCTATGCAGGTTACCACCAAATCAGAATGGATCCAGGAGACGTCAAGAAGACCACCTTTATTACCAACTTTGGCGTATACTACTACACCCGGATGCCTTTCGGGTTGAAGAACGCTGGAGCCACATACCAGAGGCTGGTCAATTATATGATCGAAGGACAGCTCGGCCAGAACGTCGAGGCCTATATTGACGACATGCTCGTCAATACCCCCAAGGATGAGGATCACTTCGCCGACCTAGCTGAGACCTTCAGCACCCTCCTGAGGTACAATATGAAGCTCAATCCCACCAAGTGCTCCTTCGGAGTAAGATCCGGGAAGTTCTTGGGTTTCTTAGTCACCCAGCGTGAGATCGAGGCCAACCCTAACAAGGTCCAGGCCATCCTGGACATGCGCCCACCCACCTGCATCAAAGACGTTCAACGCCTCACTGGGCGCATTGCTGCACTCAGCAGATTCCTGTCCCGCGCGGCCGAACGATGCCTACCCTTCTTCAAGCTATTGAGGGGGTCCAAAATGGCATCTGCTACGTTCGTATGGGACGAGGAATGCCAAAGGGCGTTCGCCAAGCTTAAGGAGTTCCTGGCTTCACCCCCGGTGCTTTCTAAGCCCGTCCTAGGTGAAGCCTTGTATCTCTATCTCTCGGCGACTGCATCTACAGTTAGCTCGGTCCTAGTCAGAAATGACTCGGGAGTCGAGAGACCGGTCTACTACACCAGCAAGGTGCTCAACGAGGTTGAAAGAAGGTACCCCGCAACCGAGAAACTCGTGCTAGCATTGGTTACCTCGGCCAAGGGCATCCGACCCTATTTCCATGGGCACTCCATCACCGTGCTGACCGGTGAACCTTTGAAGAGGATCCTCGCCCACCCTGAAGCCTCGGGATGCCTCATCAAGTGGGCCATCATGCTCGGGGCCTATGATATATCATACCAGCCTCGCTCGGCTATCAAAGGACAGGTGCTCGCTGACTTCATCGCCGAGAGCACTATCGCGACCGAAGAAAAATCTCCGTCCGTGCCCGGGCCAACCTGGGAATTGTTCATCGACGGATCCTCCAACTTAGTCAGAAGTGGTGATGGAATCCTCCTGAAGTCCCCCGAAGGAGCAGAGATACAATACGCCTTGAAGTTCAACTTCCAGGCGTCCAACAACACCTCCGAGTACGAAGCCCTTATCTCGGGAGCCTGCATGGCCCGGCGGCTGGGGGCTGAGCGAGTAAGAATTCACACTGACTCCCAACTAGTTGCTAGCCAGGTCAACGGTGATTACGAAGCTCGAGAAGCACCGATGGTCAAATACCTCCAGCTGGTCAGAGCCGTGGCACAGCAGCTCGAGAGCTTTGAGGTAGTCTGAATAGCTCGGGAAGAAAACTCCCAAGCGGACGCCCTCTCTCGGTTGGCCTCCTCCCTTGACCACGAGGGTACTCGATCGGTCCTTCTCGAAGAGCTAGAGTGACCGAGCATCGATTCGGAGCTCCAGACTGTTGACCAGGCCTCCCCAAGCGACTGGCGCACCCCCTACTTGTTGTGGCTCCAAGACTCTCAAGAGCCTCCCGACCCCCGGGAAGCCCGAAGATTGAAGTACCAAGCTCGACGGTTCGTCATTCTAGATAGCACTCTCTACCGAAGATCCTTCTCCGGTCATCTTCTGAAATGCCTCAGTACTGACGAAGCCAATTGAGCGATTCAAGAAGTTCACGAAGGCCTGTGCGGAGCGCATTTGGGAGGAAGGTCACTCGCCAGGATCTTGCTGTGGCAAGGTAATTGGTGGCCCACTCTATAGCGGGACTACTCGACCTACGTACAGCACTGCGACCGATGCCAGTGATTTGACCACTTGGTCCATCAGCCGACAACGGAGCTCGTTACCCTAGTCGAGCCATACCCTTTCGCTCGCTGGGGAATCAATATCCTCGGGCCGTTCCCCACGGCTCAAGCCCAGAAGAAGTTCATCATCGTTGCCATCGACTACTTCACCAAATGGATCGAGGCCGAAGCCACAGCAAGAATCACCGAGACAGTCGTCTGGAGTTTCGTCTGGAAATCGATCATCTGTCACTACGGCATCCCCCGAGTGATAGTGAGCGATAATGGTCGGTAATTTAATTCTCGTTATTTTTGAGACAGATGCGCCGACCTAAACATTCGCAATCACTTCACCTCGGTCGTCCACTCTCAGGCTAACGGACTGGTCAAAAATGCCAACAAGACTATCTTAAAAGGCATTAAGACCAGGCTCGGCAAAGCCAAGGGCAACTGGCTTGAGGAATTACCGAACGTACTCTGGTCACACAGAACGACTCCCAGAACGGTAACCGGTGAAAGTCCCCTTCAGTTGGTGTACAACACCGAGGCCGTTATCCCATTGGAGATTGCCACTCCCTCCCTCCGAGTCATCTGTTTCTCGCACGAGGCAAACGACCAGAAATTGCTCGAAAACCTCGATCTAGCAGATGAGTTCCGAGAGATTGCCAGCATCCGATCAACGAAATATCAACGCCGCCTCACTCGATACTACAACGCCAAAGTCCGAGATAGACACTTTCAACCGGGAGATTTCGTGCTAAGGAAAGCCGAAGCCTCTCAACCACTTGAGGTGGCGGGCAAGCTATCCCCTAATTGGGAAGGCCTCTACCGAGTGGTCGAGACACTCGGGAAAGGAGCATACCGACTATCCACGATGGAAGGAGAGCCCATCCCTCATACCAGGAACGTGACTACACTACGCAAGTTCTACTTCTGAATACTGAGCATTGTGTAAAACGACATGAAATAAAATAAAAGCCTCCTTTCCTTTATTCAAACAACTCGCTTGTACATCAGAAAGGTCGAAGCCAAGAAAATACATGTCAAAAAAGTAAAAAATCCATCTGGCGCCGCCGTATGAGCCCATCGCTTGACTGACTCAGTTGACCTTCCTGCGTCCAGCCACTGACTCTGCCTTGTGTAGAAACTGGCTCGCATAAAGGGTAGTCGACCCCGTTGGCTCGGGTAGCTCGGAACAAAGGTGACAGAGGGATTAGGAGGGAGAAGGCTACCTTCCAAGTTAACAGAGATGGAGGAAGGGGAAGAGGGAACGCATATGAAGGCATCCTCCCCGCCAATCTGCCAACTCTTTGGAAGGAAGAGAGTGCAGGCACCCTCCGAAGAGTGAAAGAAATGATGAGAAGAGCAGAAGAGGGAAAAAGAAACCAGCAGAGCTGGACGAGGAGGCAGGGGAAAGCCCGGAAAGGAGGGAGCTTAATTGGCTTCCTCCTCCCCTCCACAGAGTGAGCAGGAAGGGACGGGCGGCAGGGATGCCTGATGCCCCCATTCGTCCATCATCTCACCCCCCTCGCAAGCGCCCCTGGAATTGATAAAAAGAAGACGACATGCCTCCGCACGTTGAACCTTCTTTAAACCTGTCCGCCGGCCGTCGAACCTCCTTTAAACCCGAAGTAGCAAGGACTCTCTGCCCTCCGTCATCGGCAGCTTCGTCTTACGGAGCGTCTTCCAAGCTTCAAATATAACGGCATAACGCTACGTGAAGAAAGAATGAAGAAAGACTGTCGGGGAAAACCCTAAGCGGTGGAGAGGAAGGGACGCCCTTCAGACCTTTTATAGGCGAAGGGAGGCTATTTGCCTTAAATGATTCTCCCCTCGAAAATATGCCAAAGGGACCTCTTCCTACGAACGGTCACCTCAAACTTCTCGTTTCCGCCCCAGCGGGACACACGAAGTGGCCAAGCATTCAAAGGATGAAAAAAATGGAAAGACACACTGTCAGACGCTCACCCAACCTTCAGGCGAGATCCACGCAGAAAGTATCAGCACTTTCCAACCACTGCAGATAAGCTGAACAAAATACGGCAATGGCGATACGAAACAGTTAAGTCTTCATCATAATGCTACTGTCTTACTTTTTTCCCTACACAACAAGGAAAGTTTTCCTTCGGTAAAGGAAGAGACATGCAAAAAGAGAAAGCAAAGCAGATACATTAGGCCTCTGGCCCACCCTGAAGCTTGAAAGTGGAAGGCTCAGACGGTCTGCACCCGGCACCCTCGGTGAAGGCCGACCCTGGCACTGACCCCACCGATGTGGGAACTGTCTCGATTGCGCGCCCTCCCGAGGCATCTGGAGTTGGCGACCCTTCAGACAAAAAGCCCCCCTGATCTTCTTTCTCCGACGTAGAGGAACTGGAGGATGACAAGTCCGAGTCATAGCATTGCCCGGACGGGAAATCGAGTGTCTCGGACGCCTGCTCCTCGGCATAAGAGACGGCCTGGTCGTAGCCTTGCTTGAATCCCTTGCTGATGCCTCGGCAAAGTGCTAACTCGTAGTAGGGGAGGGAAGCCTCCTTAAGGTCGACCCGGTAGGCCTCCGAGCATTTGTACTGCTCGAGCACCTCCACCCCGGCCGATCCCACCCTACCAGCGAGCTCGGCCTTCTCCCGCTCCACCTCGGCTAACCTCCGTCCGGCCTCAGCCATCTGCTTCTCAGCCTCCGCCGCCTCCTTCTCCGCCTCGGCCCGATCAGCCTCGGCCTCCCGCCGAAGGAGCTCGGCTTCCTCCGCTCGGTCCACCAGCTAGGTACGCTCGGCCTCCCACCGGCCATCTAGCTCGGTGCGAGCAACGCGCTCTTCTTCAAGAATCCTGCTCTTCCTCTTGAGTGATTCGCGGGCCCTAGCTAGTTGCTCGGTTAATGCCCGAGCCTCCACCTGGCTCGCCCGCGCTAGCTCCCTAATAGAGGAAAGCTCACGCCGGAGCCCATCACGCTCCTCGGCGAGCCGAGCCATCTTCCTGTCAGACCCGCCAAGGGTCTAGGCCAGGTTCTCCCGCTCTGACTCCGACCGAGCGTAAGCTTCTACCAGAGTGGCCCCCATCTGGGCCAGGACCAAGCCGCCCTCCATAACCGTCTCGAGGGCCACAGAAGGGAAGTGCTGCATGTCTCTCCCCTTCACCTTCGTGGCTATACCGTGACATATTTGATACAGAAGGCTCTGGATGTCGAGCCTCTCTAGGGCCGCCGGAATAGAGGCCCCCTCTTCGGTCGGCGTCCCGTGAGACGGCCCGGATCGAGCCACGGCTCGTTCGCCCCTCGTGCCTCGATCGGTCGGGGCTGCATCACCTTTATTACGACCCCCTAGCCTGGACCGGTTTGACACCTGTACCGCCACCTGGAGCTTCGCCCGCCTCCGTCAACGCCCCAATCTCGGCCGTGGTCCTAGCGTCACCTGCCTCATCTACGGCCCCCTCGACTCCTACCGAGGGGAGAGCCAGGCCAGCACCGCTGCCAATTGCAGAAGCAGCCTCAGCCCCCTCAGCTCCGGCCGAAGGGTGAGCCCAGCCAGCATCGTCACCAACCGCAGGGGCAGCCCCAACCTCCTCGGCCCCCTCTTGCTCGGTGGGTGGGAGAGCTCGCCCAATAGGGTCGGCCCCATCGTGCTCGGCGGAGGGGTGAGCTATGGCAAGGTCACCTTCGACTGCGAGAATGACCCCGGCCTTCTTGGCCCACTTCCTAGCCTTCACGGCAGCCCAGATCATGCCCTCCACGGGATCCTTGCACTTGGAGCCCCGCGGCCCGGAAGATTCGCCCTAGGCTGCCCCCTTGCCCTTATCTCTGGCTTGGGAGCGACCCATGGGAGCAGTCGACTCATCGGCAGCCGAGTCATCGCCGAGATCGATCACCTCTGCTGCCTCCTCCAAGGCTGACCGCCTAGTGTCTGCACAAAAGAATGATATGATCAGGAAAGGGAGATGGTCTCAACATCCGAAGAAGAAACTAATTCATGGTGACCGAACCTGATGACTGCAGCCGTGCAAGAAGACATCGTTCGATGTTCTCCGGAGTGACCAGCTCCTCCGTGGACTGGCGACGCTTCAGTAAAATGATCGCGTACTCCTCCACGTCCGGAGAAAACTCATCCTGCCTCGGAGGAATGTTCGGATGAAAATTGGGGGTTACGGGACATCTCCAAGTCTCCTCCACCGAGAGGATCCCCACCCAGAGGAACTGAGTTTTCCACCCATTGTGCGAAGAATCCTTCGCGGCCAAGGAAATAAAGCTCCTATTCCGCCTCGCTTGGATGAAATAGAAGCCCTTCCCGGCCGAGGGATGCGCCTTCAACTCAAAAAAATAGTGAAAGAGGTCCAAGGGAGGAGGAACTCTGCATTGATAGCAGAGGATGCAAAAGGCGGAAAGAAGAAGATAAGAGTTGGATACCAACTGTACAGGTGCCAACTGAAAGAAATTGAGAAGTTCGAGAACAAAGGGCTCGAAGGGAAGGCAGAACCCACCATTCCACGACAATAGGAAGGCGCAGATGTGGCCCGTACGAGAATCCTATCTCAACTCATGCAGGGCAACCGCGGCGAAGAAAAACTTGTGGGGCAGACGAAACTGGTTCTCCAACCTTTTCACCTCTGCCTCCCCCAGTTCACTACAGTTTGGAGTCGCCGCCCTCACTGCAGGCTCGCCCTCCCACTTTTCGATATCCGAACGCTGATCCGTCATCGAATCCGAAGAGGAACTCGAAGAAAGATACTCCCGGGACCCCGAAGACTTTGGAGGAAGAGGAAGCTGCCGAACTGCCTCTGCAGTTATCTCCGCCAACTCCGCAAACGCCCCTGCAAGCTTCTACTCTTCCGTCGTGTCTTCGCGATGTATCAAAAAGCCCCAAAAGCAAACATGAAGGAGAACTAAACCCTAAAAAATGGGGGGAGTCTGGAGCAACGGCAAAGCGCACAACGCCTATATTCCCACGCGGAAGGCGGCGCGTCATTCCAACCTCCGAGAAAAGGGGGCCCCTTCGGTTCAAATCCATCAGGATCATCATTATTAAGGGCCCAGGTGATCACGACACGTGGCTTACTAACACCGTCAGATCTCCACCCACCTGAGCCACGTTGGTCCAAAACCCTAAACATTTCGGCCCTTAGGCTCGGAAGGCCCGAACGTCGGTCAGAACGGAGGAAGATCCATGCCTGAGTTATCCCCTCACCGGGATAGAGGCAAGCGCTCAGCGCCTACTCCGACCTATCTTCATCCGAGCTATGCCTATCACCCGGATAGGGTTGGCACCCTTCATGCTTTGGTTTAACCGACGATTGCTTATCCACGCTGCCGTTGAGAGCCCTTCATGAGCAGGAGTTTCTGAGGACGTAAAGAGCCCATGATGAGGACGTAACTCCCGTCTGAAACTCCTTAGCTTACGGGACTCATGAGGCTTGCGCACTATTTAAACCTGGGATTCCCTCCCACGGAAGGTAAGGGCCAAGACACGCCTAAAATTCCCTGAGTAGAAACCACTTCACCACCTTGGTGTAGAGGGATCTCGCGCCTCTCTTTTTCTCTTCACTTCATAGCTTCCACCATTGCTCTACTGACTTAGGCATCGGAGGGTTTACCCCAGGGAACCATCCCTGGGCCCCTTGATCGATTTTCCTTCCTTGCAGTTCACTATTTGGTGATCGTCCACCCAGCTCAGGTCCAGCGCGAGACCACGCCTCTTCATCTCCTCTATAAAAACTGCCCAATTCTTAGTTGCAAAGGAGGGCTCTTTCCAGACGTGGGGCGAAGCCATGCTGCAACTCCAACTCACAACTTTGACCCTGGCTTGAAGAGGGAAGTATTAGCTTTCAATTCCATCCTTCCGGGCTTAATTTAGTTGTCTATACGCTTAGTTCTCCTCCTCTCAAAATCACAAATCATCATAATTTTCTACACTTTTCTGCTACATATGCGTTTTCCCCCATTTTGCATCATTATTTTCTCTCTATTCTCTCAATCAAATCTCGTGATTTCAAATCTCATGCATGCACAACACACACACCTATCTTTTCCACCCTTCCACAGAGGTTAAAAACCTCCCCCCGGTGAGTTTGCCCTCAATTTCTACCCCTATTTTATCACTCCAGGATTGATACTACACTTCATGATCTAATGGGTTTTTACCTTTGTGTTTTATCTTTGTTTTGCAGGAGAGCATGATATGAACGTGAGGCCCTCTTCTTCTAGCCAGCTGAAAGACGAGGAGGTTTGAATCCACATCATTCCCCGCACCCTTTGTCAAGTGCGATCAAGTCTTCATCTTTTTCCAAGGTACTCAACATCGTTTCCTCCATCTCTTCATTCCTTTGGCGTTGTTGTGACTTTGGTGGCGATCACGGTATGTTTCTATGTCTATTTAACCCCCTTTTGTGTATACTTTCATGCCGGTTCATGCTTGTTCATGTGCATGTACACATGCTTAGTTGAAGGGGGCGGGATAGTCCATTAAACAAATCTCAACTCGGATCCTCTTATCCGGCCCAATACCATGCTCTTGGTCCGAATTCGCAACCTCTTGCTCAAGTTGGCCCACATTACCCCGGTCTCTCCCTACTCAGGAGATGATTGCTCAAGCCCAACGCCAGCTTGATGAACTCCAACGTCGGATCGATCCTAAGTCTTCCTTAAGTATTCCATTTGTATTTCAAGGTCTTCGGCTTCCGCCATCTTCACAAATTCCAGCATATCGTCGCTATGGTGGAGTCGGTGACCCCTACGTGCACTTGAAGGAGTTCCTCTATGAGTCGGCCCAGTTTCGACATGACCAACGCTTAATGGCCTATCTATTTGGTCTATCTTTGGAAGGCCCGGCTCAAGATTGGTTCGTTTCTCTTTCGCAAGAGCAAATTGTGAATTTTCAGATGGTTCAAGAGAAGTTTATTCAAGAGTATCATGACCAGGTTGAGCCCAGGTATTCTATGGTGGATCTGGCAAATGAGATGATAAAGCCCGAAGAGGATTTCTGCCCCTTTGCCGACAGCTGGCGTCGCCTTGCCGCGCAAGTCCCGGGGCACATTCCGGAGCAAGAATAAATCAAGATGTTGATATCCAATGCGATGCCCAAGTATCGGTTTCTCTTAGCCCTAAATGATGTTACCTCTTGGAAACAACTTTATTACCGATCCCGTTTCATCCGCCAACAACTCCAAGATTCCCCTGACCCCGAGTCTGTTCCGCCTTTTAACACCCCGCCATCTGTATCTCCCTCCACATATCAACATTCACCTTCTGCATACCAACCCTCCACGAGTCACCCATACACCCCCACATATCAATCACCCGCATAGTCCTCCATGAGTCAGCCCTCTGCATCCACATACCCGTCTCCATCTCCACCTCCAGTCAGGGGAATTCCACACCCTGAGCAGGTGGATGCCGTCTACATACCTTCCTACTCCACTCCGCATATGCCACTACCTAATCCCTCCCTTAGCCATGCGTCATTGCCTACGCAACCCCCACAACCATCTTCATCCCATATCCCTCGGTATCCCCCTATCCCGAAGTAGGCCCCTCACCCTCTGTTGCCAGAGTCTTTTACAAACATTTTTAGGGCTTTGATGGCCACTCACGCGTTGTTGCTCCCTCGAGTTGTTCCTTGCCAACCCGCGGCCGGGAATATGCTTCAGTTTTGTGATTATCACCGCCAGCAGGGGCATTTGGTTGAGGGTTGCCCCGAATTTTGGGAGTTTATTTATGTCTTGGAAGCCAAGAAAAAGATTGACTGGGCCATTATTCATGAAGTTATTCTACATATCTGCAGCAAGCAGCAACAACAAGAAGCACAGGAGCCGTCTCCATCCGTACAAGGCCAGGGGCACCCCTGTGGTTCTTTATCTAGCGATGCACCCGCTCCATCGCCTGCTCAGTTATCTACCCCATTTTTGCCACCTCCTACACCGTCTCCGTCACCTCCACCAACCAAGGCTCTTGCTCAGGCTAGTGCCTCCACTGCCTCCGCTTCCTCCATTGCCACCACCGCTTCCACTCCCAACACCGCTCGGCGTGTTGTATCGATACGTCGACGGTGGACACCACGACCTTCCCCTTTGCCTACATCACCTTCTCCACCTCCATCTCCATCACCATCTCTATTGACTATTTCATCACTTCCACCATCTCCGCCGCCTTTGCCATCCCCTTCATCATCTTCACATGAGCCTGAGCAAGGTCCACCTCCGCCTTCGCCTTCACCCACAACCCCTTTGCCTCCTCCTAAAGACACCATCCCCATTAAACCGTCCATGCCCTCTAAGCCTTTTACATCCATTTCTTCATCTACTTCCACCCCATGGAGCGGGTGTGAACTCTCTTTGGTGCCCCTCGGGTCTGGTCCCTAGGGAGACAAAGAGCCGAGTCAGGGTAGTTCGGTGTCAGTTGTTCCATTCATGATTCAAGATTTCATCTACTGCATGCCGATCCGGGTCCTGGTCTCGGGCTACTTTGGGACTGATGAGCCTATACTTTCAAAGATGGTTGTCAAGAAGAGTTCCCTCGCACTAGTGCCAGTTTCTTCACAAGCGAGGCCGGTGACAATCTCCTTGCTCGCTGGTGGGTTTATCGTTGATGCTGTTATTTCCTCTCGCTCGATTGATGTTCAATTCGTTGGTCAAGAACGGTTCTCTACCCGCATTATGCTAATGCGTACGGCTGCCAGAAGATTGATGAGTTCTATATTCAAGGGGCAGTTTGCCGTATCTTCTGCACTTTCCAAGGACATTCTGCACATCCTATGCAATCTCTCTCGATTTATCAGTACGCCGGCCACATCAACCCCATGTATTATTCTCCCTCGGTCTCGTCCTACTCTTTTATCAAGGGAGCTATGCTTCCGGCCTGATTTCCTAGTAGAGTTGCCAAATCTCATGTTGCTTGTGTCGAGAGACAAAACTCCCTGGTTTTCTGATATTCATCATTCTAAGGAGTCACTTGCTCAAGAATGTCCACATACTGTTAACACCGGGTGTCTAGGGGCAACCGCCCCGATGAAGTTGCATGTTCACAGCCAGGCCAGCTCGTCTGCCAGGTGGGCCTGTTATTTGAGAAGGTATTACATATTAAGAAGCCCGAAGGTCCAAGCCTGCACCAGGCGGGTCCATTTTCAAGAGATTTCTGCCAAGAAGAGGCAGCGACGCAAATTCAATGGTCGTCGGTTGTGCATTCAGGGGTCCACTTCTTCTTCTTCTCCTTTCTATTCATCATTTCTTTTGCTCAGCTCCCACCCTTGGGTGGTGTATCTTCCCTCTTCAAATCAAGCTTCTATGATCTTCTCCTCTCTTCTGGGGTCCGCAAGCCCCTACTCTTCCTCTTCTCCTCTCCATCTGGTGATGTGACACAAAATTTGAATTCTTCACTGTTTACAAAACTTGGCTTTCTGATCCAGTGATCTCAAACTTTTATGATACTTGTACTTCTATCCCAAGTTGAATCTATCAATGATGTTTGTGAAACGCCTCAGCACTAACGTCCTTACCACCTTGGCGCCTTGTCCCAGAGCGGAATCAATCTATTCACGTTCGTGTGGACTAAATTTTGTAGTAGGATAGCTTTCATGTCCATTGTTCCTGGTGAGTTGCCAATGCCTCTTGATAGCCAAGGGAACTTACGGCAGCCATCTAATGGTGCATTACATTCCTCAACCCATTATGATGACCATGTCCTCCCTTTGGCTGAAGTCTCAAGACAACATTTGGTAAGCTTATCTTCATCATAAATCAATAAGACATGGCAAAGAGGCACTGGATAGTATGTAGCAAGTGGCCCCCCCGATTCTCCATTGAAGTTCATATGTGCCTGTGAGTTTACCAACAGAATCGATACCTTTCTAACTGAGCCTATCCCGATCAATGCCCTGGGCATAAATGTCATCAAAAGACTCATACGTTAGCTCATTCTCAGGCAAAGTTGGCTTCTCAAGGACAATGGTGCCGGGGTGAGTTGCGTCCAGTGCATTGACGGGCTAGGTGAGGAACTAGGAGAGGGGGAGCAGTCTGTGCCAGGGAGGAGGGTTGCTGGAGTCAGATGCACATGGTGCGGTGGGGAGATGGGCCATGTTTAGAGAGAGAAGTTAGAGAGAGAGAAGAGAGAATGAGAGAGAAGGTGGGGGGTGAGCGTCAGTCCAGCATGCTGGGGCAGGTTGCCGGCGTAATGGTGGGATCGTCGTCGTGCTCGCAGGGGTGCTACCATATTGACGGGGTGGTGCATGCTGACGACGTTGCGGTGGCATTGGCAACGTGCATGCAAGGGCCACAGCGAGAAACGAAGGTCGGCGGCAGGTTGCTCGGAGTGACTGGGGACATCTGCATGCTGGTGGTCCGCGTACGAGTGAACCATGGTTGGCGGAGATGGTGGAAGCACGCTTGCCGTCATGCTCGTCATGCACGGAGGAGCTGTCGACGTGCCCGAGAAGATGCTTGTGGAAGGAACGCCGTGCCTGGGCAAAGTGCTCGGAGGGGGGGTGCCACCATGCTTGGGTATGAGCTCGCCACGCTCGATGGAGGGGGGGGGCGTCACCATGCTCGGGTATGGGTGTGGGGCGAAGGGCGGCGCTGCCGACGAGGCCCAGCTGGGCAGGGAGAAGAATACGGTGGCGGGCGGTGGGGGGGGTGAGCATACGGGAAGGGGCGTCACGGGAGGGAGCAGGAACTGCGATGCCGCTACGTCGCTCGGCAGGAGTGGTGGGCGGCGGTAACGGGCTGAGTGTGACTGTGGTGAGCAGGGGTGCATGGCGAAGGGACCATGCATATGAGGCAGCACATGGAGGGTGCAGGGTGAGGGGGTGTTTGCGTGCATGGAGGGGTCGGTGGCTGATGGTGCATGGGAGGTGGGTGGGTGGCAAAGAGGGGAGTGGAGAGACGGGAGTGGGGGGTGAGACGAGGGAGGTTGGACGCGGTAAAGGAGAGAGTGGTGAGGGGGGGACGAGGCACTGGCGGTGCCCCTGTTCTGAACAGGGGAACATGCCGCGGGTTAGGGAGGGGAACAGGGAGAGGGCCAGCGGCGGCTGGAGGCGGTTGGCTGTAGGGGGTGGTGAGAAGGGTGTATGTGGCCGTGCATGCAAAGTGAAAAGGAGGGAGAGGAGAAAGGAGAGGGGGGGCAGGAGAAGCCGCGGTTTAGAGAGAGAGGGAATGAGAGTACCACGGTGAGGAGGAGGCGGAGCGGCGGCAGAGAGCTCCGTGGTGCAGGAACGAGGTGGGGGGGGTTGAAGAAGCCAAGGGAGAGGATAGAGGAAGAGAAGGCTGAAGGCCAGGGGTAGCAGGAGGATGGCCGCGGTGGTGTGATGGCTTGTGGGATGAAGCAATGGAGGTGGGGAGGGAAGGTGAGACCAGAGAGAAGGAGGGTGCAGGTGATGGAATCTAGCTCTGCATGGCGGTGGAGTAGCAGGGAGAGGTGAGGGGTGGGAACTGGTGAGAGGGAGGTGGAGGGGTCACTTGCACTGTGAGTGTGTAGAGAGAGAGAGGGAGAACCGAGAGGTGAAGGCAGGGAGAGGCCACGGAGGGCATGTGCAGGTAGAGAGAGAGAGAGAATTAGAGCTAGAGAGAGAAAGATAGGGATGAGAGAGTATGAGTATGGCCATGCGGAAGAAGTTAGAGGGTGAGGGGAGGGGAGAAGGGTGACTGCCATTGCAGGGAGAGAGGGGGTTGAGGGACGGAGGAAGGGGGGGTCAGGTAGCTGGGCCAAACTTTAGATGTGAGGGAGGGGAAAAGGAGAAGCAAAGAGAGAGGGGGAGAGGATGGGAAGGCCGGCGGCCAGGGGGGTTATAGCAGGGGGGAGAGCCGCGGTGGTGTGCAGGCTTGTGGGAAGAAGCAAAGGAGGGGGAGGGGAGGTGAGAACAGAGAGAAGGAGGAGACGTGGGAGAGAAGGAATGGGGAGAGAGGAGAGAAAGATGGAGAGGGTAAGGGGCTACATCTTTCCAAAAATTCTAAAAACACTTCATTTCTTCTTACATATCACATTTATAGACTCCACAAAGAAAATCAAAAGACACTCATTAAACTTCAACTAACACCTAACACCTAAGACTTATTATATCTCTAGTGGGAAGACTAAAAGACACTTAATAAAGACTATCACATGATGTGGATATTTTATTTCTACTACAAAAGAAAACACACATCTAGGCCCACTAACATGGCCCATTAACACAAAACTCTTAAAATAGCAAATATAGTTTGATAGTTGCCGGTGCCGCTTTGACGATCGACCGTTGTCGCTTGTCGATGCAATGAAGATTCCGTCAAACCCCTCCGCTAGGAGGAGGTTCGACCTCGAACCTCGTAGCTCAGGATCCCGGTTGGATGGAGCAACCCGGTTCCCTAAGCTCTGATACCATTTGGTATCAGAGCGGTCATAGGCTTGTCCTTACAAGTCTAGTCTTGGGTCACACTAAGTTTTTCTTAGGTGCACTCGCACACCCTTGCATAGCCCACCCAACTTTGCATGACCACTCGTAGTGGAACTCATTATCAAGACAATTCATCTTCTTCCAATAACACCATGAATCCCAGTTCCCACGGTGACCAGTTCACCATGTCCTTTAGCTTCAAAGTAGTCCTACCCCACAACAAAATCACCACTGTGTTCCTTGATGAGTACCAATCGGGAAATTATGTCTCCCAAACTCTTGTGAACTCCTTATCACAAGAAGGGAAAATTGTCATCCATGGGGAATGGGTTTTCGTAGAGTTCTACGTACTTTGTGTAAGCCGCATTCCCTCCAAATCCATTACGTGGGGTAGTGGAGCATGGTGCAAAATTCGGCCCCTTGGGTCACATATTATTTTGGGAAAAGAATGGATGGAAGAAAAACAAGCAATCATAGACCCCGAAGGAAAAGGGTGTCACTTGCAATCCCCGGGAGACAAGAAAAGGTTCCACTTCCCAAATTCTTATAACCAAGCCCTCTCCAAGTTTAAGCAAACCATTCAAAAGCGATCAGTTAAAGTGGAAAATGAGCCTCAAATCTCCATTGCACAAAACCAACCCGAACCCCAACATGAGCAACTCATCCCACCCACTGGTGAGCTAACCATAGAGGAGCCCCTAGCTACCTGGCTCAAGAAAGGTCCCATCTTGTACCCTTCAACCCCATGCAACCTCCCCATAGAGCAAGTTCAACTAGTGCCATGTCATTCTCGTCACACAACATATCAATCCTTTTGCTTTGTGGAAACCCTTGAAGACCTACTTAGGAGTTTGAGTTATCAAATGGGGTTGACTAGCATGTTGGGCATGGAACCCATTAAGCCCAAGTACCTTGCCTTTGCCTACTCATCCATTGGCTCCATTACATCTATTTGCACTATAGGCCAATGCACTAGTGAGCTTCTAGTCTTCCTGCCAACCCCTAGGGAACTTGACCCAATGAGCCCCACAAAAAAATGCTCTCCTCTCCTCAAGGTCGCACTTCCTAGTGAGTCCACACTCTTGTCGTTGCCCCTTGTCGATGAAGGTTCAACATGCATCGGAGAACGTCCTACTTGGGCCAACCTATCCAAGGACATAGAGGAATCCCTCCATAAGAGTTTCAATTTCTATGATCCTTTTGACCCCACTCAATGGAAATCCCCTCCTTCCACAAGGAAAGGGATTTCAATTCCCGATGAGTTTTACACCACTCCCCTACCACAAGGAGAGGGCAATCAACCTAAGGAATCCACTTTGGTGCTTACCCCATTAGGAGACGAGTGCCCAGCCCACACTAGGGAGTGTATGCTTTGGAATGCTCAAGGTCCAGGATGGGAAGAAGCCTCATTCCCCTCAACCCAAGTCCTCCTAGATCCACATGTTCCCTTCCCACTAGCCCCTCATTACCAACCCACCTCCTGGCCCTCCTACATCTCTCCCTACCCCTCGCCCCTTTGCAAGGAGCATTACGATAAGTCCCACTGGGTTCATGATTTCCACTTCCCTATGTGTGCTAGGGACCCTAGGGCGACCACTTGGATTGAAACCCACCTCCACATCACCCACCCCTTAACCCATCTTGATCTGTTTGGCCACTCCCTATGGGCTTCCAAGTACTCCTCACCCACCACCCACTCCCTCCTACCCTCACCCACCATGTCAGGCCTAACCCACCCATTCCAAAATTCCGCCCACACTATGAGAGTCAATGCCAAGGGTGGCATCAACCTTGGAAATAAGGGAGTGACCCATCCCAAGATGTCCACCCCTTGGAACCGCTTCGATCCCCATGAGTGGAAACCCCCAAATCTCACAGATGGGACCATCTTGATAGGAATCCATGTATCAAAACCGTTTGCATCATGTGGTCAGGCTAGTCACATCATTTGTGTCATTCACACACTAGGTCCAGTGCATGATAGGCTTACATTTGGACAAGTTGGTCTTCCCCCACTCTTCATCCGTCTCATGCATGATAGGGCCACTTGTGGCTGCCCCGGTCCACCTAAGTGCATCAAGGTCCACATGGTTTCTAAGCATGATAGGACAATTCATGGATGCCCTGGTCCTCCTAAGTCTGTCAAACCCAATCTAACACTTGATAGGGCTGAATTTGGCTGTCCAGGCCCTCCCTTCATCCCTATAGGATCATCATTCATGACAGTGCATGGTTTTAGGCCTAGAAAGCCCCCGGATCTCATTCCCCTTCCCCCACATGCTAGGGTGTCAGTCTCAGCTGAGTCCTTTGCACAGCATATCAAAGAGTTGCATGATGACATCCGCAAGCATATAGGGAAAAGCAATGAGGCTTACAAAAGACGGGCAGATGCTTACCGGCGCCACTGTGAATTCCAAGTGGGAGACCTAGTGATGGTGAGGACGGAGCGGCTCCTTCCCGGGCCTGCCTCCAAGTTGAGGGCACGAGGGTCGGGACCCTTTCGAGTTCTACGATGACTTGGCAGCAATGCTTATGAGCTTGACTTGCCAGAGAGCTATGGGGTGCACCCTACTTTCAATGTGGCGGATATGGTACCCTACAAAGGCCCCGCGGTGGAACCCAATGAGGAGCTTGAGCTTTCACCCCACCTTGAGAGGGACACTTCCGGAGGGACTCCACCTTCTAGCTTGAGAGACCGACGAGAGTAGATAGAGGCAATACTGGATGAGCAGAGCATCATTACGAGGCACAAGGTGTATCAGCGCTACTTGGTTAGGTGGAAGAACCGTCCCCCGACGGAGGATACTTGGGTGAGTCGGGAGGACCTGCTGCGGTTGGATCCCGACATTCTGGAGCACTATGACAGCCAGGTAGACCCGCACTCGACAGGGTCGAGTTCTCCCCACCCCGGGGGATTTGATGAGGACATCCCACGACACTCGCTATGGCTCAGGTCGCCTGCACACCCTTGATTTGGTCGACTCATTCTCATCTTATGTATCTTCCTTTTATTGAGTCTTATCATATGTAATTTTCCTTTTATTGGGTCATGTCGCATGTATTTCCTTTTATTATGTCATGTTGTACTAGTCCATTTCCCCTATTTGGTCTAATTGGGCCCTAATACCTTAGTTTGGGCCTATTGGACTGAGTCTAGGACATGTTTGATCTTTTGCCTTAAATGGCAGGGTTATTTTTGTCTTGTAAAGATGGGTTGCCTATAAATAGCCCCCATCTCCCTCCATGTACTCACTTTTGATGAAATATTGAAAACTACTTCATTCCACCTCTCAAGATCTCTCTCTTTTACTCTCACTCTCTCTCTCATTCTCTCTCTCCCAAAGGGGAGTTCGACCCTCTCTCTCTCTCCTCCTTCCCCCTCACTTACTCCAACCCCCAACCACCTCCACTACCTCACCCACCTCCATTAAGGCCCTCCACTTCCCCATAGCCCCTCATTTACTCCCCCTCCTTGTCCCAAAGCAACTCTTCCACCTCCCAACACAATCCCCCCACTTCCCCACACAAATCCCACCCCTCCCAAGGCCAATTTTGAATTTGAACCTTCCCTCCGTTGCCTTGGCCGCCCCATACCCCTCCCCCTCAAGCCAAGTTCGCCCCCACCCTCCATTCACACTCCCCCTCTCTCTTGTGCACACCTACCTCTCCACCTCCAGCAGCTCCAGCCAGGTTCGCCATCACCCCTGCTCCCCTCAGCCCTCCAGCAACCTTCCTCCATATCCCACAGCCCACAGCCACCCTCCCCTTGCTAAGTTACCCCACCCCAACACCATTTGACACCATAAGATTGCGGCTACATCAACAGTTCGTTGGCAGCAGAGTTGGGTCCTGAAAGTCACAACATCTTCGGTCGATCCCTAATCTTCCTGGTTCAAGGCCTACATCTCTGGAAAGGCCTTCTAGATAGCTTTCCAGGCGAGGCGGTTTCGTCGGCATCCGAGCTCCGAGCTGTCCGCGGCAACCATTCTCCCTCGACTGCGCAGGGCTTCTTAGGCCAGGAACCAGAACGACAGAGCAGGCTCTCCCACGACGAACCTTGAAGGAACCAGCCTTCAAGGCCTTCTACAAAGATCTTCCTCCCCCTGTCAGTGTCCAGGAACAGAAGGCGGAACCCCGTTCGGCATCTGACAACCAGAGATCTCAATTTTCTACCACAACCACACCGACCTGCCTCCTCACAGTCTGCACCGACCACCGTCCACTCCTCTGGACACCCAGCTCATCTCCGACATCAGAAGACTTCCCCGTTTCTTTTGCTACAAAGTAGACTCGTCCACGGTTCCAACGAGTCTGGCGGTACCAGATTTGGAGCTCAGGAGCGGTCGTGGCAACTTCTGCAACCTTCTGTTTCAGATCATGTTCGGCCAGAGACCAGAACTGCAACCACCTTCCAGTCACCGGAGCAGCCAGCCCCCAGATCGGAACGTCGCCCAAAAATTCAAGCCTTTCCCCTCTCCAGTTAGGAAGCTTTTGGCGCAAGTCTCGTCAGATTCTGAGCTCGGTGGAATTATTGGCAGCATCGACATCGATCCTCTATCCCGAAATACAGAAGCTAGGCAGAATCGGCGAAGCTCGGAAAGTCGACTCTATCTCGCTCATTCCCCTCCCCGCTTGGCCGGCTGAAGGCCCCTCCCTGCGTGGAGGTAATTTTTGGTTGTAATACATTAACCCCCACCCCAAGATCCCCCCCTTGCACGGGGTGTAGTGCTGTACCTCTTCGCATTTTCAGGTCAAGCTCCATCGCCACGGCGATCGGGTGTATACCCTCGCCTCCCGGCGCGCCCTCGTCTCCGAACGGGATCGGTGTCTTCACACCGATCAGGTGAGCTTCTGATCACACCCTTGTAGCTTCATTTCTGCAAATGTAGTATTGCCTTCAATGCCCGTCGGACGGTAAGAGAGTGCTCGGACTTCACTTTAGGTAATATCGTGCCCACCGCGGCCCGTGAGTGAGTGCCACCCAACACCCCGTCTTGCGGGCCAGCCACCCACAAAGTTGGGTCTCCTAGGCCCATTGGGGGTCAGCCATAGCATTGTAAGTCCATTAGGATAATTGGGTCCCGCCTCGGACCCTCACCATCATCTCCCGGATCCACCGGGTGAACGTGTGAGCCGTGTGGGCAAAAATCGTCATTGTGAGAATCATTGAGCGCTTGTATGCTTGCGGGTCTAAGTCCTAGGGTCATCTCATCATATTTAGTGGTCTTTGGGCTGTGCCACATCATCTGGAGTCCCCAGATTATCCCTCCTCTCACG
This sequence comes from Amorphophallus konjac, assembly GCA_022559845.1. NCBI lineage: Eukaryota > Viridiplantae > Streptophyta > Magnoliopsida > Alismatales > Araceae > Amorphophallus > Amorphophallus konjac. The sequence goes on along the minus strand of CM040123.1, from coordinate 74,553,413 downwards.
ATTCTAGGCCTCGCCCTAGCTAGGCCCATGTCATCCTTCCATCCCGATCTCGGGACTTCCCCTGATTCTTCTTCCCCAGGACTTTCGGGTGTTGCTTTTGATTCTTCCCCAACTTTGTCGGGTGATTACAATTCTCCTTCTCTGGCCCTACCGGATGACTACTACTCTCCTTCTCCACCCATGTCGGATGATCATTCTCCTCCTTCCTCATCTTCACAGTAATCCTCTCGTTATCTTTCTATTCTCTCCTCTTCTCCCTTTCAGGGCCTTTGCCCTTTCTCTTGCTGTTTTCGAGACTTTAGTCCGCCTTGATCTCAGCTAATCTGGTTTCTTCTATATTTGGTTCCTTGTTATCACGGCCTTGACGCCTTAACGAGGGAGTTCTAGCCCTTGTCTCTCTTCCTTTTTATCCTTTTCATCCAGTTTGATGTCTGCCGCTCCTCCGTGTCAAGGAATCTCTACACTTTGCTATCCTCTCCATTTTGTCCTATCAAGTAAGGAATACAAAGCTCGTTGATCATGTTCACCTCAGGATGCTACTTTCACGCTATGGATATGCAAAGGTATATTTATTTTGTGCAAAGAACATGCTACTATGATTATTGTTTATGTTTCTTCATGCACGTGCTTATAATGCTATTTCCTTAAAACACACTTAGGCCTTAGTTAGTTTGCTTAGTCAATTTAGTAAAATGAGTTCGCTTCTGCAGCACACCTTAGGCTGGTAAAAACTCAGCGCTGGGAGTCTGAGTTCTTTCCTCTATTGTTAAGGGTGACCATTGAGCACGGGTTTTCCACACACTACACGGCGAGCCATAGCTGATTGTCCTCTGAGGCAACACCGTTGTTGCTTTGGTCATACTTTGGGTATGCACAAAGGTCTTTTCTTTTCTCTGCTCGACCAAGTGCAGAGGCAAGAGATGGATGGATGAGATGACCAACCTAGGCGCTCCCTAATACGATAGAGGTCTCAAATAGGGGCAGTCTTGACCCTCAAAAGTGAACTTTCATGTAATATCTAGCCAATAAGGGCTACCAAAATGAGAAAATAATTCAATACAAAATTATGATTGGAAGGCATGGCAAGAGTGGCAGTACAGTTCCCCGAGGGACGTCATAAGCCCGGTCGCATGCGTGCCTAATAAATATGGGTCTAAAAATCAAAGACACAAAGCCCCGGCGCAACAGACTATCTCTTTGAGGGTTAGTGCCCTTGAAGGAATTCGAGCCTTGATATCTCCCATCCTGCACGAAGCTTGTCTCCAATTTTTCTTCTACTTCTCCCTCTTAGGCTGGGTTGTATCCCAGGTATGGCCTTAGTAGGGGCACCGTTCTTTAGAAGCGGTTGGTTGTGGTAAGCCACCCTCACATGCACACCCTGCTTAAAGGAAGCATTTAATGAAAGGGATAGGAACGACGATCCCTGGCCAGTAGTTTGAGCCCGTTTGCTAAGTGTGCAGGTTGCAAGTACTCAGTCATTCCTTGCTATATCTTTGTGATCTGCCTCTTGTCCACATCTTTGATATGTTCTTTCCTTCTTCGATCCACTCTCTCGATCTGTTCTGAAGCTCATGTCCTTCTCAGCTTTTATTTGCAATGATCATATCTTTATGAGAGGGCTTTGCCTCACGATTATGAACCTGGTGGTTCTGCTTCATTCTGATCTTGGGTTTTGATTGAAGGGCATATTTTTTTATATCTTTTATCCCGTCGTGTCCTTGTCACGTGTTTATGTCCCACCGTGTTGTCCCACACATGTTATTTTGTCCCTCACCGAGTGTTGTTAGTTGTCTTTCACATGTTGTTAGTCACGCCTTTATCTCCCCTGTTCTTGTCCCAACCGTGTGGTCATCCGTCATGTTCTTGTCCCAACCGTGTGTTGTCCCACCGCATTGTTGTCTTGTCACACAGTGTTCATGCATGCATGTTGTATGTTCATGCCATTGCATATGTGCTCATTTGCCTTTGTTATGTTATGTTGCATTGTCTCCCATTTCATCTGATCGTTATGTTATGTCGTGTTACTTATCATTCAGTTAATCATTATGTTATCTACACTATGTTTATACTTGCTTGTTTATCATATTTGTCTTATACATGAAAATCCATAAAAATCAGAAAATGAAAATAAAAAAATGTCATTTCGCCTGCGCAGGTAAGTCAGGTATGGCTCTCTATCCCTACTCATTGTTACATTACTATGTGGTATCTATATTGTTATATTATCTCGAGAACCGGCTGGTCATTCACGTGTTCCAAGATCTGACGTTCCCCTCTAACAAAAATGATGATGATCTAGGTGCACATGTTTAATCATCGGATAGGCTGTTAGGTTGAGAAAATTAGGGGACGATGGTTCTATCATGCACGCCGTGGTTGCGGATAGTGTCTTGACCCTGATTGTTCTGATCTAGCAATACTATTCTCAAGTATTTTCTAATTTATTTTTCTTTGCATTCATTTTGATGATTTCTTTATTTTAGCCCAGCATGCATCATGTCATTTTTTTGAGCATTCACGTCTCAAAATTCTCTCAATGATTTCTCCTTAGCAATGGTTGATTGTGCTTATTTTGGGTAAGAGATTCTTCATTCCACTCTGAATTTGAACGATTTCTCTGATCTTCCTGCTTGGTCTGGTTGGCCAGCGTAATTTCTGTCTGGATTTTATCTCAGTCTTATCTCTCCTTTTCCAGCTCCTATGCTGTGGTTCCTGTCGACCCACTCATTGTCTGTGGATTGTGTCCCCGATGAGGTTGGTCGTGTTTCCTTTCCTCCCATCGTTAGTTCTCCAGACATGTCTCATCATTGTCAACCATTTCGGGCGGTTAGTTTGGCATTTTATAGAGAATTCATGTCGCTTGTTGGTTATGACGGGTGTCTTTTACCTTTTTGCGTCGCTTATCAGTTCTCTGCGCTTCATCTCTGCTCCATCTCCATTTCGCGTCACTGTCGCTTTCGCTCCATCTTCTTTCCATTCAACCGGCCTCTTCGACTCCGGAAGAGTAATCTTACTGTATTTAGTTGCCTATTCGAACAGGGCCGGGTTTTCTCCTTGGGGAAAGAATATAGCTTCTTCATTTTGGTCCACGGGGATGGTCCTTCTTGTTGTTCATCGGGCTCAGCAAAGGGAGGGTTGGCAACCCCCTTTTCTTTATCTTTTAGTTGCTCGAACTCCTTGAAGTCGATGGGTGAACTTCCTCGGGCATGGGCTGCCTATCAGTCGGTCTAGCTTTTTGGCTTGCAACAGCAGGAGCAGGGGAGTGACTGGAGAGGAAGGCCTCGATCTCCACCACCATGTTGTTCAGTCGATCGAACGACCTGATTTCAATACCGATCATCTTCTCGAGGATTCCCCGCTTCAGGTTTTGCTTGCAAATTTGCACGGCATCTTCCTAGTGTGGCGGGCGCCTGTACCTCATGCTGAGGTTTTGCCATATTTTGATGTATTCTAGAGCAGTCTCATCGTTCTTCTGCTTGGAAGCATACATCTCAGCCACGGTCACTTCTCTTTCAGCGACGTAGAATCGCTCCAGGAATTGCCGTTGCCTGTCCGGCCATTCTTTGATAGCTCCAGCAGGAAAATTTAAGTACCGTTTAAAAGTGATTCATGTCAAGGAGGACCCGATTAATTTGAGCAGATAGGACTCATCGGTCGCCAGATCGCCCATTACGTTGATGTAGTAGGCTATATGTTCTTTTGGCGAACCTTGTCCGTTAAACTTTTCAAACTTCGGTGGCTTCGTGACACCTTGAGGTAGCCTCTTGGCAGTGTGATGGACAAGGTACGGCACCCAGTACGCATCAAAAGTAGCATACTCATCATTGCCTCAGTCGGCCAGCTTCTTTTCAATCATTTGTTTTATCATTATTTTGTTCGTTATGGCCGGATCGATCGGGCTCGAGCAGAGTTGAGGTTGCTGCATCTGCGGCGTCACCACAACTGTTGCTTGAGGTAAGATAGCAGGCCCCTGGGGCTGAAGAGCAGGTTACAGGGTTATCCCCCCAGTGTAGTTAAATGCTGGCTGAGCAGCCATCATCTGTGGTGAAGCTTCTAATTCAGCTGTGCCTTGCAGCGAGGCTTCAGGAAGGACCTCGGTCTGCCTCGAGGTTGAAGCTTGCATATTCAGCTCTCGGAGTTGTCTTTTTAGTGCTTCGATTTCTTGATTATATTCTTGGAGTAGCATCATCATGATAGCCAGATCAGGGATGGTCAAGTTGGGACCTTGGCTTTCCCCTTCCAGTGGAGCATCCAGAGAAGGTACTGGCCCTTCCCCTTCATCTTCAGTGGTGATCACGTTCGTAGTCATCGTGATCATTTCAGCATTTATTTCTTAAGTGCGGGCTTATGCCACTTTGTCATGCTCTGCGGGTAGAGCCCCATAGAAGCCGGTCACTCTAGCCACGTAACAAGTAAGTATTTGAAGCTGCCGGCTTGTTTGAATGTTGGCCAGATGGTCAATGAGCACAGAGCTTGTCGGCATAATTTTCTCATAGAGGTGCGGCCTACAGCAGCCCGGTCTTGCATCTTTTTATTTCTCCGGGTTTGCTAGCCGTTCCTGGCCTTTGCTCGTAGTGTCAACAGCTTCCAGGGGTCGTCGTGCCCCCAAAGAAGTATCTTCAAGGCTTTGGACATGCCCCCGGACTGCCCGAGCGGTGTAAGCTCACCCTTTAGCAGGGCAGGTGACAGCTTGTGACATGTTGACTGGTGTCAGAAATTGGTAGGTGAGCAGGCCTTGCTTGGTCGTCCCACCTTGTGCTTCATCATGTGAAATATTGGCCAGGCGAGTGTGGGACTGGAGAGCTGGCTTTCGAGAAGCTCGGGTCAGAACCCTAGTCTTCTCTTCTATTTCTTCTTCTTTTCTTGGAGCCAAGACCCGTGGCTGCTTGGGCACCCAAATTATTTAAATCTAATTGGCTTAGGGGCCAATCCTCCCTTTGAGCTGGACTCAAAGCGATCCATTTTTCTTTGGGCCAGTGCCTGGAAGGAATTGTGTACCAGCACCATGGAAATACCTGATTGGGTGTAACCCTGGCCTGCCTGCCGTTGATGAAGACTCGGACGCCCCCAATAAGTATGGACTTGTCCGAGGTAGAAAGCCGGCTCCGTAGTGTGTCGGTGTTTTTCTTTGCTGCCCTCCTGGCAGCCGTTGTGCGCTTCTCGCAAGTGGAGGCACGGAGATGAGCGTGGTGGACATAGGAGGCCTGATGTGACACAACTAGGGAGGAATGCAGCAAGTAAATATGGTCCCTTGGGCCTAATTCGCAAACACAATCGTAAGATTTGAGGTTGTCAGAAATCGCCTATCCACCATGCACACCCGCTTCCCGTGGTGACTCGGTGATGCCGAGTCGAGGTGGTGGAGCAAGATCCTTGCTGGTAGAGGGCCAGCAAGGCTATTGTTTTCTCTCCCAAGGGTACGGTGCCCACGTTCAAGGGGGCACGCCAGGTGCCTTGGGGGCACTGGGTCACTCTCTCTCTATAGCCCACGGTGACCACACATGAGCTGGGAGCCCCGGGGTCGAGCACTCTCTCACCGACCAGCGGATTAGTGTCACGGATATTAAACGAACAAACACTGGGGAGAGCAAGGGCAGAAGCTTACCCGGTTGGTTTGAAGAAACCAACCCCGTTCGGAGACGATGGGCGAGCGGGGAAGTGTGGGTTCCCCGCACACTGCGTCGACTGAAGCTTCAGCCTGTTTAATAAATACATGTACTACGCCTCACGCAGGAGGGGGGAGCTTGGGGTGGGGAGAATTGGAATACAATCAAACACTACCTCCACACAGGGAGGGGTGGTAAGCCGGCCAGGCGGGGAGGGAAAGGAGACTAAGAACGGAGTCGGATCGCCCTTCCGGAGTTCTGTCCGCCGGTTCTGCCTGCCAATAAGTACTCGCTGTCAGCTCCACTGTGGCTGCTCCCGGACTTAAAAGTGGACGGGACCAGGGCCAAAATGTCAGGGACTGACCCAGGATGAAGCCTGAATTTTTCTGGCACCAGATGTCATCGTCGCTGGCCGGGAAAGTCACTGGACCGGCGCTGCTCTGCTCTACTTCGGACTGAGTTCTGGTTGTAGCAGTAGATTGGTGATAGCACCACGATGGCTCCTGGGACCCAATTGGGGTGGGACCAGGACAGTTGCGAGCGTAGTCGAGTCCTCTTCGATCCTCAAGAAAGAACGGCTCTGGAGGAGGTCAGGGTCGAGAGTTACAGCCCGAGAGGTGGAGGGGTATCAGGACAGACCCTGACTGACCTGAAAGACGTCCCTGTGGTAGAAAAATTGGTACAAGCAGCTCCGAACTCCAAATGATGCCCCACTGGATGGGTTGGGTAGAGGACTGGTGGAGAATCGTCCCGGTCAAGCGGTGCACCAAGGGGTGCCAAGGTGTGGCCGTAGGAGCTTCTGAAAGGTTCTTTTGGTCGCTGGCTGGAGCAGGTCTGCGCGGTCGGGGGAGAAAGGTTCTCCCGGTTAGTCCCGAACTCGGAATGGAGCGGGATCACCTCGCCTATGAAGCTGACTTGAAGAGATTTCCAGCAATGTATGGTGAGCCTCCTGGAACTCGAAGGTGGTGAGGAGGCAGACTCTGAAACCAGCAGGTTGGCAGCTCCTAGCAACCTGAAAATTGAGTGAAGGGATAGAATGTATGTAGGGGTGGGGAAAGGGGAGGAAACTTGCAAGGGGTGGCTAATGGAAGTTGTGGGAAGGGGAATGGGGGGACCTAAGGGTGATGGAAGGGGGTGGGGAGTGCTGGGGTCGTAGCTAGCAGGTGGATGGGGGAGAGAGGGGGAGGGTGCAGGTTGGGCTAGGGGGAGGTGGGAGAAGGGAGTGGTTTGAAATCTCCTTAATGGAGAAGAGTTAATGTAGGCCTAGGGGAGGGGAAAGGTTGTGTTGGGGATAAGAAGGGGTGCCTTAGGAATGTGAAGGGGTGTGTGGGGAAGAGGGAAGGGTGCTTGGGGAAGAGGAAGGGTTGCTTGGGAGAATGGAGAGGTGCCTAGGAGAAGGGGATTCTACCTTGGGGTTGGAGAGGGATTGAATGAGTGTATGGGGAAGGGGGAGGGGTCTAAATGAGAGGTGAATGGGGATGAGAGAGAGGGAATTTCAAAATTGGGGGTGGGGAGGAGAGAGAATGGGGTTCGCCCCCTTTAGAGAGAGAGAGAAGAGAGAGAGAGAGGGGGGAATCCACCCCTTAGAGAGAGAGAGAGAGAGAGAGCTAGAGAGAGAGATTGAGAGGTAGAGAGAGAGGGGGATTCTCACAATGACTTTGTGGAATGCTTAATCCAAATTCTTCATTAGTTCTCCAAGGAGGGGTTGGGGTCCTATTTATAGGGACCCAAACTTTTACATGACAAGACTACCCTTGGCTTTACATATAATGACCAAGTTGACCAAAAAGCCAACCAAGAGGTAGATGAAGACACAAACATAGAGAAATGACTTAGGACTTAGGAAAATGACTCAAATAAAGGGGAAAATTACATTAAAATGACTCAAACAAAAGAGGGAAATACATCAAAATGATCCAGATAGATAGTCTAAGTGTCGTGGGGGCCCTGCTCGTCATGGAGCTCGATCCTATCCCCCTCCTGGAGGAAGTGAAGTCCCGAGCCAGAGAGAATCATGGGTGATGTCCCCATCAAGGCCACTACTTCAATTTTCTTTGATGTCGCCATTGTAGCGGCGATGAGCTCCGGCTCCTGGATGTCCAGGAGATACACAAAGGCCACCCCTAGGAAGTTGGGGAAGCCGACCATTGGTGGAAAGCTACCGAATTGGATCAGCACGGCAAGGTAGCCATTGTCAGCATGCTTAGCGACCACGAGTGGGCCAAATGTGACAGCCATCACGATCTTTGGAATGCAACCTGCAATTTTTAATTGAGGATGTTAGAATTTTAAGCAGAGGCCTTGAGGCCCAAAATCTTGGCAAAAAGATGAAAGGTGGTCTAGTCCCACCGGGCGTGCCAACTTGTTGGACGCACTCTAAAATTTGATGGTCTTTTTTTTATTCTTTTTAAATCACTTTTTTTTGTCAGTGTTTTATCTTTTAACATTTTATTGAGTGCGTGGGCGTGCCAGTCACCGCAGTGACGTACATTTATTTGGGCTTCAAGACTGGGAGAGTCCGAAGCCACGGGTGCGCTCCGTCTGACTAACCAGACGATGGTGGGTATCGGGTTGATACTAGAGACCCGCCGTGCCATAAAGGTCACGGCGTTAATTACATCCCCTCGGAGAGGGGAAAACCTTTGATTAAACGCCAAGATAAGGGGCCCTTAGACATTAAATTGATATTAATTAAAGGGAGGAATGAGAATTCCAAACTTCAATAAAACAGCCCCCATTGAGGGGTAAACAACTGGACAGTGTCGGTCATTAATTGACCAAATTATATCTAGACGAGAGTCCCAAATTACAAATCACGTGTCTGCCAGAAATACGGCAAGTTTGATGTTCGGAATTTGCTCCCAACGAAAATTCATTTAAACATAGCGGACTGTTGGCCCAGAGCGTGGTCATGCCATGAACATGATGGGATGATCCCGAGGTTCAAGCATGACCCACAGAGGCCTTGTTAATATTCTCATGCATCGGGTCCAAGGAAGGTGAGACCCTTAGCATTTCTTCTTTTGTTTTGTTATATGTTCATTTGTTGTTGTTATTTATTTCATTTCATTTCATTTTTTTAATTATTATTTTTTACTTTTTATTTTTATTAATATCTATTATTATATATATATTTGTGCATTATCATATTTTTATCAATGGTTTATGCCATCAACATTCTATTATCTTATTTATCATTTATTTGCATGTAGTATTGTTATAATTTATTTGTTTATTATTATTATTTATTCTTTTATATATAGATATATATATACCGCCACTCCTTTCTTCTTTTTTTATTTCTTCAGATATGCCAAGGTTGACCCAAGTCAACGATCCACCTCAACCTCCTGTTCCTCTGCTGATTACTATTTATTAGCTTTATCTGCATTATAGCCGCTTTTATTTGACTTGTTCTTTTGATTTTCTTCTTTCGGGTTTATTTCTCTTTAGTGGTAACAGATGTGTTTATAAGGGCGACAAATGGCTCTTAGTGGTGAAAAATGGCTTGCAACGGTGACAGAAGAGCTTTTAGTGGTGTTAAACGAGTCAAAGACGACGGCTAGGGTGACAAAAGGGGCCTTAGTGGTGACAATTAGCTTGTAACAGTAACAAATGCGCTTTAGTGGTGATAAATAGCTCTGCACCGCTGAAGAATAGCTCACATCGGTGAAAAATAGCACTCAAGGGTGACAAATGGCGCATAACGGTGACAAATACATTAGTGATGACAAATAGGCCCTTAAGGGTGAAAAATATCTCATAGCGGTGAGAAATGAGACGTAGCGGTGAAAGAGTGGGTTTTAACGGTGACAAACATATGGCTAAGGGTGACAAATAGCCCATAGCAGCGACAAAGGGGTGGCTAAGGGTAACAAATAGCTTCTAGCGGGGACAAATGGATTTTTTTGCAGTTGAAAACATGAAGGATGAAGGAATGGAGTCAACTCCGCTTGGCCTTGGAGTCGACTCCATGGGAGCTTGACAAGGCAGTACGGGAGCTTTTGATAGCGGTGAAAAATAGAGCTTAAGGGCGATAAATAGTTTTATAGTGGTAACAAATGGCTGGCTAAGGGTGACAAATAGCTTTATGGTGGTGACGAAAGAAGAGAAGGGTCGACCCCTACTACGGCGGGCTTCAAATCACACTTAATTCAGCAAATGCAGAATGCGTGAGTGAATATGCATGTGAGTGGATGCAAAATGCATGTTTGCCATATGCATAATCCGTTTGATTAGCTCATTGATCGCCGTTCATTTGTTTTATTCTCTTCCTCATTCTTTTTGTTTCTTTAAAATACGTTGTATTTTCTTTGTTTCTGCTGCCAACGCGACATCTTCATTTAGTCAAGTTTCGTTCTGATCTATCCTTGATCAGTTTATTCATATTCCTTGTGCAAGAGATATATTTGTGGCTTGTTTGATCAAATATTCAGCATGGAGTGCATTATCCTTAGCATTGTTCTTAGTTTAGCATTATCCCTTGTGCTTTTTGTATTTGATGTATTAGTCTTAGCATTATAGTAGTTGTTAAGTCTGTGTTTTAGCATTAGTCCAGATTTTGTTAAGTCCATAATTTTGAGAAAAATTGGGCAGCACCTCCCATGGATCGGAGCTTTTGGGGGTGAAAAAAAAGGAAGCTCATCCACAGGAAATCCTGAGATGGCCCCTAAAAGCAAAGTGAGCCAAAGCTGGCTGCTCTATGTCCCAAAATTGGGTAGAGAGGATGCCTCGAGCACTAGTCTACTAGAGGATCTCTACTGACCCAGGGATGATTCTGTTTCCAGCCGCATCATGCATTCTATGCAGTTAATTACTTCTAGCTCTAAGGCCATTAATGTCCAACCCTCTGATGAAACATCCACCGGAGAACATGCTATAGAGGAGGAGATCTCTGGGGTGGTATGAGGGTGGTTAAACAGAAAATTCAAACCAGTATAAACCCATAATTTGTCCCTTCCCCATAGTGGGTCTTAGTGGTATGAAAACCTTCAAACCGGAGAACATGCACAAGTTTGCTGTTGCTCCAGTTAGCGAGGTCACAGAGTATGCATAGGAGGCCGGCAAGCTTGTGCCCCGGTGGAGATATACACACACTACGGTGCAAGGAATAAGGAGAGAACTTACCGCCAGTGTGCGAGCTTGGGAGCCTTTTTGGGCAACATTTTACCAGGCATTCATGCAAGCAGTGTGGTGCCCATCTGTAGCTGGCATGGAAGCCAGGGTGATTCAAATGCATTAAACGAGCGCTCCTTAATGAGCGTAGCTCAAGCAGAGGGATAACAGCAGAACTCATAGATCCCAATAGATTTTAGGACTAGAACAAGGCCTCAACAACCCATGGAAGGGGGGTGAGAAGGCCCATGGCTCTTCATCTAGCATTGTTTCAACGAGCAAAAAATAGATTACGCCTGTGGATATCAGACACATGGGGACGGTTTGAACCCAACCTGGGATATCAAGGAAAGGGACTATAGAGTTAATGTTTCCCAAGGGGCGTTGGCCAGCCATAGGGATAGAGAGGCGCACTGAAAACAATCTTAAGAACAGCAGATTAGAGGGGACAGGACCACAAACCCAATCCATTGTAGCTGGATAGGTTGGCTTTGGTCCCTCTCCGGTTACAGCAATCTCCATACGATAAAGGAAACATGGAAAGTGAAATATTAATGGAAGCCGGTGGGATAACAGCAAGACGGGCTCTACGAAGAGAGACACATATGTACTTGAACATAGAAAATAAGTGTTGCATTTATTCTTTCTAGCAGAAAATACACAGCACCCCAAGATCATAACGTCTGGGAAGTAATCAATATATATATATATAAAATACACGGCAGAGGAAGAACAAGAAAGATGGGGGAGGGAAGAGCATTGACTCCTCTCCCTCACCAAGCAGTACACCTCTCTCTCTTCTCTTTTTGTCTTTTCTTTCACACATAGGAGCACAACAGAAGAACTCTGGGAAGTGTAGACACGTCAAAATTGATGCAGTGTTGAGTAAATTTTATGTCACGATGTAATGCCCCAAAGTGGACTTCATTACTGGTTTAGTAGGTGGGTTTTTTTTCCTTTTTTTGGGTTTTTTTTGAATATCGTGACCGTCATATTGTCGATATTTAAATAACGCCCTAGCAAGTATCATTATTTCCCTAGACACTGTGTGAATAAACGACCGTGTGCGTGGGCGCTATTTTTTATTCTTTCCAATTTCTACTCGAAATTAATTTCTAAGAAACAACGCCCTTATCGACAGGCACTATTTAATGAACGCCTCTTCAGTCAGTTACTGTTCAAACCGTCTCGTCCTGTCTTATGTTTCTGGGAAATAGCGGCAATCCCAGGGGCGTTGTTTATAAGAGCGACCGTCTCAAGGTCGCCATTTTCATTCCGTCTCTTCTTCGTCTGCAACCTTCCCAGATAGTGTCCTTCCTCGTTTTAACTCCATGACCGATCGTGGAAAGGAGATCCCTGTTCAGAAATCATCTTCCTTGTTTCAATTCTATTAGAATAAGGATCTTCATCTCTATAAATACCCTACAGTTTTCCACGCGAAAAAACCTAACTCATCCTGGTTGATCCTTGAGAGCTTCTTCGACTGGTAGAAAATCTTCTTGTCACAGTAATTCTACATCCTCTGAGTACGATAGCTCTTTTGTCAAGCTACTGTGCCGTTCTCGGCTGCCATTGCCAAGGGCTGTGGTGCTGCTGTTGGTTCCGTGGCAAAGCTCAGAACCTGAGCTCTCTCTCTGTCTCCCTCTATTCTGCTTACAGGCGCAGAAGAGAGACTCCCCTTTCCTTTCTCTATTCTCTCTAGTTTCTTTGCATGTCAGCATCTCCATCACGTTGCTTAGTTCATCTTAGCACATATTTTATATTCCCTTTGCATACATATCTCTCCCACCCTTTTTGCTCCTCGTAGGGGTTTAAAAGAAACCATAAGGTGTGTTCATGCTTAATTTGCATATGTTGATTTCTTTAGAACCTTTATACTACACTTGGTTTTCTAATCCATTTCTCTTTATTTGCCTTTACTTATCTTTTAAAGGGTAATCAAGCTAAAAAAACCCCTTCATCGGTCGGCCGGTTGGAGGAGGAAGTTGGATCCGCATCTCAACTGCTTACAAGGTATTCTCCGCGATCATCTTTCTTATTTTGAGGTAATTCCTCTGGCGATCACACTCCTAAGTAGCATCTCATGCTCCCTCCCCCACCTTTTCTTTCTTGTGCATCCTCTATTTTTTAAAAATTGAAATTTATTTCTTTTTTTAAAATATCTATGTGACATGTTCACAAATTAGTGATCACGGTGGGACACTTTATGTTTTCATTTTGATTACTCCTCCTTCGGCACCCATGTGTGCCCCTCCCTTTGGCGCCCTCGCGTGCCCCTCCTCTTGGCACCCATGTGTGCTTCTCCCTTTGGCGCCCTCGCGTGCCCCTCCTATGTGCTCCACGTAGCACCCTCCTTTTGTGCACCACGTGCATACCCCCCACTTGATTAGCCAATTTTTGAACTGTTCATAGCATTTTTTTAGAAGAAATTTTATCTTTGTTTTGCTAAAAGAAAGTAGCGACCGCTCAGGCACCCGCTATTTTAAGAATCAGATCGCCTCACAGAGGCACTCATTTCATTTTTATTATTTTTCCTTGATTATTGTGCTCTGGGCCCCTCCACAGAGGTGCCGTTTTTAGGTTCAACGCCTAACTCTAAGGCGTCAATTCCTGAAATCACTGTTCATTTCATTTTTAGCTATTTATCATTTACTGCATTCTACGCCCATTCACAGAGGCGTCTGTTACATAATCAACGCCAAACCCGAAGGCACCACTTGGTCTAGTCTGCTATTGATCAGCGGTTATCACACAATCGCTATTTACTGATATAGCGACCACTGCGTGGTCGCCACTTGCTTTTGTCTCACAGAACCACCTGTTTTGCTATTGTTTGCATTAATATGATTTATTACTATTGATATCCATCATTGCTGGTTGATCCTACTTGCATTAGCTTGCATTAGGATATTTTGGTTGAGAGACCTCCTCTCTCTACACCCCTAGGATTTTCTACACTTTCCTGGGAAGGGAAGGACCCTCCATTGAGCATTCCGTCTCTTTAGATTAGAAATTCTCTAACCAAAGCCTCCATAAGTCCCCGCACCCGTGGATTCCCTCATGGACGCCGGGCTGGTTGTACCTTTTGAAGAACCCCGAAGTTTAGCTAACCCACGCACTTGTGAGGAGAGAGAGAAAGAACCTAGTTAACCCGGAGTTTACATCCAAATTGCAATTAGGATCTACATTGAAGTGAGAAAATTTTCATTAAAATCCATCTTGATTAAGTCTCCAAAGAACCTTAAAACTTTACGCAATCATCACAACTTGTTTGACAACCTACTTGAGTGCTTCCTTGCTCTACACTTGTTTGATTTAAATAAAATTCTTTATAACAACCATGATGCTTTGGTCAGGTAGAATTGTCAACATGGCCAACTATGAGTACTCATATGATGGTTGTGAGGAGGGTCAATTTGACCCATCCTATGAGGTTCCTCCTCAAGATCCCATTCACTATGAGGGAAATCATGCTCCCTCTCATTCATATCACCCTCAAGTTTATGTGGTAGACACCACTACTCAAGGGATTGAGTCTCCTTCTCAAACTCAACCTGTCACTCAAAATACATCTGGGGACGCTTCCCCATCTTTCAATATAAATGATCTTATCCATGCTCTGTCTCAACTAGATGACTCTCAACGTCAAGCGGTCTAGGCCGCTCTCAAAGGGAAATATGTCCCTTCATCTTCAAATCCTCCTCAGGCTGTAGGTGGCCTTCCAATCAATGCTTCCAATGACCAAGCGGTCTCTCAAAAGGTTCCATCCCGTCCATGGACTCCCGTTATTCTGGCGCCGGCCTAACTGGCAAGTCACTCTGTGGCTCGGCCGCAAAATCCCCCTCATCCTCAATTTTTAAGGAGGCCTATGCCAAATCCGTTCCCCGCTAATCCGGCCCTGGCCGAGTCCGATACCAACACCATTCTCCTCCAGAAGATTGCTAGTATAGAGGAGCAACTCAAGAAGGTCACGGCCCCCAAGAATGCTCCGAAGATTACTCTCCCTACTCTTCTGGTCTTTCACTTGCCTCCGTCAGAGATGCCTAATTTTAGGCGCTACAATGGAATGGGCAACCCGTTCATCCACTTGAAAGATTTCATGTACAAGGCATCCTTTTGGCCAGATAATAAGACCTCTTTGGCCTATCTCTTTAGAAGGTCTCTTGATGGTCCAGTCCTTGAATGGTTTTACTCCTTAGAGCCAGCCGAAGCTGGAGACTTTGATGTTGTTCAACGGAAATTCTTGTAAAAATACAGAGACCGTGTGGGCCCATCTCTATCTGTTAGTGATCTTGTGGCTGAGAAGATGAAGTCCGATGAGGACTTCATGCAGTTCGCTGACCGGTGGAGGTCTATGGCCGAGAAATTGAAAGATGCCTTGTCTAAGTCCGAACAAGTCAAGATGATAATATCAAATGTGACTTCACAGCTTCGACACATTTTGGCCATGAACAAGCTTAATACCATGGAGGAGCTCTATGAACGGGCCAGATATATCCAAACTCAGATGAAGGATTCACCGATCATGGGCATGTTTGAACCAAGCCCAAGAGTGATGAGGAAGACCAACAATGTTAACACTAATGGTGGCACTACCAAGGGGACTGTTACTAATGAGCAGGTGGGCGCGGTCGGCAATCCCAGACCTTTCCGCAACCTTTCCAACCCAAGGCCACCGCAACAGCCACAATAATAACAACCCTCTTTCTTCAACCAAGTTCCCCACCAAACAAACAACCCTTCTCAATCGTTTCGACCTCCTCCTCCACAAAATCAAGCCATTCCACAGAACCCGCAAGCCCCTCAGCAATACCACCAAGTGCCACCACCTGCTGGTTACGATCCTCAGCAACCAAGGAGACCCACGGGCCCCAAAAGAGCCCAGTACCCTCCTTCACCCAAAAGCCTTCCCGATATATTCAACGCCCTTATGGCAGCCAACGCGCTCACATTGCCAAAGGAGAGGATGATATGGCCCCAGAATGTGGACACCTCTCGGTATTGTGTCTACCATCGGCAGCCCGGTCATAACATAGATCATTGTTTTTATTTTAAGGATTACATATATGATTTGAATGACCAGGGCAGTATTGATTGGGATGAGATGAGGCAGTTTATCGTAGTATTGAAGGCACAAAGACCTCCCCGACAGCAGCAGGCTCAGCAACAACCACAGCAGGTTCAGCAACCTCCACAGCAGCAATAAGCTCCAGCACCACAATCGGACATGGGGATTGTCCACAATTCACTACCGGAGCACCCACCAAATCAACAGTTAAACCCTGTCACCTCCTTCCATGAAGTGGAGAGAGGGCAAGGGTGGCATGAAGAAAATGCCTCCGTCAGGGCTTTAAACCAAACCTCAAACCAACCACCACGTCTGCTCCGAATAACTTCACAACCAACACCTTTCCTAAACCTTCCCGTCCCCTCCTGCGCACCACCAACCAAGTTCCCTCCACTATCACCAACCCCTTGCCGGCTAGGCCTCTCCTTATTCGCCCTTCACCATCTCCCACACCACAACAAACCCCTCCTCCTTCCGTAAACCCTTTGCCGTCTAGGCCACTCCTCATATGCCCTTCCCCAGCACCCGTTCCTACTATCGCTACCATTAACCCTACCCCGGCAAGGACTATCTCACTCCAACCCGCACCGACCGCAAATCCTTCACCTCCACCTAGGCCCCTCCTTGTCCGGCCTACACTGCCTCCAACCACCCGAACATCCTCTATCTCTTCTAACCCCGCTCCCATTCCTATCCCTCTAGCTTTCGCTAACCTTCAACCGTCAAGGCCCCTCATAAGGGTTCCCTCTTCGGTTGCTCCACCTCCACCATCTGTTAACCCCGATATCCCGTCCACATCCACCAATCCACTGCCTACCCAAATCCCGACAAAGGCACGATCGTCACAAACTATGGTGCTCCGCAGTGGATGGATATTCCACCTTGTGTTTCCACAATGAGAGCAAGAGCCCGCACAGGGACATGAGGAGCAAGAGCCAGAACAAGAATCCATACCGGGCACCTAATATGATATGTTAAAACACTTGGACAAAACCCTGGCAAGGATTTCAATTTTAGAATTGATTAAGAGATCTACCAAGCACCAACAAGCTTTAAAGAAGTATCTACAAAAGGTGATGGTTAATGAAGACATCCCAGTTGAACAGATCACTTCAGTCTTAACTCCGGCAGGTGACCAACCGGCTATTGTCTTTCATGAGCATGAATTAGCTCCAAAGCCGGCCAGGAAGTACGCTTTGTGTATCACCGTTGATATTAATAAAGTGGCCGTTAAACAATGTTTAGTAGATACTGGAGCGTCCATCAATGTGCTGCCTCCTAGCACTTTAAAAATGTGTGGTATTCCAGACAGTGAGATACGACCGTCAACCATTACAGTCACGGCTTATGATAACACCAAGAAGCAGCCTCTGGGTATGATTACTTTGAAAGTTGGGCTGGGTCTTGTGTCAATTACAACAGATTTTCACATTTTGGACATGGACCCGACTTTTAATGGTATTTTAGGTCATCCGTATATTCAAGAGCTTGATGCCATGCCCTCTACAAACCATCAATGTATAAAGTTTCCACATAAAGGGCGCATTATCAAAGTCACCAGTATGCCTATTTTGCCATCAGTTGATATAGACTTTGCAACCTCAGTGCCCTCTATATGGTCGGCTAATAGGCCCTTGCTATCAGTGTTTGATCTTGCCGATCCGCGGCATGACTTGTTAAAGCCATTAGTTTCATCTTCTATATCAACACCAACATCACCCCTACCTTCCAAGGGGAAGAAAAGGAAGGATATGGTGAATACCCCATGTTGGAATATCATGATGAGGATGGGGTATAGATCTGGCAAAGGCTTGGGTATCAGTCTCCAAGGCAGAGTGAAGCCCATCAAGGATTGCAAGCTTATTCCCTGAGGCGGCCTTGGCTACAAGAGGCCGGCCAAGGAGAAATCTGATGAAAATGAAAAGAAGCCATGGGCTGCCATGACTTCTACTCTCAAGACGGACAAACGGCCGCTTACTTGGACCTTGTACACTCATGTTGTGAAGGGGTCCGTTCACCAGGCCGACGAGCAAACTACAGTGATTAATTCATTACTAGACCACCAAGATGTGCATTCACACCAATTTTCTCGCCATCTAGCACCCCTAGTCACATATAGGGCCTTGGAGACCTTAAGGTTGCTTAAAAGAAGAAAAATGGATGGTCCTGAATGTGAATGGTACCGATGGTTTGACATGAATGATATTTCTATGGCTTTGAGCCGACTGATCCGGAATGGCCACCACTCATTCATGAGCTGATTGAAAAGCCAGCAGTAATCACTGACAAGAGACAGCTATTGAGCAACTACACTGATACGGGAGAGCCGGATGTGCCGTTTGAGGCAGATTTCACTATAGACCGGTTGTGGGCCGAACTTTTCCTTGTTGATTCCTTGCACCCATCACTCATCACCTTTTGGTGCTCCAAACTTTTTTACCTCCAATATCCCAAGACCACCCGCGGTCCTGATCTCTTTATCTCTCGATTTTCTACGAACTCCATCAATTCCTCCTCTGCTCATCAAGCAATTCTCTAAACTTTCCATTACACCCTCACTCGGGCAGTCTCTTGTTCAATCTTTTTCCAATCTTTCGATTTCAACACCATCTTCTACTCCTTCTTCCCACTACTTCATTATTGAAAACGAAAAAAAATGCCAAAATTTAAACTTTTCAATCCTCCATCTCTGTTGAAGAGACCTCCTATCTTGTTCGTGAGTGTGCCCCGACCCAAGGGCCGCTCATTCAAGGTCCGTTAACGGGCTTCCTTTTCCCCTCCGACGAGGGGGCTTCTTCTGTACCTTCTCTTATATCTGCTTCTTCTTCTTCTTCTTCTTTAGATTCTAGTAATCAGGCTAGTTCATCTTCATCTTCTAGTATTAAGAGTCTTGGGGTAGTTTCCAATAGGAAAGCCAAGGGTAAGCAGATTCCCCATAGGTTCTTGTTGGATTTAGCTAGGAGGTGCCGGGCATGTTTGGCCCTTCCCGGATTCTTGGAGGATCCGATCTCCCTGCCGGATTTGCAATGTGAGGATGCGGGCTCTTTAGATGAAGTATTCGGGGTTTATGAGATTATGAACGATGAAGATCTCGTCGAAGAGGGAGATGAAGTATACGATGGATATGAGGACGAGGCTGATGCTTTTGCTAGTGGCATGAGGAGATTCGATGAACCATCAGTCTCAATAGAAAAGCCTACCAAAGAAATTAATTTGGGTACCGAGAAAAACCCTAGGATTGTCCTCATAAGTAAGAATCTGCCTCCATCTGAAGAAGAGGCACTTATTCAGGTTTTACAAGAATACAAGGACACGTTTGCATAGAGTTACGAAGATATGCCGGGTCTGGATTCAGCGCTTGTCGAGCACCGCTTAACACTTAAACCAGGGTCCGTCCTGGTCAAGCAGCGGTTAAGACGTTTCCACCCTCATATGGCGTTAAAAATGAAAGAAGAGGTAGATAAGCTCCATAAGGCTAGATTTATTAGAGTCGTTCTCTATCCCAACTGGGTGGCTAACATTGTCCCGGTTATGAAAAAGGACGGAAGAGTCAGAATTTGCATAGACTTTCGGGACCTTAACCGCGCATGTCCTAAAGATGATTTCCCTCTCCCTCACATTGATGTGCTGATTGATAATACAGCAGGGTATGAGACCCTTTCCTTTATGGATGGCTTTTCAGGTTATAACCAGATTCGCCTGGCTGAGAAAGATCAAGAAAAGACCTCCTTCACTACACCTTGGGGCACTTACTATTATGTGGTCATGCCATTTGGACTCAAGAATGCCGGAGCCACCTATCAAAGGGCGATGATGGCTATTTTTCATGATATGATCCATATTTACATTGAGGTGTATGTTGATGATCTAGTAGTGAAATCAAGAACAAGGATTGAGCATCTCGGGGTTCTAACCAAAGTGTTGCAAAGAGCCAGGGAATATCAGTTGAAAATGAACCCTAAGAAGTGCGTGTTTGGTGTATCGTCTGGTAAGTTGCTTGGGTTCATTATTAGTAAGAGGGGTATTGAGATTGATCCCAACAAGGTGAGGACAATAAGAGATATGCCTTCTCCCAAGAATTTGAAAGAAGTTCGAGGATTGATCAGGATGTTGCAATTTATACGCCGATTTGTCTCCCAGCACTCACAAAGATGTAGGCCGTTCTACGAGCTTACTAAGTCGGGAGTTAAATTTAATTAGGATGACAAGTGTCAGGCAGCTTTTGATGGATTGAAGGATTATCTATCCAATCCTCCCGTCCTGAGGCCACCAGTTCCAGGAAAACCACTTGTTCTTTATATTTCTCTCTTGGATGACTCAGTAGGTGTTGTCCTTGATCAAGTTGATGAAGAAGGTAAGGAGAGGGTAGCCTACTACTTGTCTAAGCTTCTCAACCCCTGTGAGCAGAAGTACACAGCTATGGAGAAGACCTGCGCAACTTTAGTCTGGGTAGTTCAGAAATTGAAGCATTACTTCTTATCTCACGAGGTTCATCTCATTGTTCGCATGAATCCCATTAAGTTCCTACCGACCGATTAGCACGATGGCAAAGCTTCCTTTCTCAGTTCGATATCACTTACATTCAGCAAAAAGTAATTAAAGACTATGCCATAGCAAAACACCTTGCTCATCACCCTCCCCCTAGATTTGATCATGTTCGCTTAGAGTTTCCAGATGAGGAACTAATGTCTGTCAATCAGCCCGATTCGATGTGGACATTACATTTTGATGGAGCTCTGAATTCTCAAGGAAAGGGAATCGGCATTGTTCTCCTATCACCCGAGGGTATCACCATTCCACTTGCCTCTCAGCTTGCATTCCCTGTTACAAATAATATAGCTGAATATGAGGCTCTTCTGGCCGGAATGGAGGCTACTCATCAATTCGGTGTTACCCAATTGCGGATTGTAGGTGATAGTCAGCTTATTCTTCATCAAGTGCTTGCCAAATGCCGCACGCTCGATCCCAAACTCAAACCCTATCAAGAACTTGCTTCTGCTTATGCCAAGCTATTCACTAAACTGATCTTCGTCCATGTTCCTCGAAATCAGAACATCTTAGCTGATGCTCTTGCTTCACTTGCTTCTTCCTTAGTCTTCCTCCCCGAGAGAGATTTCCATTCAGTTATCATTCAGAAGCATCTTACTCCTGCTATCAAGGACAATGCATTCCTTAGTGTTAAGGAGGGGGTGCTCAAGAAGGTTAAGGAAGGTGGAATCATTGAAAACAAAGAGATCATGCTGCTGGATCTAGAAGAAGAGTTGGATGATGAGGAAAAACTGTGGTATTATGAGATTACTGAATATTGTCAAGATCAGTCTTATCCTGAAGAGACCATGGCAGAAGAAAGGAAAGCCATTAGAAGAGTTGCTCAGAGATACACTCTGGTTGGAGGCATACTCTATAGAAGAGGTCTCACTGGTGTTTTACTCAGGTGCCTGGATGATGATGAATCTTGGAAGGTCGTGGAAGAGGCACACTCAGGAGTTTGTGGGGGTCATGTCAATAGCCAGACGTTAGCTAAGAAAATCCTTAGGCTAAGCTTTTATTGGCCCACTCTAGAAGAGCACTGTTCTATCTATGTTCGAAGGTGTTTTAAGTGCCAACTCCACACCGACAGAATCCATTCTCCTGCTTCTTCACTTCATCCTATGTCTTCCCCATGGCATTTCTCCATGTGGGCTTTCGATATTATTGGACCTCTTGGTGATTCGAACCTCCTCACAAAACCAAAATCATTTATACTCACGGCCACGGAGTACTTCACCAAGTGGGCGGAGGCAAAAGCATACGTGGAGATCAAAGCATCAACCGTCTGCAAGTTTGTTATGAAGAATATCATTGCGAGATTCGGCATACCAAGTACCATCGTCACCGACAATGGGCCACAGTTCATCTCTCAAGAGCTTCAGGACCTCTGTAACATGTATAACATTGCATTGCATCATTCGTCTCCTTATTATCCACATGGCAATGGTCAAGCAGAGGCAACAAATAAAACTTTGATTAAAATTATCAAGAAAACGTGTGAAGCTAATAAATTTGCGGATTGGCCAGAAAAGCTCGTAGAAGCTCTATGGGCCTACCGTACTTCCATTCGTACACCTACTGGGTAAACCCATTCACCCTTACCTACGGAATGGAGGCGGTAGTTCCTTATGAGATCCTTATTCCTTCTCTTAGAGTACAATTGGACAAGGAGTTCTCTATTGATGAACGTCGTGAATCTCTCCTTGCATAGTTGGAACTCTTAGATGAGAGACGTCTGGCCGCCGCCGAACATGCACGAACAGGCTTTCAAATTTTTATCAAAACAAAGTGATTGAACGGAAATTCAGAGTTGGTGAAATGGTAATTAAGAGAATCTTTGTAAAACCCGGTGGACCTCGTTCAAAACTCTGACCAAATTGGGAGGGTCCTTATGTAATTAAAGAAGTCTATCCTGGCAATACTTACAAACTGATTAACGCTGAAGGGGAAGAATTGGCTCACCCTTGGAATGGATTGTATCTTAAGAAATACTACCCTTAAGTCAAAAAAATAAAAAAAATAAAAAAAAACAAAGACAAAAAAATAAAAAAAACACAACAAAAAAGACAAAAAATAACAACAAAAATGATGATGGCATGGGACGTGGGTCACAAGACTCGAAAGATCAAAATCTCTAATTCATTATTTCAGTCTTGATGATTTAACTTTGGGTCAATACACACACAACACGCTTAGCTCATGAACTCTAACGGTGCAGAATCTGAGGAAAGTCAAAGCCAAACTAAGAGTGTAAAGACTTTACCTATCCTCTTCTCTTTGGTTCACAAGGGGGGAAGTTAGACCATGGGCAAACCACCAAACCTACCCGCCGCCCTAGTAGGTGAAAGTCAAGGCCCAAAAGGGAACAATATGTCGCAAAAGCCCGAGTACAATTAAGTTTTTATTTTTGAAAAGAAAAGCAAAAAAAATAAATATACAAGAAAAGCATGACAAGAGGGCAAAGTCCCCGCAGGGAAAACCCTTATCGTAAGCATGCATGAATAAGGGCAAAAGATAACAAAAATTTTCCTAAGCCAAAGATCGAACCCTAACAGGCAATAGGATAGAGGAGGAAAGTTTTCCTCAGTCTTTTGGAACCCCTCGTGGACTTCCCCAACATTTTCTTCCATTCCCCTCTGCGGTATGTCATAAGCTTGAAGAATGGTAGAGACAGACTTAGGAGGATGCGCTATAAGAGGTCATGGGTGAAAGCAAAGCTCGAAGCACTTTGACCCTTTGTTAAAATTTTGTAAGAATGGTTAGTGAATTTTGGATGGTGAATGTGTAAGATTTTGGAGCCTATGTACCATGCTAAGTCGTCATTCAATAAAAAATAAAAAATAAAAAAAATTCAATTAGCGCCTAGTCATAGGGGCGTTATTTTATTAATCAACGACGTCTTCCTGATCGTCATTTTCAAAAAAAATAATAATAAATAAAAAGGTTTTCAATTAATGCCTAGTCATAGGGGCGTTATTTTATTAATAAGCGACACTACACATGTCGTCATTTTCCAAAAAAAAGTTTTCAATTAACGCCTAGTCATAGGGGCGTTATTTTATTAATTAGCGATGTCTTCCTGGTCGTCATTTTCCAAAAAAAAGAGTTCAATTAGTGACCATTCAACAGTCATCTTTCACTTAATTGGTCACAACTGTCTGGTCGCCAATTCCCACAGAGAGCTCTCCTTCTTCTTATTGCCATATCATTTGCTTGCTTGCATTTATGTGTGGGCATCTTTCAATTTCAGTTTACATTTGCCTACCTGCATGTCGCATTTTTCTATGTTCTTTGTTGTTTCGCCTTAGTTGATTAAAGGCTTGGCCCCTTGACCCTCTGTCAAGGTCAAAAAAGGACATTCCCCTTGCTTATTGAGCAAGGGGCCAAGCCGGGCATATTAATTAATATGTTTGCTTAAATATGAAAGACATGAATAAGAGAGGATGCAAACATGCAAGGATAACCAAAAGGGAGCAACTCAGGTAACATCAAAATCTCATATATATATATATATATATATATATATATCTGTGTACAAAAGCGAGGAGGTGGTGCACAATGATCTCTCTAGCTCTCACCACCACTCTCCTCTAGTCGCTCATGACTCTCTGCCTTACCCCTGTCCCTGGGAGGAACCCGTGGGGGCCTCATCGACCCCTGAGAGGCTGCTGACCTCCTAGCCTGAGCCCGCTCGACCACCTCGTTCCTCTGCTGAGTAGAGGAACCTGCCAAGTAGCTCGTACCCGAATAGGCGCTGGGTCACCCCTCGGCCCGTGCTCGCTCCCGGCCTCTCCGGTGGCGCTCCTCCGCTGCTCTATCCCGCTCCTCGGCTGCACCTAGTCGGAGTCTCAGCTCGGATAGCTCCCGCTCTCGCTCGAGCCGTCCCTCTCGCTCCCTCAGTCGTTCCTCCCTCTCTCTGGCCAGCTCTCTCCTCTCCACCTCGAGGAGGATCCGTAGCTCTATCACATCCCGAGGAAGCACCTCAGCATCTCGGTGCCTCCTCTCAGACTCCTCTAACTCGGTGACCCACTGGTCATGGATCGTGAGCTCAGTGCCGGCCAGAGCGGCCCGAGTGAGCGCCTCCTGCAACTCTACAACCTGGATCAGTTAGCAAATTATCAGCTCCATGTTCCAATTTCATAATATCTGAAATAAATTGGCTCTTGTTTTGAATGCTTACCTGCTCAGCTAGGTCGCGCTCCGCCGCCTCGACCCACGCTACCGCTCCTGCCAGTCGCTCCTCCAGGGTGGCAATCTCGACGCTCGGGTCCCTCGAACTAGATGCCTATCCTGCCCCTCCAGCTGCTATTCCCTGTTGGGCACGCTACATTTATTGAGACCATAATTTCGGAGATAACCAACAACATATAGATAGTGCATACTCACCAGAGTCTCCAGATCTACTCGCGTGGTCGCCAACTGGGCCTCCAGGCTGTGGAGGCGGGCATGTAGGTCCACTGCCGCTGCATCTCGTGCATCCTGCATATGTCATTCATTAGTTGCATCTCTCAGAAGCATATAAGTTAAATTTAGAAAGCATTCATACATACCCCTCCTGGCCTCATCTAAGGCCGGCCCGCATACGTCTCCCAGTACCACTGGAGGTATGTCGAGCTATCTGGAGCATGAGAAAAATCTAGGATCCCACCCTATTTCCAGTCAGCGAACTGCTCCGAGAACCGCAGCCTCCAGTCAGTCATCCTTGTCCATCCTCGGGTCTTCTGCCCGATTCCCCGAGGCTCAGCTGCCTCGACCCACTCCTGGTGCAGGCCGAGCGTCCTCATCACCAGCCTAAGCCGTAGCGGCTCGATATCGTTCAGGCAGTGAAATCAAAGGTCACGCCCAAAGCGAGGTCGGCTCGCTACGACCCACGGCTGGCCCTCATCAGGCATCCCCTCATACGGTCTCCACACAACCTGCAGGCATATCATCATATCATCACATTTTTTATATATAGCAGGAAATAAGAATAGAATGCATCATATTTACACGCGTACCAGTGAAGGGGGGTAGTCTCGGAACTCCCATCGCAGGACCCTCAGCTCGTAGGCGTGAGGTGCTCCAGTCACGAGTAGTAGCCACCGTCGAGCCAGGGGGTAGGCAGCCTCGTCTCCCGGTCAGGGGCCGACTCGATCCATTGGCATGTAGAGATGACTCCATACCTGGATTCATTAGCATTCATTAGTCGCATGCATAGTCACGGTCATAATCATAATCATTTAGACAATAACATAAAAGAAATGCATACCTGAAGGAAAGGTGAAAAGCTGCTGACGGTCGTCTCGCCACCTGTCCCCGTGGACAGGTCAGCTATCAGGTGCGCCAGCAGGGTGGCTCCCCAGGCATACCGCCCCACTCCCTCTTGGTCCTCCAAGACGCTCAGGAATCTACAGTTGATGCCATCTCCCTTTGTCCCCAGCAGTAACCTACCGAGCATCAGAAACAAAAACCTCCTGAGATCCATGTCTGCCCTCTCTCTCTAAGCTGGATCTTGACAGTATACGGCTCAGGCTCTCCCAATCAGCCGTCGCTATTTCTTACAGAGTCTGTGTTTTTAAATAGAATCAAGGATTTTGAGTATTCGATCACTGTTAAATACTTTTCAGTGGCTCAATCAAGGAAAAATCTTTTATTCATTGAAGGAAAGTAATCATTACATGCTTAATAAGCCACTTTGGGCCTCAAATTCCTAAGGGCTATTACACATGTCTTCCATTGATCTTTATTTTCTTCCACTCGTTCCATGGCCTATGTAGTTTGCTGACCTGCCATAGTGCTTGAATAGTCTTGGTCTCCTCTTTGTCGCCGCTTGAGCCCAATTCTCTCCTCTTAATTGGTGGAAGATGAGAGGCTTCCTCAAAGATATGGCGGGGAAGGCCGAGTTGTGAGAGGCACCGAAGAGCATTGTAGAGGACGAACTCGGTGGCGCCGATCAGCCTTAGCTCCACCCCGAAAGAAAGCCGTGCATGAAGGTATTGGGTCTTGAGGAACCCCCGGTGCACATGTGAAGCCATTTTGTGGCATGATCTTGAGATATCTACGCCAATCTACCCGTTTCTTGATCTTTGGAACCCAGTTGGTCACTCTCTCATGCAACCCAAGTGTGCCCATCATGTAAAAGAGTGGGCTCTTAGAAAAAGTTCTAGAGGCTTGTTGGGCTTCCTCACATGGATCAAACTTGAAGTGAAGATCCACCCAACTAGTGAACAAAAGCATGGATCCATATAGGGGCCTCCCCATGGAAGCTGAGGTGAGCCCACTATAGAGGTAGGCTAAGACCACCAGCCTAATCCTCTTGCCTTCCCATATCCCATATATTGCACTCAATTGTTCCTCTTCTATGAAATCATCGGCCGAGGGGAATAGTAAAGCTCCCGCAAGGCAAATCACCATAGCCTTCATGATCATCTCCATCTCCCCTTCCTTGTTTTCTTTTCCCAAAGCCTTGTATACCCATGCTGCAAGTTTCATCAAGTTGATTCCCTTTGTGACTCTTACTTGGTCTATTATCTTTTGGCTTGGGATTAAGCTTGCTAGCATTTCTATTGCACGTATTGGCTCTTGCATAACCACCATTTTCTCTTCATCCCCTTGCTTTAGGCCCTTCAATCCTAGTAGCATCTTTGTTTCTTCTAGGAGGATGGTGGCTTCAAAAGTAGGGAATAGGAAGGTATGGGTGTGTGGGTGCCATATTTCTATGAGAGCTCCTATGGCGGGCCAATCAAAATGTACATCATTATAGTGTTTAGCATGGGTGACTAGGCCTAAAAGATGCCATCTAGAAAGGAAAGATCTCATGTCTAAGGTGATTTTTGAGAGGAGGAGGGGAAGCCGTTGGATTTTGGTATATCTTCTAGCCCCTGGGATGAGGGGATAATCCTGAAAATCAAAAAAAAATGAAAAATGAAAATGAACAGAAGAAAGAGAAAATTCTGTTAGAATTTGAAAGAGATGAAGAAGGAGAACTAGATAGAACTAAGTTTTCTTGAACACTTACTTGATTGAGTGCAATCTTTCCACTAATGTGTCCCTTAATTTCAGTAATTCTTGTGAAACCCATCTTGGTTCTCTTCAATGGGCATTGAATCATCCTCTCCATCTTCAGCTCTTTGATGTTCTAGAGGATCTCCCCGCTTTTGTTTCCCTGCATAGAAAATTGCTCTTGTGTTTGCTTTTGGAGCTTTAAAACCCCTTTTATAGAGAAAGCTCTGCTCGATTAGAGTTTGAGGTAGAACAGGATCAAACGTTCAGTTTCCGGTTAGAACATGGGTTTTCGGAGTCACAGGGAAATGGCGCCTGTCATGGTTCCGTTATTTCTTGAACAGCGCCTACCTTACTATCGTTGTTCCATCAAGATGCGCCCGTTTTAACGGTCGCGATTCTTGTGAACTGTGTTGCCGCTTTATTTCGTGCGAGTTAACTTTATATAGATCCTTCAAGAAGCGCCCGTTTGGACGGTCGCTATTTTCTACAGTGTTGTGTTAAATTCTGTGGATTTATATATACATGTATATCCCTGATGAAGTGCCCGTTTAGACAGTCGCTATTTTATGTGCGCAGTGTTGTTTATGAATTTCATGCGGAATATGATAGAATTGTTATAAGAACTTGCATAATCATGCCATTACTTGTGGTGCTAATAATCTTTGAGTGTAGGGAAATAATAAGCTATGCAAATTATCAAAACGCTTGAGGTGTTTCTTGGGTGACATTTCTTTTCTCCTGTATTCCCTCCTGTATGCATTTCTACTATAGGTTATCTACTCTATTAGAGTATATCAAGGACCTTGTGGTTTTGATGAACCTGGGATTTGAGTTCCCCTTCATCAAAAATAGTGATAATTCTAGGGGAGTCTTGATCGCACGGATAGGCCGTTGAGTCATTTAAGGCCTGGAACGATGGTTCCGCTTTTTGAGTTGGTGCATGGACAAACGGGCTTCGGCTTAGTGTCAGCTTAGAGAAATAGATTCTTGACCAAGTCTGGATGGTTTAGCAATATTATCCTTGATTATTTTATATTTTAGTTTGTTTTAATTTTTCTTTTAGCCCAGCATGCATTATGTAGGACTTTGAACTTAATGTTTAAAATCCTCATATTAAGTCAGTAATGAGGGCCACTCACTCATGATTTGAATTGACATGAGATATTCCATTCTAAATCAAGTACTGTGTTCTCTTTGAGGCCGTTAGGCTGGTTCCTTGAAAGCATCTTTCGACTGGATTCCTATCTCGTTTCTTTTATTTTCTTGCAAATCCACCTTAGTTGTAGCACATCCACATTGACCGATAATCGCTCTCCAATGGTGTCTCTCCTTCTGTGCCCTCGTGCATATTTTTGTTACCTTAGTTCTCATCCAGACAATCATTGCTTTCTTGTAATCATCCGAGGTTGTTTCATTCAGGACTATGGAAAAATTTCCAACACTTCGTATCGAAGGCGTGTCACATCACACATTGGCATCTACTTTTCAGTCCGTTCTCACTTCACTCCATTTCATTTCTATTACACTTCATTCCGTCTTACTCCCCTGCAAACTAGATGCCAAGGCGGGGCAGTTGTAGACACGTCAAAATTGATGCTATGTTAAGTAAATTCACGATATAATGTCCCAAAGTGGACTTCATTACTGGTTTAGTAGGTGGATTTTTCCTTTTGTTTGGGTTTCTTTGAATATCGCGACCGTCATCTTGTCGCTATTTAAATAACGCCCTAGCAAGTGTCATTATTTCTCTGGACACCATGTGAATAAACGACCGTGTGCGTGGGTGCTATTTTTGATTCTTTCCAATTTCTACTCGAAATTAATTTCTAAGAAATAACGTCATTATTGGCGGGCGCTCTTTAATGAACGTCTCTTCAGTCAGTCGCTGTTCAAACCGTCTCGTGCTGTCTTATGTTTCTGGGAAATAGCGGCAGTCCCAGGGGCGCTGTTTATAAGAGCGACCGTCTCAAGGTCGCCATTTTCATTCTGTCTCTTCTTCGTCTGTAACCTTCCCAGATAGTGTCCTTCCTCATTTTAACTCCATGACCGATCGTGGAAGGAGATCCCTGTTCAGAAATCATCTTCCTTGTTTTAATTCTCTTAGAATAAAGATCTTCATCTCTATAAATACCCTACAGTTTTCCACACGAATAAACCTTACGCATCCTGGTTGATCCTTGAGAGCTTCTTCGGCTGGCAGAAGATCTTCCTGTCACAGAAATTCTTCCTCCTCTGAGGGTGATTGCTCTTTTGTCAAGCTGATGTGCCATTCCCGACTGCCATTGCCAAGGGCTGTGGTGCTGATGTTGGTTCCGTGGCAAAGCTCAGAACCTGAGCTCTCTCTCGTTGTCTCCCTCTGTTCTGCTTATAGGCGCAGAAGAGAGACTCCCCTTTCCTTTCTCTATTCTCTCTAGTTTCATTGCATGTCAGCATCTCCATCACGTTGCTTAGTTCATCCTAGAACATATTTTATATCCCCTTTGCATACATATCTCTCCCAACCTTTTTGCTCCTCTTAGGGGTTTAAAAGAAACCATAAGGTGTGTTCATGCTTAATTTGCATAGGTTGATTTCTTTAGAACCTTGATATTACACTTGGTTTTCTAATCTATTTCTCCTTTTGTCTTTACTTGTCTTTTAAAGGGTAATCAAGCTAAAAACCCCCTTCATCGGCCGGCCGGTTGGAGGAGGAAGTTGGATCCACATCGCACCCGCTTACAAGATATTCTCCATAAGCATCTTTCTTATTTTGAGGTAATTCCTCCGACGATCACATTCCTAAGTAGCATCTCATGCTCCCTCCCCCACCTTTTCTTTCTTGTTCATCCTCTATCTTTTAAAAATTGAATTTTCTTTCTTTTTTTAAAATGTCTATGTGACACGTTCATAGGAAGCACCTCAGGGAGGCTTCGAGTAGCACCAGCTGGGGGGAGAGGAGCAGAACTGCCGAAGAGAAGAGCCAGCTAGCCCCCTTCTTTAGGGCCTTCCATCCTTTTTTTATAGGAGCAGCAGCCCCTATTCTTCTTTCCCGAGGCAGGAGACATTTCTGGATAAACATCCTTTTAGCATTTTGTGATTGGTCCAGCTGGAAAAGCAAAGAATATTTTCCATAAAGCATCTTCTGGAAGGTTGCTGGAGAGCTGCCATGTGGCCTAGGATCACGTGCCAAGGATTGGGTTCGAAGGCATGAAGCCCACTGAAGTGGCCCACGTGAGATTGGCTTAAGCTTGGCTATTTTTCAGCTTTGGTGACCCATTTGTTACCCTTAAAGGGCATTTTTCACCACTAGGCGACATTTGTCACCCTTGGCGCTCAAGAGCCATCGCCGTCGTCGTTTTGCCTTGAGCCATCACCCTTTGTTCTTTTGTCATCATTGTGAGCCTTGCAGACCCATTTGTCACCGTTATCTTGTATTTTTCACCGTTGCTGGCCTATTTGTCTCCTGTATCGCTCATTTGTCATCCCTACTAGGCATTTGTCACCTATAGCAGCCATTTGACCACCTTGTGTGATATTCTTCAGCCTTGGTCATCATTTTTCAGCCATATGAGCTATTTTTCACCCTTGCTGGAGTTGTAGGCTTTAGCAAAAAACCCTTGGCTATGTCGATTGCATTTCCTCATGGAGTCGGCTCCCCTTCTTCCATTTTCATGTTTTTCATCTCGTCAGCCATTTGTCAGCCTTGTCAAGCATTTGTCACCTGTGTAGGTCTATTTATCACCCTTAAGACCTATTTTTCACCCTTATTCACCACTACTAGCACAAAGCACCTGGCGGGGTATTACAGCATGGCGTCGACTCCAAAACTTCATGGAGTCGACTCCACTGCCACATTCTCCATGATTTTAGCCATGTTATGCATTTGTTAGCCTTAGCAGCCATTTATCACTATTAAGGCCATTTGTCATTCTTATGCACCATTTGCCTCCCTTGTGAGCGGCCTTGAAAAGCTGTTGCCGAGTCGGCTCCATGTGCTCTTAGAGTTGACTTCTCTTCTGAATTTTCTTCGAATGGGCTCTTTATCAGTTCTACAAGCGTTGTCTTTTCATGACTGACCTTGGTCGGTCTCATGATGCCAAATTTGAGCGTACACAAATGCATACCACAATAGAAACAATGAACATTCAGTTTATGAGAAGCATGGTATTTAGCATTGGACTTCTTGTCATGCATATCAGAATAAGCAAACTGATTTTTCTATTTTTGATCAAGGTTTTTCTTTTCTGACTTTTGTTTTGATTTCTATTTCTCTGGAATGTAGACTGGTTTGGGGTTTTCTGAGCATTAGATTGACTTGGGGATTTTTTAGAAGGATGGGCCTCACCCGAGCTAGAGACATGGGATGTGTACAGTTTACTTCCAAAACCCTTTTTGTTTACTGGATTGTATCCAAGTCCTTCCCTCTGAAAATTTACCTTTGTCCCCAATAATATGTCAAAATTTTCTTATCCCTGTACAAATATAGACAGGGAATCATTTAAGTCTTTGATTTCCTTCTCTAGGGTGGAAATATGTTACTCAGAGTCAGCGGCCTCTTCTTCACATTCAGCAAGCTATTGGTTTAGCAAGGCATTCACAGACTTATAGTTCTCAATTTCCTGCTCTAAGACCTGCAAACTTTCAGAGCTATCATTCATGACATGCTTACGTTTTTCAAAAATGGCCAGCTTTTCAGTTAAAGAATTTATTTGTTCTTTTAAGTTTTTGTTCTCTTCAATCAGATCATCATTCTGTTCCAATTTATCAGACAGAGTTTGATCAAGAGGCATTGATTCCAATTTCATTTTCAACTCAGAGATTTCATTTTGAAGAGTTCCATTTTCATCCCTTAGAAAACCTATTTGCTCTTTATGCAAGTCCACATCATTCATTAGAGCATCATTTAGCTCTTCAAGGGCAGAGCAGTTATTACAGGTGGATTTCTCACAAGAGCTGTTTTCAAACTTCTTTTTCAAATTTTTTATTTTCAGACTTTAGCTTCTTGTATTGTTTAGCTAACTCATCATAGGTGTCCATAAGTTCTTCAAAGGTAAAGTCCTCTGAGTGAGATCTTACCTAGGATGAGGAAGGATCACTTGGCTGGTCGGTATTGTTGGCCATTAGATAATGATTCATTTTTCCTTCTTCATGGATCCTGACTAGTCTGTTTGGGATCTCCTTGGCAGTGCTGCAGCTGGAAAGAAAGGGAAACTTGGTGACATCTACTGCAGCTTTTATCAGATTAAAGGCAGCAAGATTACCAATATTTTTGGTCCTGTGTTCAGCAGACCATTTAGATGTATCTGATGGCAGCTTGTGCAGACCATGGTATATGAGATTCCATAACCTTGTATCAATGGAGTTGACAAAAGCACACATCTTCCCTAGCCACATGGTAAAATCAGAACCATCAAATATAGGCGGGAAAATCATGGAAACTCGACCAACAGATAAATCCATTAGATCAAATGCACTGGGATCTTCCTCTGCAGATCGTTGGATCTGAGTATAATAGAGCTTAGCTCTGATACAAATTGTTCGGTCCCTTGGGTGCAACCAGATCTAGAAGGGGGGGTTGAATAGGTCTGGTACAAACTTTTCCCAATTAAAAACTTGCTAATTTAACCTAAATAGCTGCTATAATACAAATAAAACACCTAAGCTCAGTGCATAGTGGATTTAGCAAGAATAGTTCAAAGGCTGGATCAAAACAACATATGCAGACTGATGAGGTCGACACACGAGTTCAGTGAGGTCGACACAGATCACAGCTGAATGCAGATGAACCACCTAAACACAAAACACAGCCCAGTCCCTTATAGAGTTGCAGACAAGTGGAACACAAGTGTTCCTATTGGGTTATGCAGAACCGAAATCAAACACACCTATACAAGACACAGCCACACCATGCAATGCGGATGACAACTAGGATCAGAACTATGTAAAGAGGAGTGCTTGAGTGCAGATATGCAACAATCAAGGACTAGATAAGCAGGTGCAGAATGAACACACATGTGGACAGTGTGGAGGCCAAGCAAGGTAAGTGCAGAATAGAAATACACGTGTTCCTGTGAATGGGGATAGAAGATATGGATCAAATACACAAGGACACACCCACTGCACCATATATTTTTAAAGTGGTTCGGTTGCAAACCCGCAACCTACGTCCACCCCTCACAAAACTGGTGAGGCTTTACCACACGAGGATGAAGTTCTCAACACACACACACACACGGAGACGAACATCCCCCCCCACACACACACAAGCAAAGAAAATAAGTTGCAAGTGTAGCAAAAACACTTTCGGTCTCTAACCAGAGCACCGGACACACATACTGAAATCTGATTCAAGCTGACAAGAGGAAAACCGCAAGACAAGAAGAAGCAAAACAAAAGTAGCTTCAGAAGTTGTTCATGAAGTTGTTTTCTGCAGGGTTGCACTTCTGCTCTTCAGGCTCTCTCTCTCTCCTTTTTGCTCAAAGGGGGCTACTCATGGCTTTCTCCTCACCACTCTTTTTCTCAGATGCCTCTCATGAAGCTCAAGGTTGCTCACTCTATTTTCTTCCTCTCTTCTCTTTGGGATGAGCTAAGATGATATGTCTCTCAATGCATGGCTCGGCCAACTCCTTCAAGGTGGCCATTGCTTTATATTTATAGAAGTGGTGCTAGAGAATTTTTCCTCTAGAGATCTGCCACTTGATTGGTTGAAATAAAATAAGGTTCTTTGAAATGAAACTCTTCACTGATTGGTTCAGCATAGGTGGAAGTGCAGGGACAAGAAATATCTCCATCTGATTGGTCCAGTAGAGGAAAAATGGTTTTCCCTCCAAGGAGTAATTCTGCAGATCATGGAGTATGTTGTGGAGGCTTCCCATTGGCTTGGGGTCTTCTAGGCCATTATTTGATCAGAATAAACAAAGGAGTTCTTTGACCAAATGCCTTTTTCTTTAGTGGTCTATGATTAGTCTAGCATCTAGCAGAGTAGAGGAATAGGCTGGTCTTCTCCTAGGTTCTTCAACAAATTGGAATCTGATTGGCTGTGACCAAAAAGGTAGAGTATAGTGACAACTGACCTTTCCCAAATCTGTAGACTGGCAGAGCTCTGTCCAAAAAGGTTATACTGAAGCCTCATGAAGAAGAGGACAGTCCACTGTCCTAGGAACCTTTTCTAGACCTCAAAAGATGTGTTTTTGGAGGTTTGCGTTTCCTATTTTTGGCTACTGAATGTTTTTTCGAATAGTTGCGATTTTACCAAAAAAGACATGAAAGTCTTTGAGTGCGTCGACGCACTGTAAGGCAAGGTCGATGCATCCGTTGAATGTTGGCTAGAAATGGCTTCTGGGAGGCACCTGGCGTCGACGCCCTGAGAGAAGTGCGTCGACGCATCTGCTTGGAGAAGCGTTTACAACGCTCTCTGGGAGACCCCTGCATCGACGCCCTAAGTTGATGCGGTCGATGCATCCTTCGCAAGATGCAATTGGAACTGCTTCTGTGATAGCCTGAAGTTGACGCTGCGTTGAGATGGGGTCGACGCAGCTTAGACCCGTTTGGACTTTTTCTTCCTCTTGTGATCAAATGCATTGACGCATCCTTTGGTAGGGTCAATGCAATCTTATGCAGTTTTGATTTTTCCATGGTTTCTTTGCATACTTATGCTTTGGCACCTTGAGTTTCTTTCAACCTTGGTTGGCTCTTGTTCTTTTATATTTATGTGGCTTCAAATCAACCTTGTCCTACTGCTTCAATGCATCATATCATATGACATTATTGCATGATATCTTCACACTACTCATCTTTATGAGGCCATTCACATGCCAGTGCTGACTTTGACTTTGACCTGAACTACAAGAACGTGGACATCATCAAATGCAAATAAGACTCATCAATGAGTCATAGTTAGACATCATCAAAATAATAGAATCAAGCATGTTCCATACATGTCCAACAGACTCACCTTGTTCGATCGACTGAAAGACTGGTTCGGTTGACCTATCTTGCTCAGGAGGGGGCTGTTCAGCTTGTTCAGAAGATTCTGCATTTTGCTTTTCTTCCAGAAACTCCACATCCTCTTTTTCTTTCCTATCACCGTCACTTTGATCAACAGAGTTAAATGATTCATCAAATATTACATGTGAAGACTCTTCTACAGTCTGATCAAGAATATTGAACACTCTATATGCTCTGGACTGTTCAGAATACCCCAGAAAGATACCTAGACAGCTCTTGGCTTCAAATTTATCTAAGTCCCTTTTATCATTATTGTGAATGAAACAGTTTGAACCAAAAATTCTAAAGTAAGTCAAGTTAGGCCTTTTACCTTTCAGCAATTCATATGGGGTTTTCTTGTGAACGGATCTTACCATAGCTCTGTTAATTATGTAACATGTTGTATTTGCTACTTCTGTCCAAAATTTCTGTGGGAGTTGACTTTCAATCAACATAGTTCTAGTCATATCCACGATTGTTCTATTCCTTCTTTCCACAATCCCGTTCTGCTCTGGAGTCCTGGGAGAAGAGAACTTATGAGTTAGACCTTCCTTATCACAGGAATCTAAAAATAATGAATTATCAAACCCCCCCCCCCCCATGATCAGATTGTATGATATAGATTTTGTGCATGCCCTCATGTTTAATTCTATTGGAGAAGTTCTGAAATTCATGAAATGCATCATTCTTATGAGCTAGAAAGAAAATCCATGCAAATCCAGTAAAGCCATCCACAATTACATATCCAAATTTCTTGCCATTCATACTTTGAGTCCTAGTAGGACCAAATAGGTCCATATGCAAAAATTCTAATGGCCTAGCTGACAGAGGCTCATGTCTTATTTTGAAAGATTTTTTGGTTTGCTTCCCTAATGCACATGCATCACAAATTTTTGAATTTGTTTTGAAAGAAATTTTAGGCAAACCCTTAACTAGATCATGCTTGACTAACTTATTCAGAATGTTGTAGCTAGCATGGCCTAATCTCCTGTGCCAATTGAAGGCATTATTATTAGAATTAGCAGTCAAACAAAGATTAGCTGCAGAATTGTCATCTAAGTCTACCATGTGGACATTGTTTATTCTATGGCCTACGAATTCTATTGACTCAGAATTAATCTCAGGGATTTTGCATACATGATTATCAAACATGACTTTGTGGCCCTTATCACAGAGCTGACTGATGCTCAACAGATTATGTTCAAGACCATCAACAAGTAGAACCTTTTCAATGGTATTGGAGGGGTACTTACCAATGGTGCCTGACCCAATGATTTTACATCTGTTCTTTCCTCCAAATTTGACCGTTCCACCTATCTTCATTTCCAGTTTGCTGAATTTGGTCATATCCCCAGTCATGTGCCTCAAGCAGCCACTATCAAGACACCATCGGTTGTGCATGACTGTTAGGCTGACCTGCAAAACAAGTTATGCAGAAAATTTTGGAACCTAAGAAAATTTGGGTCCACAAACATCACTTAATCCCTTTAACAGACTTTTGGGAATCCAAACTTGTCTAACAATTTTCTTTTGGTCAGCATGATAATTCAAATTTCCAGCATTGACAGTTTTGCTGGCAGCAACTGTTGGGTTTGATCTTACTTGGACATTCTTAGTGAATTTTTTACTCCACTTTCCCCTGAAATAATTTCTGGGATGACTCATGAATTTTCTTTGGTTTTGGAAGACATGTGTATTGAATGAATTTTGTGAGTAATAGAAGTATGACCAAGGTTTCCTATTGTTATTCAAGTTTTTGTTAGGAACAGATTGAGTCGACCTTGTTCTTGGATTGGGTCGACACAGTCTTATGTTGTTCTCTCTTTGAGTGGCCTGGGTCTTGATCTATTGGCCGGAATGGGTGTTCCAGTCACCTTTTCTTGTGGCTTTGGTGAAGTTTTTTACTTCTAGTTCCTGGATAATCTTGTAAGTGTTTGAACTGGATGCAGTGTCTAGTTTTTCTTTTCCTTTCTCTTGACAAAATAAAACTGTTTTGAATACAAATTGTTTCTTATTGGTGGGATTATATCCCGGTCCTTCTTTATTGAAATTTATCTTCATACCAAGCATTGCATCTAGGTTGGACTTTCCCTGAACAAATTTTTCCAGTGTAACTTGTTTGTCTTGTAGCTCTTTTTGAAGCTTTTCACAATTTTTCTAGATCTCAGAATTTGCACTTTTGACAGCTTCATATTTTTCAATGATTAGCTCATTTTATTTTTGAATTTCCTAAAATTTTAGCTTAAATTCATCAAGTTGTTTCTTAATCTCTTCATTTTCTATTTTTGGATTTTCATTATCATTTTTCAACAAATTTAATTTTTTCACTTGTGTTTTGAGACTTTCTTTCTCTCTTTCAAGAAAATTCACTTTTTCAACTGAGACTTGATCCTGAACAGCAACATTTAGCTTTCTCTTTATTATTCTATATTCCTTTCTCAGGGAATTAAACTGATCAAGTAAATCGCCATACGCATCCTTCCAATCATCAATTGTAAAATTCTTGAAAGGATTGGTTACCTCCTCATGGCTATGTGCCATGAGGCATAGGCTTTCTTTTTCCTCTTCAAATGATTCTTCAATGTTCTCCTCTTCATCGCTCCATGTACATACGATGACTTGTGGCTTCTTCTTCCCTTTGACTTTCATGTTGTTCTTGAGCAATTTAGGACAGTCTCCCTTCATGTGTCCTGGTTTTTTATACTGAAAGCAAATAATCTTGTCAGATCTCTTGTTCTTGTCAAATTTGGAGTTTGAGCTCTTACATGTCTGCTGTGGTCTTTGTTTCCTAAAATTCTTACCTTTTGTTCTTAAGAACTTTTTGAATTATCTGGTAAGATAGGCCTGATCATAAGATTCATCTAAATCTGAGAAACTCTTGGAGCCTTCACTACTCTCTTCATTGCCTTCAGATAGCTTGAGAGCTATTGACTTGTTTTTCTTATGCTTCTCCACATTTTTCTTGAAATTGAGCTTGTACGTCATCAACGAACCCATCAGTTCACTTACTGTCATGGTGGATAGATCCCTTGAATCTTCTATCACAGTGGCCTTAGTGTGCCACGCTGGGGAGAGGGACCTAAGAATTTTTCTAACAAGCTCACTATCGGTGTACTGCTTACCTAGAGCCTTAAGACTATTCGTGAGTTGTGAGAACCTGACATACATGTCAGACAGAGTTTCATCATGCTTCATCTTAAACATTTCATAGTCTAAGATCAGCATGTTTACCTTGGTAGCTCTTACCTGGGATGTTCCCTCGTAGATCAGCTCCAGCTCGTCCCACATTTGCTTGGCGGACTTGCAGGCAGACACTCTTGAATACTCATCTAGATGAACTATGCACTGCATCACATTCATGGAGCTCCAATTTACAGTGGAAAAATGAATCTACTCTCTTGTCCATCCATTTTCATCTTTTGGGAGCTGAAAGGGACCATGGTTAACCACTCTCCATAGTTCATGACTTTGCGCATGCAGAAAGACCTCCATTCTATTTTTCCAATAAAGATAGTTAGATCCATCAAAGAATGGTGGTCAATTAATTGAATGCCCTTCAGCTAGAAAGTTGCGAGCATTGCCATTATCAGATCTTCCCTGGTCGTTGGACCACATTGTGGGAAACCTGCTCTGATACCAATTATTGTGAAAGGGAAAAAACATATCTAGAAGGGGGGGATGAATAGATCTACTCCTATAATAGACCAATTTAAAAGGTAAAGCCAATAGTGTGATCTAACTCTTTACGATTCAAGAGACAAGCAACCAATAGAAGATTAAGTGCAAATGATAAACACTTGATATGTAGGATGAAGAAGACAGAACTAGGAAACTTTAAACACTGTATGCATTTAAATTTACGGCAAGCTCAAGAAGATTTCTTAATGTATCCTAACCACAGTTCAGAAAACAGACTCAGATTGGTACGAGGTAGAGGTTTGATCAAATGGACTCCAGTATAGCCTTCCAGATAGGCTTGACCTATCGTTCCAGCTACACCTTCTGATATACCAAACGAGTTGTATGAGAATGGAGATAGGAGATATGGATATCAAACCACAATTTGCATAGAAGTTTTTAAGGTGGTTCGATTGCTACCCAGCAATCTACGTCCACCCCTCACCTGATCAGGGTGATGATTCCTTACACAAGAACAAGAATGCAGATCCAATCTTCTATAAAAGCTGATCACTCAGCTTGAATATGGAAGAACACTCTCCTCCCTTACTCTGAAATCTCATAGTGAAGTTGTGTACAGCAACCTACTATGCACACCACCAATCTTGCACCCAGCAAGATCAGCAACACTGCTTAGAGCAGCAAACGAGGAAGACTATCCTCAAGCTCTATTTACCCAGAGCAAAACGTGATCAGCACCCAACTGATCACCACCCTGATTCATGTTTCAAACATGATCAGTAACAACGAAATTACAGAGGTGATGGAAACAAAACAAAATAAGAACCATAAGAAGTAAAACCACTACGAAACACAGACTCAAAATGTAGCTCTGAAGTAATTCAAGAGCCTTTTCTGAAAAACACGAAGGAACTTCTCCTCTCTTGACTGGCTGCACTCAGATCTTCTCTCTTCTTCTTTCTCTTTCTCTCTATTTTGATTTCGAAGTGGCTCTCTGTTTCTCTGATGGCTCTTCTCTCTTCAAAAATAGCAGCAGCAGCAGTCCTCTCTTCTTCGTAGGAAGAGGGCTCAAATTTATAGAGTAAAAAATAGCAATTTTCTAGATAATCTGATCTTCAGATAAATTGATCCATTGGCCCATGTGGTAGAAAGAATATTCTAATAGTTAGGAACCTTCCAAAGTCCAGGCCACTGTGGAAGCTGAGGAGGGATCCACTTAAAAGGAGAAAGAAGAAAGCGAGCGACAGGCTACAAACTCGCAGTAACTAAAAAGCTAATAAGGGACATGAAACGTGCCAATAGAGAAGAGAGCATACGTAGGATGCTAAAGGGATGTGATCGCCAGAGGGGTTACCTCAATGAAAAGAAATGATCGCGTGTACCTGGTATAAGGCACGGAAACTGTGAATCATCGAGTGCGGGAAATGGCGGGTTGCTTCTTCCTCCCCCTTCGGCCGGCCGACGGAGAGGGCTTTCTTCAATTACCCTTGCAAAACAACAACAAACAAGTAACGGGTGGATCAGAAAGACGAAGGTGCAGTATTCAATTCTAACGATGCAAGCAATGAAATGATGGCAGGACACACACCTGGTTGGTGTTGTCTTTTAAAACCCCTCTCGGACACGAGTAGGAGGAAAATGCTTATGATGAATGGCGATTATGCCAACGTAAGAACGGGGAAAAACTCCATCATAAAAAAGGGGGGGTGAAAGATACGATATGATGAATGCAAGATAACTAGGGAAGAAGAGAGGAGAATGGCTTATTGGATGGTCGATGGCGAGGCCCGGCGGAGCTTCGGCAGCACAAGGACGACGCAGGAGCACGACGGGCGAAGACGGCCTTTCTCCTGCGAGCGCGGGCACCCAGGAATCCGGCAGAGCTTCCCCCCTATAAAACACCCGCGGGTTAGAAATAGAATTCGGCAGCCTATCGGCCCTCTTTTTTCGACCCTTGGATTGAGGGGGGTAGGCCTCTATTTATAGAGTTCCGGAAGATGGAGGCGTCCAGGGGCCTGGACGCCTCCATCACTTGGATATTTTTTAAACGACAATCCGACCGGCTGACAGATAGTCAGTGGCCAGGGGCACCCGTGACCTGGATGATGGAGGCGTCCAGGGGCTTGGACGCCTCCATAATTTGGATTCTTTTCAAACGACAGGCCGAGCAACGGTCGGGCAGTGGTCAGGGACGCATGTGAGCTGAATGATGGAGGCGTCCAGGGGCCTGGACGCCTCCATGATTTGGATTCTTTTCAAATGACAGACTGAGTAACGGTCAGTCGATGGCCGCGGGGGTCGCCCGTGAGCCGAATGATGGAGGCGTCCAGGGGCATGGACGCCTCCATATCTTGGCTTTTCTTCAGGCGACAGACTGAGCAACGGTCAGTCGATGGTCGGGGGTCGCCCGTGAGTCGATTGATGGAGGCGTCCAGTCTCCTGGACGCCTTCAAGAATATATATATATATATATATATATTATTTATTATTTTATTATTTTTTTCATTTTTTTTGCCATTGATGGAGGCGTCCAGGTGCCTGGACGCCTCCATGATTTTTTGATTTTTCTATTATTTTTATTATTTTATATATATATGAATTTATGGAGGCGTCCAGTCTCCTGGACACCTCCAAGATTTTTCACGGAAAAATTCAGAAAAATGTTAAAAAAATTCAAAAAATAGGAAATCACCAGAGTAATTAAAAATGTGAAGGCCGCCTTGGGGTATCATAGTGTAATATGAGATTTACTCATTGTAATGTCAAGAACGACGTGTCCACAACTGTCCCGCCTTGGCGTCTGCTTTGCAAGGGAGTGGCACGTAGTTGAATGGCATTGAAGTGAAGTGGAATGGAGTGAGAATGGACTGAAAAGTAGATGCCAAGGTGTGATGAGACACGCTTTCAACATTACGATTTTTGGAATGTTTTCAGAGTTTTCAACGAGACGACCTGGGAGAAGGTCTTTCGAATTCAACAATTGTTTGGACGGAAATCAAACAAGGAAGGAGAAAATGTGCGCTCAGGCACGAGTAGAAAAAGGGACCAACTTCTCTGTGTGGAAGTACCTGGGTTATAAACCTACAGGTTTCACCTTGGGGAGCGGTTACCAGCCAATGTGGAAGTGCTGCGGCCAAGATGGGTCAAATGGAGAAAAAGTAAAGGAATATTTGAGGATCAATCCAAACAAGGGTCTCCTTTGGAAGAACAGCGTGGGGCTGTCTCAAGGAAACTCAGTACTTCATTCGGAATGGAATATCTCATATTATGAGAATTTAAGCACAGCGACCTTCGCAATTGAATTACTTTGAATGATCTTCCACAATGGAATCAAAGTCCTACATGAATGCATGCTGGGTTTAAAGAAAAATTAAAAACAAACTAAAATAGAAAATAGCCAAGGATAATATTGTCAACTTGTTAAGAACCGGTCAGGATACCGATCTGGTGAGCTGATACTGAGCTGGGGCCCGTTTATCCACGCACCAACTCACTGAATGGAACCGTCGTTCCCATACTGTCACCAGTTAACGGCCTATCCGTACAACCCAAATTCTTCTGGAATCATCACTGTTTTTGTTGAAGGGGAACTCAAATCCCAGATCCGTTCGGGTCGCAAGGTCCTTGACGTGTTCTAATAGCGTAAATATCATATAGTATGATTCTTGACACGGGGAACCAAACACTGAAGGATGGTATACAAGATAAGGCGAAAAACGTCCGTTGGTAAAACCTGCACAGACCATCATAGATTAAATACATCAGAAAGCAGCAGAAATATAGAAGAATCGTGTCACAGTACAAGGATAAAACACTGACGACTTGAACACTCATGTGACACGTCCCGTCCCGTAGCACCTCTCCTTTCCTATAAGTGCCTCCCTTAGGCTAGTTTATTCAAATGTACCAAGGGGAGTTTTGAAGGTTCAGGAGGAGGAGGAGAGGAGGGTCTAGGGATTTTAGGATGGAAGGAGAGTCTTCCCGCGTTGTGAAGAGGGGAAGGCCTAGCAGTGAGATCAGGCGACTTTCCGACCTCGAGGGTCATCTGAGTGGGACGATCTAGTCGCATATGGTAAGTTGATTTATTTCAAATTTATTGCATGGACTCTCTCCTCACTTTCCTTCCTTTCTCTTCTTCTTTCCAGCCGTATCCACTCTTTCTGGGCCCGAGGAAGTTTTCCAAATTGCCATGGCTTTCAGAGCTGACTTCCAACATCTCCATTGGCATGAGGGCTATACTCTCGAAGTGGCATCTTCAGGGGCTCCTTATTCACGCCAAACATTACGAGAGAATCCGTATGGACTGGGCGGCTATGGGCACCTTAGTGGAGATCTGGCATCCCCAGACCCACACTTTCATCTTCCCGACGTTCGAGGCGACCATTCTCCTCGAGGAGGTGGAACTTCTGCTCGGATTGAAGAAATTCAAGAGTGACGGGAAGACGAGGCCTATGCGGATGTTGACAAGGGTGACTTCCGAGAGCGTCCTTGGAAGCTTCATGCCGTCCGACGCAGTCAGAAAGGTCCGCACTCAAAAGGGAATTGACTTGCAAAGGCTCGCGGTATGGGTTATGGATGCCCTGAAAGGGTCACCAGACGATGATCATTTGGAAGGAGTCATGAAAGGTTTTACCATCTGTCTGGCGAGGGCTCTTCTGTTCCCTTATGTCGACAACATAGTGGAGGAGGACCAACTGAGTGCTATCCACGGGTTTTGGAGTGGCAAGAGGGTGGGACCTGCCATCCTCGCCTATCTTTACAGCGGCCTTACTGTCTCGAGCATGGGTAAGCCTCCTTTTGGTTGCGCACTCGTCCTGAATTGCTGGCTGGATTTGCATTTCAAGTTTGATCACCGTGAGGGAATGCCAACCGCTTCGAAGCTCTTCCAACAAAGCCCGCTTCATCACATAGCCGACGTGTTAGGCTTTGGTGGCACTGTAGCGAACCGTGTTCCGTGGCTGAAGAAACGTGAAGACTGGCGGTCTCACTTCCGCATCGTGACACAAAGCTTCTTCACTTGCGCACCGGCATGTTTGCTTTCGCTTGATCTCCTCATGAGGCCTTCTCCCGAAGTTGATCTTCAACTGATCGGCGCGACCGAGTTCGTCCTTTATAATGCGCATCGGTGCTGCCTCCAGATTGGCATCCCACGCCATTCGTTCCCGCTACCGATTGGCATTGTTCCTTTGAAGAAGAGGGAGTTGGGCACTGAAGCGGACGCGAAGGAAGCGAAGGCCGTCAAAGCACCCTGGAAGACAAGT
This sequence comes from Amorphophallus konjac, assembly GCA_022559845.1. NCBI lineage: Eukaryota > Viridiplantae > Streptophyta > Magnoliopsida > Alismatales > Araceae > Amorphophallus > Amorphophallus konjac. The sequence goes on along the minus strand of CM040123.1, from coordinate 74,509,245 downwards.
GTTGCGGGAAAGGCTTTAGTGCATGTGGGGGAAGAATGCGAGCTGTGGAGGGCTTATGTAACTGAACTGGGGAAGTTAAGGCCTAAGGCGCCTAAGCCCCTGATGTAGCTCATTCTGCTTTTCTGATGGAATAAAATCTGGCATTTGGATGTTTTGGACCCTTGTCCCCTTAATTGTTATTTTTTTTGGTGATTTTTCTTTTTCTTTGTGTTTTTATTTTGTGCTTTTGTTTGGATTATATACATACTCTTGTCTTATTTCTCTTTTATTATTATTATTATTATTATTATTTTGAAATTTTTATTATGGGGGCGTCCAGGGGCATGGACGCCCCTAATTTTTTATTTTTCGTTTCAAAATTTATATATATATATATTTTTGGGGGCGTCCGGGGTCCTGGACGCCCCTAACTTTTTATTTTTTAATTTTTTTTTTAGTTTTTGTTTTGGGGGCGTCCAGGCGCCTGGACGCCCCTAATTTTTTGAATTTTGAAAAAAAAAATAAAAAATGTGCGGGCATCGAGGCGCCTGGACACCCCAAAGAAGGTGGATTCTATATATATGGGGGGGGCTCCCCCCCTTGCTCATTTACTGTTCATTCAGACGATCCAGTCAAACCAGACGACCCATTCTTAGTCCCAATGGAGCAAGGAGGCCCGAGCAGGGTGGAGAGAAGCGGAAACGATGGGCTCGTCGTCCGAGGAGGCTGAGGGATGATGCCGAGGAGGCTGCTACGGCGGAGGAGATTGCCGTGGAGGAGGAGGCTCCTCCTTTGGCCGTAGAGGCTGCAGTAGATGCTGGCGACGCGGGAGAGGACGATCACGACCCGGTAAGCCCTTCGGAACTTCAATCTGTTGGTTTAATAGGCTGGATAGGCGGACGAGAGGCCGTATGGTGAGGGCCGGTGAGTGAGGGAAGGAGGCGTCCAGGGGCCTGGACGCCTCCACATTTTCTTTTTTCTTTTTATTTATTTATTTATTCACGTAAATAATAAAAATAAGATTAAAAACAACGAGGCATCCAGGACATAGGACGCCTCCATGATAATATATATATTTTTTATTTATTTTTGTTTTTGTTTTTAGGTTTTTCTAAAAATAAAATAAAGAAAATAAAGAGGAGGCATCCAAGGGGTTGGACGCCTCTAATAAAACATAAATAAAAAATAAAAAATGAAATAAATAAGTAGCATATACGGTGTTATTGTTTATTACTATCCATGCTGCTGATGTGTTCTTTTGTTGGTTTTGTGGTGTGCAGGGCGTGATGAAGAGCCGGATCAGCTGGTCCCTAGTGGTGGCAGCATACCGTGGGCTGCCAGACTTCCAGAGGGCGCGTGTGGACGCCATGGGCTTTGGAGCCTTCCTCAGGATCGAGCCCTTCCGGCTCGACCTTCCTCTTATCCAGGCATAGAGGTAGCGGTGGCATGCGCCGAGTCGGGCGTTTCTGATGCCCTGGGGGCACATGGTGCCGACGCTTGAAGACGTAGCTCGGATCACAGGGCTACGAGTTGACGGAGAGGCGGTCAGCGGGGTCACCTACCCCGACTACCGAGAGAGTGCCCTGGACCTGCTGTGGTTAGAGACGAGCGTGACTGATAGAGACAGCAGGGTAGTCGGCCGAGTGGAGATCATGGAGGCGGAGTTTCTGGCACGACTGGAGGGAGATGCCCGTGCAGCTTTCACCCAGGACCCGAGCGAGCGGGAGCTGGTGGATCTAGACCTCCGGAGGTTTCTTTTCTTCTTCCTGGGCCGCCTTCTACTGGGGACGAAGGGGGATGACATCCACTGCCGCTTCCTTGGGATCCTGGTGGACCTTGACAGAGTGGGGCACTATGCGTGGGGAGCGGCTCTGCTTGCCCAGTTGATTGCTGATCTCTCCCAGACTTCAGAGAGGGAGACAACAGTCAGCGGCTTCACACCTTTTCTCCAGGTACACAATTTATTTATGCATTTTACCGTAGTTAAATATGCAATTACTCGTGCTAATGATGTATGATGGATGCAGGTGTGGAGTTATTACTACTTCCCGATGGGAAGGGCCAGGCAGGGGAACATGAGGGCCGTTCCTCTAGCGCGACAGTGGAGGCCGGTCGTGGTAGCGGCACCACACAGCTACCAGCTGGCGTCACTTCGTCGGGAGCTGAGCGAGTATCCCGAGGCCATGGTATGATGCGTACGATTTTTTGTGTTTTTATGCATGTGACTGAATGGTAACTAACATGGTGTATGTATGGTGATGCAGGTGGTGTGGAGACCCTACCTGGGCATGGGCTACGCTGGCCAGCCTTGGGTTATAGCGGGTCTTCCTCGTTTCGGGCGGGACGTGTGGGTCCATTGCCTGAACGAGATCGAGCCGCTTCGGCTGAGGCTGGTTATGAGGACGTTGGGACTAGCCCAGGAGTGGGTTGATGTAGATGAGCCGGCCCGCATCGGACGGAAGACCAAGGGGAAGGCGAAGATTGTGGACTGGCGTATGCGCTTCCTGGCACAGTACCAGGACTGGTAGCAGGGCGGGGTCCCAGTGGTATCCCATGTATAGGACAGTACTGATTACCTGAGACGGTACCGGGCTACGTACCGGGACCGCCTCTTCCTTGGTGGTATGGCAGGGGTAAGTGAAATGAAAATGCTTCACCCTTCTATATGTATATGCTTGTGGCACTAACTCATGTGCAATGCAGGATGCTCGTGACAACATGATCGCCGACCTGCGGGCCTAGTTGGCGGACGCCAGGCGGTAGTTGGTGGCCATCCGACAGGAGTTGGAGATCCTGGTGAGTCTATGCAATGCATTTTTGTGACCTGGGTTTTTGATACTTAGCCTCTAACTGTCGTTTGCCCCGTGTTTCAGCGGGCCCACCAGGCAGCAGCAGCCGGGACGGCTGGTGGAGCGGGTTCCAGTTCGTGGGGCCCTCCCCCGGAGATCTCTACCCTTCAGGTGCAGCTGGCGTATGCGGTGGCTCGGGCTGAGGAGGCCAAGCGTGACCGCGAGGCTCGAGTGAGTGCTTGCTTGGCCCTGACCCTCTTCTAGCTGTTTTCCTTCCATCACTGCTCTCTTACGGTGCATGCGTGTTTGGACAGGTGGCCGAGATTCGGGAGGCCCTGGCCCGTCCTGTTCGTGCCGAGCAGGAGCGCGATGCTCGGGTGGCGGAGCGTGACGCCCGGATTGTGGAGCTGGAGGAGGAGCGGCGACGGGAGGCTGAGGAGCTCCCTCGTGACGTGTTGGATCTGCGGATTGCCCTCGAGCTATCGAGGAGAGAGGCGATGAGAGAGAGAGAGAGGAGAGGGAGAGGGATAGGGAGATCCTAGAGAGAGAGAGGGAGAGAGATAGGGAGATCCTAGAGAGAGAGAGGGAGAGGGATAGGGAGATCATGGAGAAAGAGAGGGAGTACAGGAGGGCAGAGCGACATGGAGATTGGGACGAGAGGAGGGCCTTGGAGGCCTAGGTGAGGGAGCTCCGACTGAGTCTTGGTACGGCGGAGGGGAGACTTCGGGAGAGTGAGGAGAGGTATCAGAGGGCGAAGGAGCGCGGGGCGCGACTTCGTCAGTCTGGTTCCTTTTCCGTGGGAAGATTTCTAGTTTCTTCGGCCGAGGAGCGTCGCCGCACCTTGGAGGCTAGCATGGTACCCCCTGGGAGGCGAGGACGGCTTCTCAGGGTTCACAGAGGTCGCAGAGGCCCCCTAGGGATCCCCGTCAGAGGAGGGAGGAGAGAGATGACCAGGAGGGTGATGGTGAGAGTTAGAGAGTTGCTTGTATGCTCCACCCTCCTTACTGCATGATGTACTTTTGACTATTATATGAAAATAGCTTTCTTGTGTTGTGTGTACCTTTCCTCTCTCACTTTTCTGCTGCACCGGGTTATTTCGAGGCATGCCTTACGAGACTTTGCCCTGAACAGCGGGGAACCGTGCTTTGCACGGGGATTCTGTTTCCTTTCTCCCTTTTTTGGGCGCGTCCAGGCGCGAGGACGCGTCTCAATCCTCGAATTCAAATTTAAAGCGTCGGGTGGCCTTTCTTCTCCCGTGCCTTACCTGCAAACGAGCCCGCCTTCCGTCGAAACTCGCTTGCCCCCTTTTCGTCTTCCTCCTCTTTTGATCGATGGAGTTCGGTGGGCCCGACCATGGTGAAGGTGGAGAGGGACGAGGAGCTCCTTGCCCGAGGAGGGACACACAAGAACACGGAACGGCGTCCATAGAGGAGGAAGGGCCGCTTCGGGCCCCCAAGGGACCCGAGGGGCCTGATGGTGCGGAAGGAGGTGAACACGGTCTGGTAGGTCCTCGGATCTTCTCCTTTGATCCATTTTGAGTTTTGAAGCGAGCCGTGCGAGGGGGGAAGGGTTCGGCGAGTGTTGCACTCAAATGATGGACGCATCCTAGACAGGGGACGCGTTCTTTGTTATGATGCGAGGCCCTTATTTCTTGGTGCAGGACATGGCGAGGATCCTGGGCCTGGCCGATGAGTGGGCGAGTGCAGACGAGCCGAGCCGTGTCAGGAAGGAGAGTCGTGGCAAGGCGAAGCTCGAGGATTGGCGCATACGTCTCCCTGGACAGCAAGGGAGCGTACTGGTGCAGGATAGTGCAGACTTTCTGCGGCGGTAGAGAGAGAGTTATGCGGGGCTTCCCCAAGCCGGGGATACGCGCGACGTCAACGGGTCACGTGCCCAACTAGTCGAGGTCAGGCAGCAGCTGGCCGCCACTCAACAGGAACTGTCGCTCCTGATAAGCTAAGTGCTGCATTTTCTATTTTTAAATGTGGAGCTTAGCTGACGGCTGTTGTTTGTTCGTTCCAGCGGGCCCAGCAGACAGCGATGGTGGGAGTGACTGGCGGCGCATCTTCCAGTTCCTCGGCCCCTTTCCTCGAGATTACCTCCCTTCGGGAGCAACTTGCTGGTGCGGTGGCTCGGGCTGCCGTGGCAGAAGAGGAGCGTGATGCCTGGGTGGCGACTGTAGCAGAGCTGCGACATCGCGGTGAGGAGAGACCTTCTCCAGACATCCTGGAGTTAAGGGTTCTTCTGCAGATGATGAGGAGAGAGGCAGAGAGAGAGAAAGCCGAGAGGAGGTCTGAGCGACAGCGGGATCAGACCGAGAGAGGGCCTTGGAGGCCCAAGTGAGGGAGCTCCAGCTGGGTCTTCAGGCCGTCGTGCAGAGGCTAGGAGGGATGGAGACGCGATACTAGAGAGCGCGAGAGTTCGGGGAGCGACTGCGCCAGTCTGGTCGCTTTGCCGCTAGTGGCTTCTTTGCCACACCAGGGGAGGAGTAGCGAGTCATTGCTGTGGAGCCGGCGCCACGAGGCGAGGTGGGTGCTACTGCACGGGGATCCCGGAGGCTTCTGAGGGACTCTCACCTCAGGGGAGAGGAGAGGGACACCTAGAGGGACGAGCATGAAGATAATGGCACGAGTTGGCGAGCCAGTGGACTCGCCTCATCTCTATGACTGTAGTGTTTATGACAGCTTATGTAGAATGGAGTGATTTGATTTTCTGCTGCTTGTTTGTTCTCTTGTGCGTTCCTTCTTCCCTACACTCCTTCTCCTTTGCATTATTCCCATGTGATGCGTCTGGCGACATCCTGCCCCTAGACGGAGGATGGCATCTTGCTGCAACTATTCTTTCACGGGAATCTGTCGTCAAGGTCAATGATGACAGCTCAGACCTCTTCTCCCGGATGATTTTTCAAACTTTGCGGATGACCTCCACGTTATGACAGGGTGCCACAGGGAGCAGGTCATCATTTCACAACGCCCGATCCATCACCTTATGCAGGTGGTGAAGTGACTCATGGGACCGCAGGGGAGGCGCCCTATTGTGGGGGCTATCGTTGGAGGCAACCTTGACCCACACTTCTCCTATTGCTATAAATGCCTGCCTCTTTCATCCTCCCAGGGACATCGAGGGCCAACTCAAAGAGTGCTAGGAGGAACTCAGAATTCCGGATGGAGGGCGAATCTTCCCACTCCTCAAAGAGAAGTAGATCCAGCGATAGCAGTTCCAGGAAATTCTCGGACCTCGAAGGGTAGTTCAGCGAGAGGACCCGATCGCAACTCGTAAGCTGAGCTTTCTTCCCCCTTTTCTAATTCTTCCTTTCTTTCTTTCTTTCCTTCTTTCTTTCCTTTGACAAAGCCCTTCTCCATTCCCCGTGCATGCGCAGAGTATGATGAAATCGCATGTTCCATGGGAATTAGTAGTGGCAGCATACAGGGGTCTCCCGAATTTTTAGAAGGCCAGGCTAGACGTGATGGGATTCGGCGCCTTTCTCCGGATTGAGCCGATCAAGCTCGACCCGGTCCTCATCCAAGCCTTGCGCGAAAGGTGGGACCCAGTGAGTCGGGCATTCTTGATGCCCTGGGGGCACATGGTGCCCAGTCTAGAAGACGTGGTCCGAATCACAAGCCTCAAAGTGGATGGTGAGGCAGTGACCGGAGTCACCTATGCTGACTACCGAGAAGGTGCCCAGAAGCTACTGCGGTTGGAGTTAGATGGTCGGAAGAATAGGTCGGTAGCCAGGGCATCTATCATGGGGGCATTAGGGCTCACTGATACCCATCGGCGGGACGACGAGTCCTCGAAAGAATTCTTGGAGAGGATGGAAAGGGGATGCCGTGCTGTGTATTGCCCGGATTTTGGCGATTGGGAGAGATCCAACATGGATTTGAGGAGATTTCTCCTCTTTTTCCTGGGAAGGTTGGTACTGGGCTCGAAGGGGGATGGCATCCATTGTCGTTTCTTGGAGCTACTATCTGACCTTGAGAAAGTAGGGCAGTACGCCTGGGGAGCTGCCATGCTAGCGCACTTGTTTACGGGTCTGTCCCAAGAGGCAGATCGTGAGATGACTGTGAGTGGGTTCACACCACTTATCCAGGTATTTTTGGTTTTGCTTATTTTGTATATTTTTTTATGTTTTTGCAAGGTACTGATGACCTGCGCCGAGCAGCTGTGGAGCTATTATTACCTCCCCATGGGGAGAGCTCGGCATTGGCGACCCGCGATGGTGCCGCTAGCCAGGCGGTGGGAACCCATCATGAGTGCGGCACCCCTGACCTACCAACTGATGGTGCTAAGGCGGGAGCTACAGGAGTTCCCTGCAGCGATGGTAAACTGGAGACCCTACGCAGACATGGTCGATGCCGACCAGCCGTGGGTTCTAGCAAGTCGTGCCCGGTTCGGACGGGAACTGTGGATGCACTGCCTGAATGAAATCGAGCCGCTTCGGCTATGATTGGTTATGAGGACTTTGGGACTGGCTCAAGAATGGGTGGATTCAGCTGCGCCACCTCGCGTTGGAAGAAAGACACGGGGACCGAAAACTTACGTTGATTGGCGTGTGTGGTTCCCCGAACAGTATGAAGACTGGCAACGAGGTGGCACAATCGTGGAATCATATGCGCAGGATAGTGAAGACTATCTGCATCTGTATAAGACAATGTACGCAGAGCAGTTCCAACCCCGGGGACTTGCGGAGGTGGGTCTCCCCTTTTTCTCTTTTCTTCTTTCTCTTTTTTGGGTTTTCTGGTGGAAATGCCGACTTGTATGGCTACAGGATATCCGTGATACGATGATAGCGACTTTACGAACTCGCTTGGGAGAGATGGAGCAACGGTTGGGCGATGTCCGCAGAGTTACGAGCGCCTTGGTAGGTGTATAGTGCGTTCCTAATTAAAACCCCAGATTCCAGAAGTTGGCTGCTAATTCACGCGGTCGTAGCATGCCCAGATTGGCGCGGCTTCCCCAGCGATGGGAGTAGGTGGTGCCTCTTCCAGCTTGTGGATTCCCACCTCAGAACTTGACTTGCTTCATGAGCAACTTGCTCACGCCACGCAGCGTGCTGCGGAGGCAGATGGGATGCTCTGTATACAGGTAAAAGTTTCAGTGTTGAGTTCTTTTTGTTTACGCCTTATCGCGTATCTGAGATGGTACACTCGGCAGGAAAAGGAGACGGAAGAAGCGCTTGCCCAAGCTGCACAGAGGGAGGCTAGGATAGCGGAACTGGAGAGGGAACTGCGGCGTCATCCTGATGACTCTTCCAGGGGTGCAATGGAGTTGAGGATCACTCTCCAGTTGGAGAGGGAAGACCGGGAGAGAGAGCGGGCGGAGAAAGAGAGGGTCAGAGAAAGAGAAAGAGCTTACAGATTGGCTGAAAGGGAGGAACGAAAGGTCATGGAGGCCCAGTTGTTCGAACTCCGAACCAGCCTTGGCCTCGCTGAACAATGGCTCAGAGATGGTGAGGAACGCTACCGAAGAGCACGAGAGCGTGGCTTTCGTGTCAGTAGCTCCTTTGCTGCTCCCACGGATCAACGCAGGGGTGTGGGAATGGCAGGAGGTGTACAGAGCGGTAGAAGTACCGCTTTTCGTAGCTGGGTAGCACCCTTGAGGGCGTTTTGCCCGGAGAGTAGTGGGACGAGTAATGCAGAGAGAGAGGGTGGAACTTGATGTAATTTTTTTTTTAGTTTTTTGGAATAAAATACAAGGTTCGGTTTGTTTGGTTTTCACCTTTGCTTCTGTTGCCCGAATCCCTGCACACATCACTGAAACAAACAAATCAGAATTTCTGTTCTGACTTGGCCCCTTGCTCAATAAGCAAATGGTCACTGTGACCGTCCTTGATAACTGGTCAAGGGGCCAAGCCTTTATTAACGAAGGCAAGGGAAAGATGTGGTGATGATGGATGCAACAGACAAGTATGCGAATGCAAACGGTATTAAAAGTGAGATGTTGCACGTAAATGCAATCATGCGAAATTGATTTATTTTCTTTTTTATATTTGGCATTTTTTTATTTTATCATAAAAAAAGATTTTTTGTTCGCAAATATGTACATTTTCTCTTTTTTTGTTGTTATTTTCATCATTTTGATTTTTTTTGTTGCTAACGCCAAGCAAGCACCCAAATGGCACCTAACCTACGTGAGAACAGGGGTTTCTTATAACCTCCCAAGTATCCTAAGTGCACATCTAGGTTGATTTGGGCCTCTAGACCCCTCGAATGATGATCCCGTCGGCTAAGACTTACCCTGATGACAATACCGTCATGCCATGCTTAGGCTCCCAGTCGCTTCCGACCACAGGGATTCACCCAAAAGGTGTTTGAGGTAAGAGATTTGCCCGAGCCGGGTCTGTTTCCGCACAACTCTAGATGGTATATGATGGAACACCCTGGAACCCCAATGACCAATCGCGTGACGCTAACCCGGAATCAGACGTCGTCGCACCCATAGGTGACGCGCTTGCATTGGCCTAAGCCCGAGGTTAAACAAGAAGACATCAAGGTGGTAAACAGGGGTCTTGACCAGCCAGAAACACGGAGACTCCTTCACAGCGATAGCTTTTGCTTTTCAAAGTAGGCAACCAAATGTGTATATTAAAATAAGGTCACAGACCCTAGGCAGTTTTCACCCTTCAGAAACTCCATCGAACCTTCATCTTTAGAGGGAGAAGGAAGAGTGTAGGGGATAAACCTCCTGAGAGGACCGGCAAAGCCGTTAACCCGGCGAGCGAATAAGGGCCCATTAACTCTTTCCTTTCGGACAACTTCGGACCAAATCTCGAGCATTTACATTCCACGGCCCCTTTTGTGGATTCATACTTTTGCTTTGGGGGGTTCCGTTTATCGCAACAGGCACGGTCACGACCAGACTTTTCTCTTGATTTTGATTTTGTATTTCTTTTTGTGAGGGAGATATAGTCGTTTGACGTTTGTGGGCTCCCTTTTCGTATGCCTGCGGGGACACTGCCCTCTTCTCGTGCTCTGATCGATGCTCGAGGAAATGGATCCTACTCTTGCATTTGGGGTTCGAGTTTCGGTTTCTCATGCTCAGCGTTTTAAGGGCGCCGACTGTCTCATTTGGTCGAAGAGAAGAGAATAAAGATTACAGCTTCCGGAGATCTTCTAGGTGGATTCCCACCGTAGGTGATGCTACCGTCTTTTTTTTGAATAAAATACATAAGTGAGCACATGTTAGCTTCCTTCGAGCGAGCATAGGCCGACGTGGCCGGATAGGGATCTCCACGGTTCTGGCAAACCAAGACCCGGTGCCTACCAAGCCTTAATGGGCCCTATCCTATCATGAAGGTTAGATGCAGTGACTTGACTACATGGTGACCACCAGGCATTGGTATTTTGAATTTTCCATATTTTTAGTGGTTTTCAATATTTCTTTGTTTTTGATGTTTTTTTATCTTTTCATCATTTTTTTTTGTCTTGTGCTAAGGGTAGTATTTCTTAAGATAAAGCCCATTCCAAGGGTGGGATAACTCGGTCCCTTCGGCGTTGACTAGCTTGTAGGCGTTGCCAGGGTATACGGCTTGAATTACAAATGGTCCTTCCCAATTGGGTTGGAGCTTAGAACGCGGCCCTCCAGGTTTGAAAAAAATTCTTTTTACGACCATCTCACCGACTTTGAAATTTCTCTCAACGACTTTCTTTTGGTAAAAGCGAGCGAGTCTATTTTGATACACACGCGCGTGTTCGGCAGCGGCCAGCCGCTTCTCATCCAAGAGTTCCAACTGGGCGAGGAGTGAATTACGACGATCGTCGAGGGAAAATTCCTCGTCCAATTGTACCCTGAGAGAAGGGATCAGAGTTTCGTACGGGACTACCGCTTCCATACCATAAGTAAGGGCAAATGGAGTCTACCCGGTGGGGGTACGGATTGAAGTGCGATAGGCCCATAGGGCTTCGATAAGTTTTTCTGGCCAGTCTGAAAACTTACTAGACTCGCAGGTTTTTTTGATGATTTTGAGCAATGTTTTATTGGTGGCCTCCGCTTGGCCGTTACCTTGTGGGTAATAAGGCGATGAATGATGCAATGTAATTGCGTACCTTTTGCAGAGGTCCTGTAGGTCCTGAGAAATGAACTGTGGCCCATTGTCGGTGACGATTGTGCTTGGGACGCCGAATCTGGCGAGGATGTTCTTCATGATGAACTTGCAGATTGTTGACGCCTTGATTTCCGCGTAAGTTTCAGCTTCGGCCCATTTGGTGAAGTATTCCGTCGCAGTAAGGATGAAAGATTTCTGCTTGGTGAGGGAATTGGGATCACCTAGGGGACCAATGATGTCGAATGCCCACATGGAGAAAGGCCACGGGGAGGATATTGGATGAAGTGAGGAAGATGGTGAATGGATTTTATCGGCGTGAAGTTGACACTTGACACACCTACGGACATAGACAGCACAATCCTCTTCCATAGTGGGCCAATAAAAGCCTTGCCTAATGATCTTCTTGGCGAGCATCTGACTATTCACATGGCCCCCACACACACCTGAGTGTGTCTCCTCTACACACTTCCAAACCTCGTCGTCATCAAGACATCTTAACAGAACACCGGTAAGGCTCCTCCTATAGAGTAGACCTCCCACCAATGTATATTTCTGAGCCGCTCTTCTTATGGCCTTCTTATCTTCTATGGTGGCTCCTTCAGGGTATGACTGATCTTTGCAGTATTTGATGATTTCATAAAACCATGGTTTCTCCTCGTCAGCCAGTTCTTCCTCGGCTTCTGCCAACATGATCTCCCTCTTCTCAAGGATTTCTTCCTGTAGGATCTTTCTTGCTATCCTGTCTTTGATGTTCACGTAGGAAGCGTTGTCAACTGCAGGGGCATGGCGCTTATAGATGTGAATGGACTCAAACCATCTCCCTAGAGGGAACCTTAAAGATGATGCCAATGAGGCGAGGGCATCGGCCAAAATATTCTCATGGCGAGGGACATGGACAAAGATCAGTTTGGTGAACAGTTTGGCAAAGGCAGCGGTGAGTTCTTGGTATGGCTTGAGTTTAGGATCGCGAGTGCGATATTTAGTGAGCACCTGGCGAAGAATGAGTTGACTATCACCCACGACTCGTAATTCGGTGATACGAAAGGAATGAGCGAGTTCCAGGCCAGCTAGAAGGGCTTCATACTCAGCTATATTATTGGTAACTGGAAATTTGAGCTGGTATGCCAGTGGGAATGTAAGGCCTTCAGGCGATAGGAGGGCAATGCCGATTCCTTTCCCTTGGGAATTCAGAGCTCCATCAAAATATAGCGTCCACATTGGCTCATCTGATTGGTTGACGGACATTAGTTCCTCATCTGGAAACTCTGATTGGACGGGATCGAACTTGGGAAGAGGATGGTGAGCGAGATGCTCGGCTATGGTATAGCCTTTAATCACCTTTTGCTAGATGTAGGTGATGTCGAACTGAGAGAGAAAACTTTGCCAGCGTGCTAGCCTATCCGTAAGGACGGATTTCTCCAGAAGGAATTTGATAGGATTCATTCGAGCAATCAAGTGGACCTCATGAGTCAAGAAGTAGTGCTTTAATTTCTGCACTACCCAAACGAGGGCATCACAGGTTTTCTCTATGACGGTGTACTTCTGCTCACAGGGATTGAGAAGTTTGGACAAGTAATAGGTTGCCCGTTCCTTGCCTTCTTCATCAGCTTGTGCGAGGACGGCTCCCACGGAGTCATCCAAGACTGAGACGTAAAGGATCAGAGGTTTTTCTGGTTTAGGTGGAATGAGAACGGGTGGACTAGCCAGATATTCTTTCAACCCTTCAAAAGCTTTCTGACATTTAGGATTCCAGTGGAATTCTACTCCAGGCTTGGTCAACTCGTAGAGAGGTCTACACCTTTGTGAATGTTGGGACACAAACCGACGAATAAACTGTAACCTCCCGATTAAACCTCGGACTTCCCTCAAATTCTTGGGAGGCGGCATATCCCTGATAGCCTTGGCTTTGTCGGGATCTATCTCGATCCCTCTTTTACTCACAATGAACCCCAGCAATTTACCCGATGACACACCAAACACACACTTTTTCGGGTTCATTTTCAATTGGAACTCCCTTGACCTCTGCAAGACCTTAGCCAAAACTTCTGGATGTTCCATCCTGGTCCTTGATTTCACCAATAAGTCATCCACATACACTTCCAGATATATGTGCATCATGTCATGAAATATGGCCATCATCGCTCTTTGGTAAGTAGCTCCAGCATTCTTTAATCCGAACGGCATGACCACGTAACAATATGTTCCCCAAGGGGTAGTGAATGACGTCTTTTCCTGATCCTCTTCTGCCAAACGAATTTGATTGTATCCTGAAAATCCATCCATGAATGAGAGGGTTTCGTAGCCTGCCGTGTTATCAATCAACACATCAATGTGAGGTAAGGGAAAATCGTCTTTTGGACACGCGCGGTTAAGGTCCCGGAAGTCGATACAAATCCTGACTTTCCCATCTTTCTTCATGACTGGGACAATATTCGCCACCCATTGAGGATAAAGAACGACTCTAATGAACCTGGCTTTGTAGAGCTTATCGACCTCTTCTTTCATTTTCAAAGCCATCTGAGGGTGGAAACACCTTAACCTTTGTTTTACCGAAATGGACCCTGGTTTTAGGGTTAAACGGTGTTCGACCAAGGTTGAATCTAGACCCGGCATATCCTCGTAGCTCCATGCAAACGTGTCCTTATATTCCTTGAGAACCACAATTAATGCCTCTTCTTCAGAGGGTGGTAGGTTGTCACTTATGAGGATGATCCTAGGGTCTTCCTCAGTTCCCAAGTTGACTCCTTTGGTGGATTCTTCTACGGCGGTTGACGGCTCGTCGAATCTCCTCATTCCACTAGCATATGCGCCTGCCGCATCCTCATATTCTTCACCCTCATCTTCAGTGGGGCATTCTTCATCCGTGATCTCGTAGACTCCATACCCTTCATCAAATGCACAGTCGCCCTCACATTCTATTTCCGGTAGCTGGATGGGATTTTCCAACAACTGGGGGATGGCAAGAAGGGCCTGACACCTGGCGGCTAAATCCAGAAGGAATCGACGAGGGATCTGCCTACCCTTGGATTTCTTCCTAGGTACTACCCTTGGCCTATCATTCCTAGATTGACTGACAATATTTACAGGAGAAGAGGAAGATGAAGGGGATGGTGTAGAATGTACAGGAGAAGACCCCTCAGAGGAGGGGTAGAAAAGGTCGCTCATCGGACCTTGGACGGGTGGTCCGCAGGGCGGTATGCACCCGTGGGAGATGTAGGAGGTTTCCTCAACGAAGATGTGTTGTTGGGGAGTTTGAAAATTGACATTTTTTTTTCGTTTTCATTTTTAATGACAAAGCAGTGAAAAGAGATTGGAGGAGAGAGAAAAGCGGTTATGGCTAGAGAATTGTGAGGCTCATAGAGCAGATCGTGGTTGAAGACCTGGCGCGGGTTGAGAAGCCCGCGTAGGTATGTAAGCAGAGAAGGGGATCTGGGAATATCATCAGATAATTATCTGGCCCAGGAAGACGATATCAACAAAGGCTGAGACGAGTGGATGGAGAAGATGGCGGCTAATGAGCCGTCGACGGCAATGTTGAGGACGGATGAAGATCCGTCGATGACAGGGTCCTTCTGGTGAGGACGAGGGTAGTTTGGAACCTTGGCAAGAGTGGTAATGTTCTCTGGTATTTCGGAGATCAATGGTGGTCCTTCAAGCTGCGGAGACGAGAACATCCTTTCTAGTGCAATAGAAATGTCCCGTATGTCGAACCATTTGTTCCACTCGCATTCCGGATCTTTGATCTTGCCTCTTTTGGTGATCCTCAGACATTTTTCAACCAAATATACAGCATGTGATCTCCCATATTCTTCTCGTGGGTAATCTCCCATCTGAACAACGGGCCCTCTGTTGAAGTGGTTTGATAGAGTCCATGTAAGGGGCTTCCAATCCGCCTTGAACGGTCCTTTGAAGCCTTGGCCAAACCTGTGGTTCGGCCTAATTTCCTTTGGTGGTTTGAGCCTACCCTGTAACTGTGCGCCCAGACCTTTACCCTGTTGGTAGCCGATGTTCCTCATAATCTCCCACCCTTTGGAGTGAAAAGGGAGATATGATGTTGCGGTTGTCCTGACCGGCTCCTTTGGTGCTAGTGGAACGTGAGATGAATCACGTACGTCCTGTAGCGACAATATGGGCCGATGAGATGGCCAAACAGAGGGCAGAGAGGTGTTGATAGCATCCACTGTGTGAAGGACATGTGTACTGGCCACTTTAATAATCCTCCCATTGTAAGGAAACTTCAGGCACTGATGGTTGGTGGAAGGCACTGCGTCCATGGCTTCGATGTAAGGGCGACCCAGTATAACCTTGAATGTGGGGTCCATGTCGAGGACATGGAACTCTGTGGGAATTGACATGGGGCCTAGTTCTGCCTTCAGAATAATCATCCCCTGCGGCGGCCTTTTGCTATTGTCATAAGCCGTGACCGTGATCGAGGAAGGTCTTATTTGTTCCTCGTTGACCCCACACAACTGAAAGGTGTCCATGGAGATCACATTTATGGACGCACCCGTGTCCACAAGACACGGGTTTATGGATACCCCATTAATTTTTATTGAAATGCACAGTGCATATTTTCGAGCTTCCTTGGGAGCGAGCTCGTAGTTGTGGAACATGATGGCCGGTTGTGTGTCCGTTGGGGTCAGGACGGTAGAGATCTTTTCTACAGGGAGGTCCTCATTCACCATGACCCTTTGAAGGTACTCCATTAAGGCTGCCTGGTGGGATGTGGATCTTTGAAGTAGCTCCAGGATGGAGATCCGAGCAGGCGTCTTGTCCAAGTGTTTCAATAGATCATACTGTGTTCCAGGGATAGCTCTTTCTGGTTGTTCTCCATCATCCTTCTCTGGCTGAGATTGCTCAGGATTCTGACTGTTGTGGGGGAAAACCCTGTGGAAAATCCTTCCACTCCGGAGCACCATTGCCTGCGGCTTTCGTACCTCTGTGGGGGTAGCAGTGGGTTTTAACAGGGATTTGAGGGGTAGTGGTGGAGGAATGGTTGATGAAGCAGGGGTGATGACGGGAGTAGGGATTCTGATGAGGGTTTGTTAGGTGGAGGCATGGTGGAGGTAGAGGGAATATCGTGCGGATTATGAAGGATAAGGGGTCTGGAAGGTGGAGGTGGAGACGAAGTAGAAGTGGGTAGGGCTTGAAGCGGGCAATGACTTTGAGGTGGGTGATGGGTAATGAGTGGTTTTGAAGGCATTAGTGGTGATATGGTGGAGAAAGACGGGGTTATGTGTGGTTGACGGATGATAAGGGGTTTAGAAGGCATAGGGGTAAATGTGGTAGAGGCGGATGGTAAAGTGGGGGAGTGGGAGAAGATGAGAGGGTGTGAAGGTGTAGTGGAGAGTGTCAGTTGATAGGGGATCGGGGTACGGATGAGAGGGCGTAATGGTAGTGGAAATGGTGAAGGCGATACTGACGCGGGTTGATGAGAGAGAGGTGCTACCCGGGCAAGGCAAGGGTGTTGCGTGATGATAGGATTGGCGGTAGAAAGAATGGCGGTACTTTCCGGTTGCCACACCTGCTCTCTCCCGACTTCCGGGAAGGAGGAGATGGGGTTAACCTGATGATCGTGCTGTTGGTGCTCCGGTAATAGATTCTGGATTATGCCCATGTTGGGCTGTTGTTGTGGGGCCTGCTGAGGCTGTTGTTGTTGTTGTGGTTGCTGCTGCTGCTGCTGTTGTAACTGCTGCTGTGGCCTATGAGGAGGTCTCCTAGCCTTGAGAGCGACGACGTATCGTCTCATTTCATCCCAATCTATTTGATGTTCATCATTCATATCGTGGATGTAATCTTTGAAATGGAAGCAGTAATCTACTGTGTGTCCTGGCTGCCTGTGGTAGACGCAGTATTTGGAGGTATCAACATTCGGGGGCCACACGGGCCTTCCTCTGGGTAGGGCGAGCTGGTTTGATGCCATGAGGGCATTAAAAATGTCTGCTAAGGTTTCTGGCAATGGTGGATAGTAGGCTCTCTTGGGACCGACCGGCCTCCTTTGTTGCTGTTGGGGACCATAGTTCCCCGGGGGTGGAACTTGGTTGTACTGAAGCGGTGGTCGTTGTTGCTGAGGTTGTGGTTGTTGTTGCTGGGGTTGACGTAATGGAGGCATATTATCCTGGGGTAGATTATTTTGGGGTAGAGGACGAAGAGGGAAATGACCTGGTTGGAGGGGAAGTCGGGGCATTTGTGGAGGCCTTGGGTTGACTGCATAGTTGGCATTGTTGACCGCACCCACTTGCTCATTCGTCACGACCCCTTCTGTGGCTCCGCCTGAGACACCAGCGCCTGTCTTTCTGACCACTTTGGGCTTCGGTGACTCAAACATGTTCATAATGGGGGAGTCTTTCAACTGGGTTTGGAGTACCGGGCCCTTTCATAGAGTTCCTCCATTGTAGTAAGTTTATTCATGGCCAGGACGTGTCTGAACTGTGGGGTTGCATTAGACACAATCATCTTCACTTGTTCGGGCTCGGAGAGGGTATCCCTTATTCTTTCCGCCAGAGACCTCCATCTATCAGCATAGCGGACAAAATCTTCGTCGGGCTTCATCTTTTCGGCCACTAGGTCGGTAATGGAGAGTGAGGGACCGACCCTATCCCTATATTTCTGCAAGAACCTTCTCTGGACTATTTCAAAATTCTCGGCCTCGCGGGGTTCCAAAGAATAGAACCACTCTAGCGCGGGACCATCCAATGATCTCCGAAAGAGGTATGCCAGGGACCTCTGATCGTTTTGCCAATAGGAGGACTCATACATGAAATCCTTGAGGTGAATGAAGGGGTTGCCGGTACCATTGTATCTGCGGTACGTGGGCATTTCGGAGGGAGGAAGATGAATGACGGGAAGGATTGGCAAAGCAACCTCCGGGGTGGCTTTCACGTCCACCATCCTTCTCAGATTTTGAAATTGCTTGTCCATGCGATTGAACCTATTGAGGAGCGATTGGGCGAGCTCCTCTGGAGGTGAAGGTGGTACTTGCCACTGGGGGAGAAACTGTCTCCCGGAGACTTGAGGGGGAAACCCCGAACGAGAGGGAGCTGTCGGACCGCCGACAGTTGGCCCCGGCTGAAGCGGTATGCGGGGAACAACGGGAGTTTGAGATTGTGACGGGAACTGGAACGAGGGTGATTGTTGGCTCGCTTGCCCTTGAAGCGAGGGAGACTAGATGGCTTGCGCCAATGAAGGAGATGGAATGGCCTGCACGGACTCTTGGAGAGGTGCGATGGCCGGAGTTGATTCCTGGAGCGTGGGGGAAATAGATTTCCCCTTCAGAATGGCCTGGAAGGCCCCGAGCTGTTCAGAGGTAAGCTCCGTGTTGGCGAGGACGCCCAGTAAGGAAGAGATATCCTGTGGTGGGGACGTGTCCCCGGCAATAACCTACACCTCATGCGAGGGCTCATGAGAAGGACCCGAGTCCATAGCATAGACTCGCAGGTCGGCTGACAAACCACGACTAGGGTGGTTCTCCTCAAAAGACTCATGAGCCATGCTCACAGTTTTCCCAGAACGTAAAAACATACACTAGCAAGCAGGTAGCAGAGATTATCAAACAAGTGGATGTCTTTACGCCTCTTTTTTGTGTTTTGATTTTGATGATTTTTTTTGCGCTTTTAGCGAGATCCGAAGTTCACACAAAATAGGGACCCTAGTTTATTTTTGTTTCACCGCCGTGTCAGCTAGGGTCTCTCGTCTCACCACGAATGGGATGACTAACTCCGGAGAACTTCAATGGTACAACCAGCCCAGTGAACGAAGAGGAGATTCTTCGATGTCGGGGACTTACGGAGGTCCCAGTGAAGGAGATTCTAGTCCGTCGAGAGGAATTCTCGACGGAGAGTCCTTCCTTCACCGAGAGGGGGTGGTCCTTAGAAAGAAGTAAAAAGAAAGATAGAAAAGAGGGACTGACGTATGCGATGAAATGCTGACAGATATATAGAGCATAACCGAATAACAAGACAATCAAAATATAACAACACACAAGAGATGATAAAGCAAATCACAAGAGGCGGCAAGAGTAACTAAAAGAAAGCAACTGAAGTCCCACCGTGATCGCCAATCTGTGGAAGCCGAGGAGGGATCCACTTAAAAGGAGAAAGAAGAAAGCAAGCGACAGGCTACAAACTCGCAGTAACTAAAAAGCTAATAAGGGACATGAAACGTGCCAATAGAGAAGAGAGCATACGTAGGATGCTAAAGGGATGTGATCGCCAGAGGAGTTACCTCAATGAAAAGAAATGATCGCGTGTACCTGGTACAAGGCACGGAAACTGTGAATCATCGAGTGCGGGAAATGGCGGGTTGCTTCTTCCTCCCCCTTCGGCCGGCCGACGGAGAAGGCTTTCTTCAATTACCCTTGCAAAACAACAACAAACAAGTAACGGGTGGATCAGAAAGACGAAGGTGGAGTATTCAATTCTAACACTGCAAGCAATGAAATGATGGCAGGACACACACCTGGTTGGTGTTGTCTTTTAAAACCCCTCTCGGACACGAGTAGGAGGAAAATGCTTATGATGAATGGCGATTATGCCAACGTAAGAACGGGGAAAAACTCCATCATAAAAAAGGGGGGGTGGAAGATACGATATGATGAATGCAAGATAACTAGGGAAGAAGAGAGGAGAATGGCTTATTGGATGGTCGATGGCGAGGCCCGGCGGAGCTTTGGCAGCACAAGGACGACGCGGGAGCACGACGGGCGAAGACGGCCTTTCTCCTGCGAGCGCGGGCACCCAGGAATCCGGCAGAGCTTCCCCCCTACAAAACACCCGCGGGTTAGAAATAGAATTCGGCAGCCTATCGGCCCTCTTTTTTCGACCCTTGGATTGAGGGGGGTAGGCCTCTATTTATAGTGTTCCGGAAGATGGAGGCGTCCAGGGGCCTGGACGCCTCCATCACTTGGATCGTTTTTAAACGACAATCCGACCGGCTGACGGATAGTCAGTGGCCAGGGGCACCCGTGACCTGGATGATGGAGGCGTCCAGGGGCCTGGACGCCTCCATAATTTGGATTCTTTTCAAACGACAGGCCGAGCAACGGTCGGGCAGTGGTCAAGGACGCCCGTGAGCTGAATGATGGAGGCGTCCAGGGGCCTGGACGCCTCCATGATTTGGATTCTTTTCAAACGACAGACTGAGTAACTGTCAGTCGATGGCCGCGGGGGTCGCCCGTGAGCCGAATGATGGAGGCGTCCAGGGGCATGGACGCCTCCATATCTTGGCTTTTCTTCAGGCGACAGACTGAGCAACGGTCAGTCGATGGTCGGGGGTCGCCCATGAGCCGATTGATGGAGGCGTCCAGTCTCCTGGACGCCTTCAAGAATATATATATATATTTTTATTATTTATTATTTTATTTTATTTTTTTCATTTTTTTTTGCCATTGATGGAGGCGTCCAGGTGCCTGGACGCCTCCATGATTTTTTGATTTTTCTATTATTTTTATTACTTTTTATATATATGAATTTATGGAGGCGTCCAGTCTCCTGGACACCTCCAAGATTTTTCACGGAAAAATTCAAAAAAATAGGAAATCACCAGAGTAATTAAAAATGTGAAGGCCGCCTTGGGGTATCATAGTATAATATGAGATTTACTCACTGTAATGTCAAGAACGGCGTGTCTACAGCCACGTGCATTGGATCATGAATCAAAGAATGGAGGTCGAAGGCACGTGGTCCACTTGAAATCCTTACGAGCTTCACTGGACAAGGCAGACTACATCGACGCATATCCTTCGTAGCGTCGATGCACAATTGCTGAAGACACCCAGACAGAACGTATGAAATCTGGGGTCGACTCTGAGAGTCGACTCTTTCTTGTTTCCAAACAGAAGTTTGCTAATTGAGTCGACTTCAAATCATTGTGGCGTCGACTCTGCTTGGTTGTTGGCTTTCTTGGTGAGTCTTATGCGTCGACTCTGCTTCTTATTGCGTCGACTCCTTCATGGCTTTTGAGCAAGATGCTACAGAGAAGCTTTTGTTGCATCGACTCTGATGCTTAACAGGGTCGACTCCATCAAGGTTGCTGGAGTCACGACAAAGCATTTGTGAATTGGGGTCGACTCAGAGTGTCGACTCTTCCTTGAACTTTTGCTGAATTAACAAGGAAATGTTGACTTATATGTTGCCAAGTCGACTTGTGGAGTAATGAAGTCGACTTGTTTTCTTCTAAATTCCATTGGCTTTTCTAAAAACAGACTTTATGAAACATCTGAATTTGGCTTGAAACATCTGAATTCTTCTTCTTCTGAACAACATGAATCAATTTGTCAACTTGCAATTTATCATGTAATCACTTAGATAGTTTGAAACACATACTTAAATGTATTCCACATATATGGCCAAGGCATTTAGGGATTCAAATCATATGATTCAGACTGACTGACTAATGACTTATTATTGTACTGACATTATCAAAACACACAGAATGCAACAGTTAGGCCTATGATTTTAACACGAACTTAACCCATTGTCCATCTTGTTGGGTTTGTAAGTTTGGACTTCTTGCTAAAATTATAAGGATGTTTTTATAAAATATAAAAATTACTTTGGAAAGAAAAGAATTGATCGGATTTCTATTTTACCAATTCTCATAAATCTCACATTTTCTTGGATGTGGACGTGGACTCATATTTTATAGACAGATACGAATATCTGCGGGTATATTCATACCCATGATGGATATACTCGTATCCATACCCACAAAAATAATAGGGTACTATCCGGGTATGGTATTTGTAAAATTTTCATTGATAGGGTATGGTATTGATCTACCTGAGTCGAACCCGATCCATTTACATTCCTACATCGGGATGTTGCTCGGTATAACCGCCTTAGCCATTAGCTCATAGGCCAAGGCGTGAGGGCCAAAGGACTCATCCCGGAGTATGGTGCTGATGGGGACGACTGGAGGTGGTGCCTCTAGGATCAACGGCAGCCAAGGTGCTGAGGGGCGGGTGCCCGAGCGCAACGATGACACAGAGGGAGGCGGCGGAGGTGGTGGCATCCAGGACTTTGACTGTCGGGACATCGATTGCCAAGTTGGAGAGGGGGCAGCGACCTTCTTCTTCTTCTTCACCTGGTGGCATTGGTGATCCAATGCCTCTACTCCTACCAGGTCTAAGGCTCTGCGTTTGTCACTCGCCATCGCCGGTGATTAACTCAGAGCACCCTTAAAAGTGGTTGAGGGGCTGGCTCCTATCTTAGGAGTGGCTTTCGATGTGCCCGTTCTGAGGCTAAGGACGGGGATGGCCACTGGGGGTGATGATGGTGCTTGAAAGTGTGACGCTTCCTCGCCCACCTCCACCTGTAGGGTGCAGTACGGAAGTCTCACATGCTTGAACTATATTGGACAATGGCAATTGTCACCTACGCCTTCGTACGCTAGGGAATGTGATCGCACGACGTGGGTCAGACGACTGTAGCACGATTGTCTCAGATCTTAACTTTGGAGGCTCCAGAGTACCTGCAAAGTAGTGAGAGGAATGATTAGACTCCGACTTGAAGGGAATGAGATCGACAGCATGGGTCACCAAGTGACAATGGGGGGCTCAACCCCAGTGACCGGAGGAGCGCGGGGGTTAACTTCTGGTCAGCATCACGTAGGGGCCACCGAAGAATGGCCTCTACCACGGCGGCCTCCTCCGTGGTTGGGGCAGGCAGCGTGTCGGCAGAGTGAAGCTAGCAGAGGGTAGTGAAACCCCACTCGCTCGATCGGCCCTACCGACCTTAGTTAAGAAGACAAAGCACTCTGACCAGCGCTTGATGTTGGAGACTACGAGGGAGAAGAAGATGAAGGAACTCTTGTTCCTAACACGGAAGTAATAGGAGGAGATCTCAGCACCGGAACAGCACTGGACACTGAAAAATTGGCAAAAGAGCCAGACGGTGGGGGTGATGCCTACCTGATGGCAGACATAAGCAAAGGTGCAGAGAATGCGCCAGGAATTGGGTGACATCTCCTTCCGTACACGGCCACAAAAGTAAAGGACGGACTCAAATAGAGGTGGAATTGGGATGCAGAAACCAACCCTAAATGCCTCTACGGAAATACTCAGACCCCCAAGAAAAAATCCCCATAAATATTCTTCCTTAGTGGGGAATACAATATCAACGTCTGCCAAGATCTAAAAGGCCTCCCTAAGGCCGTGGACTACTCGGTAGGTGACTTCAAAGTAAGGGCGATCGGGGCTAGGACAGGCACCCAAAGTGCTAGCAACGCCCCCACATCTGCTCTCCCCCTTGCCAGCAGACTTGGTACCACTGAGGATGAGCTTTCTATGCAGTGCCATGAGTTTAGGGGAGAGAAGGAAAGAAGAGAAAGAAGAAGAAACTTCACCAAGGCATTAAGGAAGTGGTGGAAGCGCAATGAGCACTACCGCTGGAGAAAAAGGTTGCAGAGGTGCCTCTTCCAATACCCTTCGCTCCCTTTTAATACATCCTAAAGGCGACATAATCTCTTCTGCCAGTCAGATGAATGGTCAAAGAGATGTAACCGCCTCCCTAATTATACTCAGTGGGGAACCCAAATGCCGCTCCGATGCTTGCTATGTCCATTTCTCCATGTGCAAAATGGTTGCGTTATGATGACGATGACATCACTCGATACATAGGGGATTGCCTTGCGCACCATGAAAGGCGGCAGGTAGCAGGGATTCCCGTGCTAGAGGAATATTGATGTGACACAAATAATGCAGCAAGCAAAAGACCTTTGGACTTTATTCGCAACAATCAACAAGGTTGAGAGCAACTTGAGAGTCGCCGTTACACCGCACTCACCCGTTTCCCGCGGTGACTCGATGATGCCGAGCCGAGGTAGTGGAGAAAGCCCCTGACTGGTTAGAGGACCAGCACCACTAGAGTTAACCCTCCCGAAGATAGGAAGCCCACCAACAAGGGCAGCCGGGTGCCTTGGGGCACTAGGACACTCTTCTCACTAAGGCCACGGTGACCACACAAGGTGGTGGTTCCGGGATCGGGCACTCGCTCACCAACCAGCGAATAAGTTTTGCAGATATTAAATGAACAAGAGTAAAGAGAAAGGGTAGAGCTCACCTGGTTGGTTTGAAGAAACTAACCCCGAACGGAGACGAGGGCGAGCGGGGAAGTGTGGTTCCCCGCACACTGCGCCGACGAAGCTTGAGCTGTTTATTACAAACACTACTCCTCACACAGGAGGGTTGGACTAGGGGTGGGGAAGTAAAGTTTACATGCAAACACTACCTCCACGCAGGGAGGGGCGCTAAGCCGGCCAGGCGGGAGGGGAAACTCGCCGAAATCGAGGGAAAGGAAGTCGACGTTGAATCTGCTCGCTTGCTATGAGAGGCGATAGGAAGCCTCTGTTGCAACCGTATCTCCTACTCAGGAATTTTTCTATCGACAAGACCAGGGGGAAATTCTTTGTAACAGGAACTAGAACACCTCTGAATTTTAATGAATTCTTCTGATGTCGTCGCTGGCCACGGCGGAGGTTCGAACAGGGCGATGGGACTTGGGGTTGACAGCTTCTGTTTTGATGCAGCAGGTTGCAGAGATTGCTCCGGTGGCTCCCGGACCCCGAATCACGAACCGTCAGGGTTGCTGGAACCGTGGACAATCCCTCTGCGTTGCAAAACTGACGGAGAAGCCGTCCGATGTCGGGGTGGATTGGGGGATGCCGATGAGTGGGGCCTGGTCGCTGCAGACTGGGGGAGGCAGACCCGCGCGACTGAAGGGGAAAAATCAGAACATTGGCTCCCGGATGCCGACTGGGGTTCCGCTTCTTAATTATGGTCGGGGACAGGTGGAGGAAGATCTTTGAAGAAAGGCCCGTAGTGTGAATTCTCCACGGTTAGTCGTTGTGCAGCGACGAACCGGGTTGCAGACTCTGACCACAGCGGCTACCAGATACGAACAGTGGATTGCAAAAGTTGTCCCGGCCGCTCCCGGATGCCAAATCTTGAACCGTTGGAGTTGCTGGAACCGTGGACAATCCCTCTACGCTGAAAAATTGACGGGGAAGCCGTCCGATGTCAGGGTGGATTGCGGTATGCCGTTGAGTGGAGGCAGGCCACTGCCACCTGTGGGAGACAGACCCGACCAGCCGAGGAAGAAAGACCAAAACTCTGACCTCTGGATGCCGAATGCACTTCTGCTTCTTGATCCAGAAAGAGGACTGGTGGAGGAAGATATTTGTAGAAGAACTCGCCACTTGAATCTTTCACCGTCGGTCGTGGTGTAGCTTTGAACAGGGTTCAGGGACTCTGCTGATGGAGCTCTGCGTAGTCGGAGGAGATTGGTTCTCCCGGACGACCCCGAACTCGGAATGGTACGATTCTTCCTCGCCTGAGTAGGGGACTGGACGACCTTTCCAGCAATGTAAGATACGCCTTCAGGTGTTGCCTTGGGGAACCCTGGTCGCCTCTGCAAGTCGTCCCTTCTTTCTGCTACCTGCAGATTGGGCAGATAGGAATCTAAAGTGGAAGAACTAAGTGGGATGGAGAGGGGGTGTTAGTGGTGGTGGGAGGTGGGTGATGGTGGAGGGGGAGGATGTGCTTAGGAGTGGTGGATGGGGAGGGGGAGACGCAGCTGGGAGAGGGGGTGAAGGAGGGGTCGGCCAAGGTGAGGGGGAGGGTTTGATGAGGATGGGTGCGCAGCAAGTAGGGGGAGGGCTTGGGTCGCACAAGGGCTATGAATGGGAGGGTGTGGGGAAGTGGAATAGTTGTGTGGGGGAGAGGGAAGGTTGTGTGGGGAAGAGGGAAGGTTGTCTTGGAGGTGGGGAAGGTGTATGGGGAGTAGGAGGGGTTGCTTGGGAAGTGGAGGGAATTGATGGAGTATTAAATGGCCTAGGGGAGGTGAAGGGTTGGAGGGTGAGGTGGCAGCTGAGGTGGCAGGGGAAGGGGGAGGTGAAAGGGCAGGTTCGCCCAAGGGAGAAAGAGAGAGAAGGGGGAAGAGAGAGAGAGGGGTTCGCCCCCTGGAGAGAGAGTGAGAGAGAATGAGAGAGCTAGAGAGAGAGGGAGGGTGCACTTATGCTCAAATATTCAAATATTCATTAACCTTCAAAAGAGGGATTGGGGTCCTATTTATAGGAAACCCACTATTACATATAAGTCCTTGACTCTTAACACACTAACAAATAACCAAGGAATGGGGGGGTGCGCCCATGGTCCTAGCTCAGGGAAGTAGGCCCAATAGTAAGCACCCAAGCCCAATGAGACTCAACTTAGGGAAATGACATAATAACCTAGGTATAAGACTCAAATAAATGGCAAATTACATGATTATGACTCAAAATAAAGATAACAAGTGCACAAAAGATGATCCTCAAGGTGCTGCAGTGAGCGATGAAGTGATGGAGCTCAGGACTGGATCTCGTCGGAGGGGAGGGAGGTGCCGAGCCAGAGGGAATCGTGAGTGATGCCCTCATCAATTCCCCCGGGCCGCGAAGAGCTCGACTCTGTCGAGTAGGGGTCCTCCCTGCTGTGATACTGCTCCAAGAGGTCGGGGTCCAACCGCTGGAGGTCCTCCCGACTCACCCATGCGTCATCCGAAGGGGGCCGTCCCTTCCACCTGACCAGGTATCGCTCATACGCCTTGCTCCGTGTATTGGTGACCTGTTCATCTAATATCCGCTCCACTTTGTCACGCTGGTTCCTCAAGCTGGGTGGAGCTCTCTGAGGTGTGGGGGCGCTCTCAAGGGGTGGAGTAGGCTGGAGTTCCTCACTGGGTGTCACCGTGGGGCCCTTGTAGGGTACCAGGTCAGCCACATTGAATGTGGGACTTACTCCGTATTCTTCAGGGAGGTCTAACACATAAGCATTGGTGCCAAGTCATCTTAGCACCTGGAAGGGGCCAGCTCCACGAGACCTCAACTTAGATGTATTCCCAGGGAATAGCCTCTCAGTTCTCACCATCACAAAATCACCTACTTGGAATCCTTGGTGGCGGCGGTGGGAATCAGCTGACCTCTTGTAAATCTCATTGCTCTTGTTGATGTTTTTGCGAATATCCTCATGCAACTCTCTAAGGTGTTGACTCTCAGTGGATAATGGGGGTCCTGGACAACCAAAAGTGGACCTAGCATGCCATGGTGCTACGTAGACTTTGATGGACCTAGGAGGACCGGGACATCCATAGGTGAACCTATTATGCAAAAGGGTGTTTGATGTCGGGGGTCCCGGACATCCATGAATGTTTCCTTCATGCTTAGACTTCACGATGACTGACTTTGGGGGGCCTAGACATCCAGATGTAAACCTATCATGCATCGGTCCTAGTGCGTGAGTGACACAAATGATGTGACTAGTTTGACCACATGATGCGAATGGTTGTGATACATGGTTTCCTATCAAGATGGTCCCATTTGTGAGTTTTGGGGGGTTTCCACTCATGGGGGTCGAAGTGGTCCCAAGAGGGGGACAACTTGGGATGGGTCACTCCTTTATTTCCAAGGTGGATGTCACCCTTGTCCTTGACTCTCATAGTTTGGGCTGAATTTTTGAATGGGTGAGTTAGGTCTGACATGGTGGGTGAGGGTAGGAGGGAGTGGGTGGTGAGTGAGGAGTTCTTGGAAGCCCATAGGAAGTGGCCAAACAGATCAAGATGGATTAAGGGGTGAGTGATGTGGAGGTGGATTTCAATCCAAGTGACCGCCCTAGGGTCCCTAGCACACATAGGGAAGTGGAAATCATGATCCTGGTGGGGCCCAACGCAAGGCTCCTTGTAGGAGGGCAAGGGGGTGATGTAAAACTCATTAGGCTCGGGTAGAAACAACAAGAGCTTACTCGTGCAAGGACCCTTGGTGTAAATGGAGGTGATGGTCCCGATAGAGGGGTGTGAGAAACTAAGGTACCCTATGTTGCTTGCTTCTAAGGCCCACATATTTGTCACCTCTATTTGCCAAAGTACACTCCTAACCAAGTCCCTCATGGCTCCTACAAAGGAGAACGATTGGACGGTTGTGTGGAATGGAGAGGTGGGCACAATTGGGTAATGATTTTCCATAGGGGGATGCATGATGTGGAGGAGGAGGTCTTGCTTTAGCCACTCAATGAGGGGTTCCCCTAAAATCACAATTCTCATGGAGGGAGGGGTGGGGGGACTTGGTTGGTCATCTAGCAACTCTAGGGGGATGATGTTCCTAGTTAGGCTCGTTGTGGTCTCTTTGGATAAAGATGAGCCTTCTTGACCCAACCCTTGGCATTGGGCTTCATATTCTTCCTCCCAATCTAGGGGAGCCTCATATTCCTCAATCACATTCTTATCCTTTTGGGGTGTGGGGGTTTTGCTCCCCAAGGGAATGGGAAGGTCTTTTGTGGATGGGGTGATGAAGGTTGGGGCATGGTGCACCCGAGGTGGTGAGGGTGTTCGAACTTGGGTTGGGTTTAGGAGTGGAAGATGGGTGGGTCGAGGAGGATTGGGTTGATTGATTTTGGGAGGTGTGTTCCTTTTAGGGGAAGATGGAGGGGTAGTGGTGGGGACTGTGGAAGCTTGTGGGGTGTGGGTTTGATGGAGAATTTTAGGTTGGGTGATGGCCGTCATGGGCCTAGGTGGAGTGAGGGTCACTTTGGTTTGAATGGTGGTGGTGATCGGGATAGGAATCATTTGGGGTGGTGGAGTTTGGGTCCTAAGGGAAGTCTTGGGTTGACTGGGAGGAAACGGGGGAGTGGGAGTGCTCTTCGGGTTATGGTCCTCACGGTAGGAGTTGGGGAGGTATTGGAACCTAAGTTGAGTCTTCATGTCTTCCCAGGTATGGATTGGTTCTTCCCTCCTAATCCTCTTCCTAGTTTCCACACTCATCCAATAGGTCTTAGCAAGGTTGGTAAGGTGCATTTTTGCGAGCCTAACTTTCCTATCTTCCGTCATAGGGTACCAACCAAAGTATCGGTCCATAGCACTCTCCCATTTTAGGTAGACATGTGGATTATGTGACCCATCAAAGTTAGGAGCCTCAACCTTAATCATCCTCAAGAGGTAGTCATCCGGGTCCTCCCGTGGTCGCCTTTCAAAATGTCTAGGTTGGCGGGGCCTCTCATACTCACGGTGGAAGTCATCCTCAAGGTCCTCCCTATCAAGTTCAACTGGTGGAGGGGGTGCCCTTTGGGCATGGTTCCTAGGTGGGGCCCTAGCTTCATCGAGTCTCTCTAGGCGGGTGGAAATCCCAGTCATTTTCTCCGAGAGGGCTTGAATGGCAGCCTCAAGTCGATCCATTGGAGCTTGGGGAGCCTCCCTAGGGATGTTTGGGTAACCTTGGGGAATGGGATTCATGGTGGAACCGAGGTAGAGGGGTCGGCTCGGTACATGGTACCACTACGGGTGGACATGCACACGGATGATGTAAATGCAAAGACCCTAGGACCTAGGCTTGTAGAGACAAGTCTAGAACTTGCTCTGATACCACTTGATGTGACATAAATAATGCAGCAAGCAAAAGACCTTTGGACTTTATTCGCAACAATCAACAAGGTTGAGAGCAACTTGAGAGTCGCCGTTACACCGCACTCACCCGTTTCCCGCGGTGACTCGATGATGCTGAGCCGAGGTAGTGGAGAAAGCCCCTGGCTGGTTAGAGGACCAGCACCACTAGAGTTAACCCTCCCGAAGATAGGAAGCCCACCAACAAGGGCAGCCGGGTGCCTTGGGGCACTAGGACACTCTTCTCACTAAGGCCACGGTGACCACACAAGGTGGTGGTTCCGGGATCGGGCACTCGCTCACCAACCAGCGAATAAGTTTTACAGATATTAAATGAACAAGAGTAAAGAGAAAGGGTAGAGCTCACCTGGTTGGTTTGAAGAAACCAACCCCGAACGGAGACGAGGGCGAGCGGGGAAGTGTGGTTCCCCGCACATTGCGCCGATGAAGCTTGAGCTGTTTATTACAAACACTACTCCTCACACAGGAGGGTTGGACTAGGGGTGGGGAAGTAAAGTTTACATGTAAACACTACCTCCACGTAGGGAGGGGCGCTAAGCCGGCCAGGCGGGAGGGGAAACTCGCCGAAATCGAGGGAGAGGAAGTCGACGTTGAATCTGCTCGCTTGCTGTGAGAGGCGATAGGAAGCCGCTGTTGCAACCGTATCTTCTACTCAGGAATTTTGCTGTCGACGAGACCAGGGGGAAATTCTTTGTAACAGGAACTAGGACACCTCTGAATTTTAATGAATTCTTCTGATGTCGTCGCTGGCCACGGCGGAGGTTCGAACAGGGCGATGGGACTTGGGGTTGACAGCTTCTGTTTTGATGCAGCAGGTTGCAGAGATTGCTCCGGTGGCTCCCGGACCCCAAATCATGAACCGTCAGGGTTTCTGGAACCGTGGACAATCCCTCTGCACTGCAAAACTGACGGGGAAGCCGTCCGATGTCGGGGTGGATTGGGGGATGCCAATGAGTGGGGGCTGGTCGCTGCAGACTGGGGGAGGCAGACCCGCGACTGAAGGGGAAAAATCAGAACGTTGGCTCCCGGATGCCGACTGGGGTTCCGCTTCTTGCTTCTGGTCGGGGACAGGTGGAGGAAGATCTTTGAAGAAAGGCCCGTAGTGTGAATCCTCCACGGTTAGTCGTGGTGCAGTGACGAACCGGGTTGCAGACTCTGACCACAGCGGCTACCAGATACGAACAGTGGATTGCAAAAGTTGTCCCGGCCGCTCCCGGATGCCAAATCTCGAACCGTTGGAGTTTCTGGAACCGTGGACAATCCCTCTGCGCTGAAAAACTGACGGGGAAGCCGTCCGATGTCGGGGTGGATTGCGGGATGCCGTTGAGTGGAGGCAGGTCACTGCCACCTGTGGGAGACAGACCCGACCAGCCGAGGAAGAAAGACCAAAACTCTGACCTCTGGATGCCGAATGCACTTCTGCTTCTTGATCCAGAAAGAGGACTGGTGGAGGAAGATATTTGTAGAAGAACTCGCTGCTTGAATCTTTCACCGTCGGCCGTGGTGTAGCTTTGAACAGGGTTCAGGGACTCTGCTGACGGAGCTCTGCGCAGTCGGGGGAGATTGGTTCTCCCGGACGACCCCGAACTCGGAATGGTACGATTCTTCCTCGCCTGCGTAGGGGACTGGACGACCTTTCCAGCAATGTAAGATAGGCCTTCAGGTGTTGCCGTGGGGAACCGTGGTCGCCTCTGCAAGTCGTCCCTTCTTTCTGCTACCTGCAGATTGGGCAGATAGGAATCTAAAGTGGAAGAACTAAGTGGGATGGAGAGGGGGTGTTAGTGGTGGTGGGAGGTGGGTGATGGTGGAGGGGGAGGATGTGCTTAGGAGTGGTGGATGGGGAGGGGGAGACGCAGCTGGGAGAGGGGGTGAAGGAGGGGTCGGCCAAGGTGAGGGGGAGGGTTTGATGAGGATGGGTGCGCAGCAAGTAGGGGGAGGGCTTGGGTCGCACAAGGGCTATGAATGGGAGGGTGTGGGGAAGTGGAATAGTTGTGTGGGGGAGAGGGAAGGTTGTGTGGGGAAGAGGGAAGGTTGTCTTGGAGGTGGGGAAGGTGTATGGGGAGTAGGAGGGGTTGCTTGGGAAGTGGAGGGAATTGATGGAGTATTAAATGGCCTAGGGGAGGTGAAGGGTTGGAGGGTGAGGTGGCAGCTGAGGTGGCAGGGGAAGGGGGAGGTGAAAGGGCAGGTTCGCCCAAGGGAGAGAGAGAGAGAAGGGGGAAGAGAGAGAGAGGGGTTCGCCCCCTGGAGAGAGAGTGAGAGAGAATGAGAGAGCTAGAGAGAGAGGGAGGGTGCACTTATGCTCAAATATTCAAATATTCATTAACCTTAAAAAGAGGGATTGGGGTCCTATTTATAGGAAACCCACTATTACATATAAGTCCCTGACTCTTAACACACTAACAAATAACCAAGGAATGGGGGGGGTGAGCCCATGGGCCTAGCCCAAGGAAGTAGGCCCAATAGTAAGCACCCAAGCCCAATGAGACTCAACTTAGGGAAATGACATAATAACCTAGGTATAAGACTCAAATAAACGGCAAATTACATGATTATGACTCAAAATAAAGATAACAAGTGCACAAAAGATGATCCTCAAGGTGCTGCAGTGAGCGGTGAAGTGATGGAGCTCAGGACTGGATCTCGTCGGAGGGGAGGGAGGTCCCGAGCCAGAGGGAATCGTAAGTGATGCCCTCATCAAATATGAAGGTTCATGAAGACTTCACCATGGTTCCTTCCCCCCCCTTCGGGCCTTGCACGGTTCCTCCTGAACATCGAGCACACTCGACGCTCGGGAGTAGGGGGCTAGTGAGGAAGGGAAAATTTGCCAGGCCAAGCACGGCCCGATAATGCCATACCCGACATGGCCCAATAACCCCAAGCCCATGGCAGTGTACCCAGGCCAGTCATGGCCCCGTAAGCGCAACCCAACCAAGGCCCATGAAGGCTTCTCCAGCCCAAAAAAGATTCTCCAAATCCTCGAGCAAAATCTTCACGAGCGTGGATCTTGGACGCCGCAAGACTCGCCAACGTGTGAACGTTGAAGCTTGCATCACAGAACTTTCCACGATGAAAGGCCGAGTCATGCCCATGTCGCCGAGATGCCCCCTACGAGCGACCAAGAGGGTGACGGGACATCCTCGTGATCAAGTAGGACACCACTCCACGGATGACGCCATTACTAAGTCAGAGACATGCCACTACCTCCTGTATAAATAGATCCCCAGTGGGACCTAGAGAGGGACATGTAGCTACGTAGACTCACAGGCACATTAAGAGACTTTCTTCAACAAGAGAGAGAGATCCCTTTACTGTGCCACTCTTCCTGTCTCTTCGAATATTCACTGCCTACTCCAAGCACCCTCCGAGCACTCTCCCGACTCCAGGCTACCTTCTCTCCTTCCTTCACTTACTCCCTCTTCTGGCTCTCCCTTACTGGATTGTTCTGACTTAGACATCGGAGGGTTATCCCCTAGGATCACTCCCCGGGCTCCTTCTAGCAATTCTCTCTAGTGCCTGCAAGTTTCTTCAGGGTCGCCAGATGCTCTTTCCCATCAAATAAATCTCAAAGGTGTAGTACAAGACGAAGGGGAGACTTTTTAGCCTCTATAGGGAGGAATTAAGATAAGATGAATCAAGGGTGGACCCAACATATACTCCTTTTAGCCTAGTCTTATATCGCTTCTTCTTGGCAGACATTTTTCTATAATATGGCAGTTTCACCTTCACGTTAGCAATTTGGCTTCTTGGCTTTAGGGACCTCCTTAATAATGGGTCCAACGAGCAGATGGCCTAGCTTGTCTTTGACAAATCGGCTTGGTTGGTGCAACTGCTGCCCCTAGGCTTTCACTTGATAGACTTTTAATGTCAATGACGTCCCTTAAACATTCATGGATAAACAGTAATTCCCCTGGTAAATAAGTAGGGAAATCATTGGGGAACTCCGCTTGCGGTGTGGGATTCTTGATGTAACACAGCTTCTTTGGAAATTCCCCTAATGTATAACCAATGCTAACCCATGGGGGTTCCTCCTTCGGCATGAGAAGCTTAAGTGTGCCTGGTAGTAGAGTTGCCTGCCCCTTGAGTGAAAGTCCCAACGGAGATGAAACAGTCTTGGCATGATCGAAGAGCTTCCATCCAAGATTGTGCTATCTTGCCTTTGAACATTGAATTCAATATAGCCTTAGCAGCACTGTGTGTGAGTATCATATTTGTAGGGCACCCCTTCTTAGGACCAGCCATTTGAAGTATAAGAGAGTGAGGAGTAATGTTAGCTTTGATCGTGGTTTTATTGATAATCAATGTAATGACCAGTGGCCTCGCTGTTGCTCTGACTGGCACCAATTCTTGAGAGCCCTTCATGGTCATCATCATTGGTGATGGAGGCTTCACTTCTTCAAATATCCCCTTGACAATGACAAAGACTGGCATGCGGCTGAGGTAACCAAGAGGGTCAAAATATATGACCGACATTGGGTCTTCTTTGCTTGAAATACTTTTCTCTCGGGAATCAGTCTTGGAATGTATATTCATAAGCATACACCCGCTCTAAGGGGTGGTAATGGAATGTGAGGTGAAAGTGGTAGGCTCAATGGACAATGGAGGTTGAGTGGGCATGGTAGGCGTTATTGGATGAATGATGGGGATAGGTTCGGGTACAACGATCTTTTCCCCTTGCTCGGGAGTAGACGTGGTTGGCTTGAGCGTAAAAGTGGGTGGAACTTAATTGCTTAGGCTCAGCCATGGGAGCGGGTAAAGGGTTAAGTGGTGGTAGGATTGGCATAGTGGAAGTGGTTGGTTTGAATGGCGATATGGCACTTGATGGAGGTGAAGGTCTAGCGGTGGGAGGATTGATAAAGGCAGAAGGTGTAATGGGTGGATGACAAATAGAGGTAGAGGGTATGACAGATGGAGGATGGAGGATGGTAGGTTTGATGGAGGTAAACGGTGTAGGAGATAAATAGTAGGGGATAGGGTTGGTTGGTGGAGGAGAGGTTTTTGATGATGCAGGGTTAGGAGTAACAGGTTGCGGTGAAGGCCGACGGTGCGCCGATGTGAGTCGTTAAAGTATCAGCTCATCATCGTAGCACCACGTGGTTTAATTAGGAGATGGGAATGATGTTGATAGTGCTGGCCTGAGCAAGGGGTTGTGGTTGTAGAGGAGGAGGTTGTTGTTGGTGTAATGGCTGAACGGGCCTTGGAGTAGGTGCAACATGTAGCATTGAAGTACTAGCTGGCCTAGATGCATTATAATAAATTCTAAGTGGACGCCGAGGTAGATGCATATTGGGTGGTGGAGTGTGGCGATGTGGGTTAGCGGGCTGATTTTGTGGATATGAAGGCGGTGGACTATGGGAATATGGGGATGATGTGTAATGGTTAGGTGGTTGGTGGACGGCATCCACTTGCTCATCTATTTCAGATATTGCTAAGCCAGCTTGTTCCAATGCATTTATTATGGGAGAGTCATGTAATTGGACCTGAATACAATGGGCTCTTTCATAAAGTTCTTCCATCGTGTCAACTTTGTTCATGGCCAAAATATGTCAGAATCTGGATGTGGAGTTAGAAATAATCATCTTGACCTGCTCAGACTCTGATAATGCATCTCTTAACCTCTCGGCCATTGACCTCCATCTATTAGCATATTGAATGAAATTCTCATCATGCCTTATTCTCTCGGCCACTAAATCAGCTATAGAGAGAGATGGGCCGACTCGATCCATGTACCTTTGGAGGAATTTTATCTTTACAATATCAAAGTTTGTAGCTTCACTTGGTTCTAAAGAATAAAACCACTCCAAAGCAAGGCTGTCCAAAGATTTTCCGAATAAGTAACCCAAGGCTCTCCTATCATTTTGCCAATATGGGGATTCATACATAAAGTCATTGACATGAACGAAGGGGTTTCCCATTCCATTATACAGACAGTACTTGGGCACTTGTGAGGGAGTTATATAACATGCTGGAGAGGATGGCATGGAGTTTGCCGGGACGTCTTGTGTATCTACCACCTTCTTTGTCAACTCTCTACATTGCTCCTCCATTTGATTAACCTTGTTGAGGAGGGCCTGAGTGAAGGGGCCAACTTGAGAAGTGGAAGGTTGACCTTGAGATCTCTGTGAGGCTTAAGAAGGAGGCCTCGAATGAGAGGAGTGATGTGGATTACAGAAAAGATGTACAACCAGGCCCATGGGTCGCAAAGGATAATGAGAAGAGGGTGGTCGGCCCGCTAGACTTTTGGAGGAAAGTACAGGATGGCCATACATGATTTGGGCTAGATTTTAAGGAGGAGGGGGATTGGGATGAAGATTCAAATGGGCAGCTAAGGTAGCCCATACAAAAGAAAGATCAGTAGGAGGTGATGATTCCCCAGGAGTAGCCTATGCATGAGAGGGATCATGAATTTGAGTAGTGTACATGGCATGAACATAATCATATGAAGTGGATGCATGATGATGACTCTCATGGGAATGGTGATGAGAGGCATAAGATTGAGGACTATATGATGAATCGGATTGATTATCCTCATTAATGTTATAAGCATAATTGGACATTCTACCAAAATGCAACATCATGTAAATCATACAATATGGCTTTTCACATGTTTTTTTATAAACGAGACCAAGAGATACATATTGGGGAATGCACGATGTGTGCTAATTCCGCTAATAGTATCCGGCCCTAATTTTAGTGATACCAACGCAAACAATTACAAATTATACCACGGGGCATACCCCTGAGTAAGAACCAAAAAGAAGAGAAAGAAAGAAACAATGATCCATAAGTGTCTCATCTCCTCCAGCTAGGAAGACCAGCTGCATCCACTGTGGCACATCCACGAGCTCTGCTTGGAAGTTCTTTCCAGCTTCTATAATCCTTATTGGTTCTGTTGAAGCAAGCTAGAGATGCTAACACATGCGCTACCGAATTATCCTCTCTATATATGTGCTGGATATTCCATCCATACCTTGTAATTGTATCTCTTATTTCATCCCACCATTTACAAATCCTCCACGGAGGCTTGTCACTGGATTGAATCAATGAGATAAGGGCCTTGGAGTCAGAATATATCACGGCTACAGGAAGCCCACTCTTAACCAGAATTCTAAGGCCATCTAGTAATGCTCTAGCCTCAGCCACCATATTGCTTCCCACACATAATTTGCAAAGATTAACACACAATTGGGATGATCACACTTGGTTTTATGATTCCTTGTATGAGGTAAATGATTGTTTACTAAATAAAGTCACTCAATATGGGTGAGATCCTAATTTCAATATGGTCAAAACTCTAGGGCCAACTAGGATCTCACAATCTCACCATGTACGTTAGCTAACTCGGGGTGCTTTGATGGTACAACCGGCTCAGCATCCGTGTGGGAATCCACGACTCACGGGGACTTACGGAGACCCCTTAATGAGTCCCCTTGTCAAGCACAAAGAATATGTGACTGAGAGAGATAGACTCACCAAGAGAAGGGGTATAAACTAATGGGATAAAAATGAATAGTCCTATGCGCACCGGAGTGCATGTAAAGTCTAGCCTAAATCCAAAATACAAGATAAAAAAAATTGATAGCACATAAATACAAGATAATCTACAGGCAATGTATAGGATGCAACATAGAGGAATCAACCAAAAACCCGAAAAAAATAGAACAGGAAGCTCTCGGGTTGGGGACTTACCTGAATGCAATGGTCTTAAGGGACGCGTCCAGAACGCAGTCACTGGGTCGATCGCATTCAACCAGGGAGTTAAAATTGTAGACAATAAATAGGAAAACACGGCAAACAGAGAAAATAACAGAAAATAGATGGGACAAAGAACACGGCGTACCCAGAGGACGCGTTTAGTCAGGGAACTAAAAAACATATAGCAAAGTAAACGAAAAAAACATGGACAAAAAACTATGACCTGAATGTAGTTTCTACAGGGGCTACGTTCACATGAATGCGGTTCCTGTACACGTCGTGTTTAAGATAGGAACCCAAAATAGACATAAAATTAAACGAAACAAATTACAAAAAATAAACTAAAGATCACACGCACATTAATCAATGCAGGTAGATAGAAAACTAACGTGATGGGCACCATGGGTCCCATCGTGATTGCCAAAAGATATAGATATAAAAATATACCAACAATCCAAATAATATTAAATGTTATGTGTATCCAATCATAATTACACTAAATACATATGACGATAAAAGGATAGACAAGTGAAGATCGTGATCGCCACCGAGGGCTAATAGTTTGACAAATATAATATGAAAGTTATAGG
Organism: Amorphophallus konjac; assembly: GCA_022559845.1. Lineage (NCBI taxonomy): Eukaryota > Viridiplantae > Streptophyta > Magnoliopsida > Alismatales > Araceae > Amorphophallus > Amorphophallus konjac. The sequence continues at coordinate 74,471,735 of CM040123.1, read as the reverse complement.
AGCATGCTACTTACCTCAAAAAGAAGATAACAGGAACGCAGTTGTCTAGGTGTGAGCATTCAGAATGCGGCTAGTATGGTGGACGTGTTCTTTAGGATGTAGTCTCTGTGGATGACGCGTTCAATCAATAGCGCCAGATCTTGTGAATTCTTTCCTTCCTCGCTCCAAGACCAGTCAAAGAGCAAGGGCCTCACGTAGTCTTCTACCTAGACCTACGAAAGAGACAACAAAAATAGGAAAAAATCCCGTTAAACTTTGATTAAATGTAGAATCTATCTCTATGTTGGTATGAACATGCAATTAGAGGGCTGCATTACCTAGGGGTTTTGATTTTTAAACCCCTATGGAGGGCAAAATTTTGGTTTGGGTGTATGTGTATGATTAGTAAAACATGATTCTAAAAATCATATGCGATGCTATGCAAACATAGGAGAGAAACAATGGAAGAACAATGAAGAACAAGTAGACTAAAGTAGAAGATGCCCTAGGCTAACTCCCTGGTCAAAGATGGGCGAAGCAAAGGGTCCCCAGAGTAGCATGGCTTTGCCCCTTCCTCCGTAGTTGCATTTCCTTAAACCCTAGGCCGAGGGGTTGAATTTAGAGGAAAAATCCTAGTTCGTGGAAGGAGAAAAACCCTAAATTTGGCGGCTTTATTTGAGTTAATCATTTCCTACATTGAAGAGGAGGAATCCTAGCATGATTAGGGAACTGTCACAATTGAATCGAACGCTAGAAATTTTCTTAAGATGGACTCTAGGGAGATTACGATCAGAGGAATGGGTTTCGGTGGGACTAGGTTTCCTCTGAGATCGCGGTCTACATAGTGACCATGATCATCAAGAATGTGGTCACACAATACACCCTGTTCATCAAAATTCAGTCAAAACTCAATTTAAAATTTGAATGAATGCAACCTATGTGATGACCATGACCTGATAGGAACACAGTCGTACGATAGGCTACGTTTAGGTCGAGTTGACCAAAATGTGGATTTGGCCTCCAAGGTAAGTAAATTGGACTTTTAGGGCTTGGAATAGATAAAATGGGTTCACAATGGGCTAGAGGTTCAATCCTATAATGACCAATTCGGGGCGTTATCAATAAGAACAAAAGCATGGCTCAGCTCGTGGGTCGAAAATGGGTGTCTACAACTGATAGTTTTGTAAATTAAGTTACAGACAATATTTTACATTTCTAAGAGCAATAGGACATGTTGTTAGTCATATTTTTATAAATTTCAAAAATATTTGGTTTTAGTCTACATTGCAAAACTTAAAGTTCTATACGGGGATAATATGGGTTATTACTTGAACAGTTATATATATTTTAAATTGTTCATTGGTCTTTTAAAGGACTAAGGTGAGAAATAATGTGTAAAACTATATGAGAAATTAAGTGATACTTGGCATTATTCTTATAGAATTGAGGGAACATTTAGTATTCTAAGTGTGTAAGTAGTCCACCAAAGTGACCTTATGTATAAACAATAATATGGTCTCTTGAGATAATTGAATGACATCATAAAGTTGTGCTCATACATATTATTATAATCCTCATTGTCATCATGTAGAGATATTTAAGGAGATTCCATTGAGTCATTAATCTCATTTGTGTATAGAATTAGCTATCTCCATATTTTGTGGATGATAATATTTTAGTTTAGTCCTTCTATTACACTTATTTTTTTCAAATATCATTTCTTAAGATAAGAGATTTTTTATTTTCCAATTTTGTTAGGATATCCACCAAAGTGGACCTAGGTCTAGAAAATAAATTAAGTTCTCTTAGGTAAATATGATGCACATTAGAGGACCTCGAGTGGCTCGGTGGGAAAGGTCCTCCTTTTTCATAGGAGGGACCCAAGATCGGGGGGGGGGGGGGGGGGGGGGGGGGGGGGGCTTACCCGGCTCACATTTAATCCTCGAGGGATGTGAGCCCGGGGTTTTATGGCGACGGTACAAAAAAAGAGGTGGCAAGATGCGTAGGGTAAGACTCAAACTCGGGTGGCTCAATAATCGCTCAGCTCTGCGTACCACTCTGCTAGATTCCCCGTTATCAAAAAAAAATATGATGCACATTAAGATATTTGACGTCTTAAGATATAGGAATTTTATGTTTAGGTTTGTTACCAAAGTGGCCCTTCACATTAGATATTCTGATATATCCATTATGGAATTGAGTGATGTCAAATAGTGTGCTACACATAATGATTGTTTTGATGTTATTTATTAAGAGATTGAGAATTTTATATTTCCATAATTTAAAAGGTCTTGAGATAATTGTGAAGCGCTTTCTGTAAGCCTCATAAGGCATAAGTCTTAAGGCACAACCAGGCATAAGCCTTAATAGACTAAGAAACTAATTTTAAAACCTTAAAAAGGTTAAAAATAATATTGATTTTCATATGTTAATGCTATATCAACTCAATGATAGATTCATGTTATTTCAAAAGTATTAAATTATGAACCATTTGCCTAGTGTAGTTGGTTCGCCACCTTTCCCCATGTGGGAGAGGACCCGATCGAGTTCGAACCGATTATCCCCTCCCTATTAAAAAAAGTATCTATCGAGAAAAAAAGTATTTAATTATGTTTTAAGACAACAAAAGAAACATAAATTTTGAGTCTACCCTACAACACCTCATTAATTACATCACCTTCTCAAGTGATACACAAGTCTCAAGTAAATGCCTTGAAGTGGTGAAGGTGGTAAGACGTACCACCTTAATTAAAAAAAGTGGTAAGCCTCAAGTAAGGCATGAGATGTATGTCTCAAGATGTTTTTGTAGTGCTTCACCTTGAGGCTTAAGTCTTAGTGCCTTGAATAATATTGATTTCTAGTTACTTAGGTTTGTCACCAAGTGGTCCTAAACAAGACGATTGAAAAAATTTACTATTAAATAGTTAAATGACATCAATACAAGTACATGTGGTTTATTTGACATCATCATAGAGATTGATTAAAAGTTTTGAGTTCTAAAGTACTTAGGTAGTCCACCAAAGTGACCTTAAGTATTAAGAATGATAAAAAAATTCCCATTAAGATTTGAATGATATCATCATTGTGTTTGTATTTTTGAAATGAATTACACTTACTCCCAAAAGAGTGCTTCATGTTCATGATACGAGCATGATGTAGTAGTATTAGTGCGTACATTGACTCTTGAGAAACTTATGTTCCCAAAGGTATGAACTTCTCATGACATCAATTTGAATATTTATGCTAGATCCATCATACAATCGAGCATTAATTTAGGGGAGGAAGTAGGCTACTAACATATTATGATTTTCACCCAAAGAAAAGATCATAATGTTGTAACCGGTCTATTTATACCAAAGTGATAGATAATTAATTTTAAGATTCACTTTGGATTAAAGTGAAAGTCTCATATATTGTTTGCATTTGTCCATATATGTGAGCATTTAAGTTCACTGCTTCTTTTATGAATGCACCATGAGTTCTATGCCTTATTTTGGTAGGGCAAATTTCATTGAGTTATTTGATAAGTGAAAGAGATATAACTATTTGTGTCTATTTAGCTATGTAAGACACAACATTCAGTGGTCTATCCCATTAAGGTAGTCCTTATGAAATTATAAAGTTATTTGAAGACAACATTAATATTTTTATAGAAGTCTCAATTTGATTTCATTAAAACACATAATAGATCTAGCTAGAAGCACATTTAGTCTACAATGTTCAAAGGCCAAATAAATTCGTGAGAGTCAAATTAAGCTCTCTTGACTCCAAAGAGATTTATTCAGTGCATGAACATTAAGATTCAAATACTCTGACATTCATAGTCTCTTTCTCCCCATTCAATTGCACATGATGATATTTCAATGATGTGGAAGATCTTGGAAGTTTACTTCTGAGATACTTTAGAATTATTCTAATGACTATTCTCAAGAATAGTATTTTAAAATAACAATTCATGAAGCATTTTATAGGAAAAGTCATTGACGAGGGAGATATAAAGAGTGAATATTTGATTGATTGACATAAGTCCATTAAGATAGAGTCAAAACTCTTAGATAATGTCACATCAATGCTTGATATTCACTCAAATGAAAGTACTTGGCCATAATATAAGTTCTTCTATTCAATTTTCAGAAGTTCTCATTTAAGATGGTCATGTTTGTGAGACTATACTTAGGAGACGTATATGAATATCCTGTAATTTTATGTATTTGAAAATGTAACATTTGACATGTATTTGGTGAACTTAAGTAAGCTAGGCCACTCATTATTTATTAATTTTTAAAGAAGAAATTATGATCTTCAAGTTTCAAGAAACTACAAGGACTTGTACATATCTGGAGGTCAGTGGGAGTAAGTTCACCTTCAGTTATCATGTACGTCATTAATATTTCTTTGTTTGTTACATGAAACATAGAGACTATTTCTTAATAATGCTTTAAGATGTAAAGAGATAAGCACTTGACAGTGTGTTGTGTTTTCCTCATGCATTCTATATCATTGAAATTTCTGAAAGATTTATGCATCTAGATAAAGTGATTAATTGAATGATTGTAGTGTCTTGATTGAGTTCTAAAGTTGGAAACCTTATTGTACTTGATGTGTATACTTAAAGTACTTGGAATACTCATATGTTGAGTAAGCGGCTCCCACTATTTAAAAGGCATTGTTACTTGTATGCTTACATATACGGTCATTTAGTGATTATCAGTTATACAAATATGAACTATGGTAGTTGTCTATAAGTAAGAAAGTCCACTTATGTTATCGACCAAAAGTACTAATTGTTGGTGCAATAGAAGTATTATCGAGACTTTTATCATGGTAACCGATTTTATAGTTATTTGAGGCTAATAAGCAGGCCATTTAGACATGGAATTGATCATCACTCTACTATTTATGAACTTCACTTTCACGATCATTCTGATATAGTTTCTCCTCTTGGACAATAACGTCCAAAGATAATAGAGCTTTGGATATGAGAGTTGTCTTAGAGAGAGCGAATAATCATCTAGTGTTTATAGCACATGTTATGAAAGAATATTAGGTAAATAGTATTTTAAGTAGTCAACAATAGGTTATGTGCAACCTAATAAAGGATCTTTTTAGTTCTTTAAATGTGGAATGACACATTTAGTTGTGCTTATATCTGATCAAATTCAGTGATGATGATTCTTTAGATCTACTTATTCCATGAAGATGGATTACAGTTGACATAATGTGGTGACTAGCAAACAAACATAAGGTTTGGTTTGTTTGCAGTGCCATATTCAGTGTCCAATTGTGATGAGTTAGTGACATCATATAGTATATGGAAGGTGGTGTATGACTGAATACATTTACCACCATGACTCATGTCATTTGATTTTTCACAAATTAGACTTGTATACCATATTGACTAGAGGAGCGTGTGGTTTTCCATTTTATATCGCGCATGCATATATTGAGTTTCTATTTTAGGTGCAACCCAATGGAATCAAAAAAATTTAATATTATTTCAACTATATTATATTATAGATATGTATGATTTTAAAAGAAAATTTTGATGTGATTGTGATAAGATAGACCAAATGAGAGAATGTTAATTTTTTACTCAATTAGTGGTCCACTTATCACTATTATTGGGCCGCACAACACACTTAAGTTTAGTCGACGATATATGGTTAATGGGCCTAACCCATATGTGGCACATGGGTTTCAGTTATGGGTAAGAACTATATTTGGTCAAAACCTTAGACTGGTCTCTCCTCTTTATAAATACTGATCTATGTCGCCGCATAGAGGACACAAACAATTAGTGGCTTTATGGAGAGAGGAAACTAAAGAGATGTTAGAAGGGTTATGTGCATCTACTTCCGGAATCAGCTTAACTTCGTAGTCGATCTTATCTGCATCGTCTTCCTCGTGTGTGTGTGTGTGTGTGTAGATACAGCTTCCGCTTCAAGTACATACTCCAATATTACCTATACCACCTCAATAGGTGGGTTTCGTTAACTCCTTTTGTCCCCAAATCAAAAGTGGGTTAAATGAGAGATTGTTGACCCAATTAACCTAATCTAGATTGCCCTAACTCTCTACCACGGGTTTTAGAAGATTAGAACTACTTTTTTGGGACTCATGTGATTGCACAAATTAGCTCACAAGGGATGTAAGGTATTCCTATATATATATAATTGGTCAAATTGTGTTACAAAGGTAATTTTGTATATAATTGATTTAGAGTATTTACACAAACTTGTGTCTAGAAGAATTATTTGGTCAACTTTATTTGCAAAGAGGGTATATATGTTAGAACCCTGCCTTCCAACATAGTCTTGGTCATGCAGATGGGCCAAGTCGATCATCGCGAGGATTTACAACGCAAAATTCCGGTCCTCACAAGTTGGTCCATCCACCATTTACAAGAGACCATTTTCGTGAGCATAAAGCCAAACAGCTAATTGACTTGCCTTGTAAGAGAGAGAATGGAAGACGAGACCCACAAGCTAACCCTGGTTGCTAATTAACACCTCGTTCGATAGCCGTCTGATCTAACAGCGTGACACACACACACACTCGTATGTATCCTTCCTATTGATATTAGGCCTTTGCGAAGGTTAGACTTTAGGAATTCTTACATGGGTGGTCTCACTACCCTGTTGTCTCATGCAAGGGGCACTGTGGCAGACCCGATGAAGGTGGGAAGACTTTCTTGTACACAAAAAATAAAATAAAATAAAACTAGCGAAACCCGAAGAGAAAAATGGTAAAATCCAAACACAAGGCAAGGGGAGACCCACATCAGAAAAGGGAGAGTTGGGTACATAGAAGAACGGCACAGGATGGAAGGTGGGACGGAGGAGGATAAATAGTGCGGTCGCGTACGCAAAGAAAGCCTACGGTTTTAATTCTTATTTATGGCCCCTCTCTCCATTGCGGGACCTGCCTCGTCAAGGTGCCATTAAGGTGCGTAGATGAGTGGGTAGGCTGGGTTTTCACACGTCGCCTTGAAGCCAACTCCTCCACCGGAGAACTCCTCCCAGCCCCCACTCCCCCCTCCCCGCCGGTGGTGCAACGACTCGCAAAAAGCGAGCGAGCTAGAGAAGTTTCTGCTGTCGACACAGATTGTGCTGTTGCTGCTGCTGCTGCTGCTGCTGCTGCTGCCGCTGCCTCCTGTGCGTTGATGGCGATGCTTCTTCTCTCTCTCTCTGCCCACATCGTCGTCATCATCACATCTAGCTAGTGCAGTAAAAGAGGGTGTGGTGGGTTGTGTATCGAAAGGTCTCCGTAAGTTGCAGGAGTGAAGAGAGATAGAGAGACAGGGTGGGGGGTGGGGCGAAAGGGCCGGGACGGGGAAGTGTCCTTTTCTATACCCATGGGATTATTAAGGGCGTGCACTGAATGGTGAGCCCCCCCCCCCCCCCCCTTTCCTCTTGGCGTGGTGGCGATGTTAATAGCAATGGAGGCCTGAGAGGAATCCCCCCCTCCCTCAGGTGGGTGTCTGGTTTCCCGGCACTGAAAGATATGGAGGCAGCTGCGGGAAGGAGCTGGCGGAGGAGAAGACAAACCGGTGACTGTTGGTGGTGCTGGCCGCGCCCTTCCATGCTCGCCCTCCCTCTCCTGCTCCTCGTCGCCCTCCTCGGCGGTGCCGGTGGCGGTGTCTCCGCGCTTAACGACACGTACGGCCGGCAAGTCGGGACCCTCAAGCTGGCGAGGATACATAGACACCTGGCCAGGATCAACAAGCCCGCTGTGAGGTCGATCCAGGTGAGTCAACGACGCGGAACATGAGCACGTCCCCAAAAGGGTCCTTCTTCTTCTCCTTCTACCATTGCTTCTTCATTGGTCTAATCCTTCTGGTGGCTCTGTGCAGAGCCCAGATGGGGACGTCATCGACTGCGTCCACAGGCACAACCAACCGGCTCTAGACCACCCACTGCTCAAGGATCACAAAATCCAGGTGGGAAGCATTGGGCTCTCCTCTCGGCGAAAACCCGGTTGTTTCTTCTTGTGTTCTTCCTTCTAATTCATGCAGTTCTGCTAATGGTATGTATCAGAGAGTGCCCCCGCCGCGCCCCAGTTGGAAGCCCGACCGGGGGCCGAAGAACTACAGCGACGGGAGCGCCGGGCCCAGGGGCGCCTGGCAGGCGTGGCACCACGTCGGGCACTGCCCCAAGGGGACGGTGCCCATCAGGAGGAACACCGTGGGCGACGTGCTCCGGGCCAAGTCGCTGTACCACTACGGCAAGAAGCAGCGCAGGCTGCCCCTCGCCAGGAACGTGGAGGCACCGGACGTGGTCAGCGGCAACGGACATGAGGTACCCTGCTCTGTTTCCGGATCTACCTCCACGCCGGCTGCAGGCCTCTTCCTTACTTGTTTTCCGCTTTGTTCCCCAACAATTCGCCTTCCACAGACTTGGAGTGGGAGGGATATTTGTGCAAATGGGTGCCCATAGACAGAACCCATACATCTTGTTTCCATACGCTTGTTTCTTGTACGAACCCTCTTCCTGAAGGCAACAGGGAAGAAGCCTATTTGATCAACTGGCAAATGCCAACAAACGTTCAAATTCCCCCCCCCCCTCTGTACGCATTAGTTCTCAAGCCACTCCTGCTTTGGTGTTTTTTCTCCCTTGGCGAGTTAATAGTAGTAGTCAGCTTCATCTCCTTTATGGGTTGTTTTATCTTCTCTCCTCTGTTTTGTCCCTCCTCCTCCTCCTCCTCCTCCTCCTCCGTTGACTACTCAAAGCAACAAAAGATGAGATGGCACGCGGGAGCATGAAGACGGGAGGGAAGAACATGATCATATGTCTTTTTTTCGTTCTTTTCTCTCTTTTACTGTTACATCTTTACTTTCTCATGCGCTTCTTGTTGATTTGATACTTTATATTCTTTTTTTTCTAAATAGTAAAAACCAGGTCTATTCCTAACGTTGAAAGTTGTATGTCATAAATTTTCCATAAAGAAAACGTGCATTGAATGAGCTGAATGTGCTCACCAGGAGGTAGAAGAGGACGGCAAGAAGCAATGATGTCCACATTTAATTTTTAAGCTGTTTGATGCACATTAATGGGTTTTGATCTGGCTAGGTAGCACGCCACATGCAGGATACATGCACACCCCCCCTTCACCCATAACATATGGGCTACCGTGAAAAGCTTACAATAACCACGAGCAATTAAACAAATGACTTATATTTATGGCGTGCGTGGCAACCACTTGGAATGATGATTTAGATTTTTAACTAGTTAACTAAGATTAATTGACTCGTAAATGGGTTATGCTTCTTGCTTTGTTCATGGCGCTGTACGTTATAAGACGTTGCAGTACTATTGCTCATGATTTCGTTTATTGCAGCATGCGATCGCCTACACGGGGACATCACAAGAGGTCTACGGTGCCAGGGCGACGATCAACGTGTGGGATCCATCGATCCAAGGGTCGAACGAGTTCAGCCTCTCCCAAATCTGGGTCCTCTCGGGATCGTTCGACGGCTCGGATCTCAACAGCATTGAAGCCGGCTGGCAGGTACTCCTTTTTAATTCCCCATCTTCCCCCACCACCACTACCCAACACTCCTGTCCCTGGACGCACCAACGAGCCAATAAAAATTTTCGACGCATTTAATGGCACCTTGTGGGGATGAACCGGAGAAGAAGAAGCTCCATTTTTTTAAATGGGTGAAATCTAGTAACTTGGGTAGCAGTTCGGGGCTGACCTCTTAGTATTAGGTTCCATATATTATAATGATTGTTATGTATTCTATAATGTACAGTTAGCTACTCATGGGCCTCATGGCCATGGAACCAAATTAGATAATCAAACCTACACTTGGCATCAGGATCATTAATAATTTAACATCTATCCTATTGCAGTTTACCAATGTGCATGCCATTCATGGCATTCTTTTAGAAGAGAGAGAGTGTGTGTGTGTGTGTACATGTACATGATCAGGACATATGCTTCAGAACAATGCATTCAAGACATGGTCCACCCCCTCCGGGACGAGCCGTTGCCTCGAAGTTGCACCGGTGCGTACGTCCCCCCCCCCCCTCTCTAGCGGGGGTCATCAATGGAAACGCCCGGCACCTCGTCAAGGCTGTCGGTGGGGGCCGGCAAGCAAGGGTAACACATGCACTTTTATGATGGCACCCCCGTCGCCGGCGGCTACGTCGGAGGCAGAGATTAATTAGGGCGTGTCGTTGTCGCATCATGATTCATGAGACCCCGTGGTGCTCTTATCATGCTGTTCTTCAGATGGAGAACAGAATTATGTGATCCTCAGTATAAAAAAAATTAAAGAAGCCATGGATGCTAGTTTTCTCAAGCTTTTATGATAATTTAGTCTTCTGAAGCTTTATGTTTTTCTAGTCAGGTCAGCCCTGAGCTTTATGGAGACAGCAGGCCGAGGCTATTCACGTACTGGACAGTGAGTTCTCCTCTCTCTATCTTTGTCTCTTCCATATCTTCTTCCTCTTCCTCCTCCTCCTCGTAGTTAAACATCTGCAGGCAGGCGAGCCATGCATATGTTTGCTACATTTATGGCATATTAAGTGTCCAGAATTGTTGCCATTTCATCCAAATGGGAAGAATCTTAGGAGAGTGATCGGTTCCCATTTAACTGCGTGGAACAGTTGCAATATTATCCTACACACACACACAGAGAGAGAGAGAGAGAAGGGTCTTGGAGAGTGATCCGTTTTGCTTGCTATGTTTTCCTGCCTACAGAGCGATGCCTACCAGGCCACTGGCTGCTACAACCTGCTCTGCTCAGGCTTCGTGCAGACGAACAACAGGATAGCCATCGGGGCTGCAATATCCCCGGTGTCCGCCTACTCCGGCAGCCAATATGACATCACCATTCTCATCTGGAAGGTACGTACGCAGCGTTGAGAGCTCGATCAACCCCTTCTGTTTAGGTAGCCCAAAATTAAGCCGCATGGCCACGGTGACATGATCATGCAGGATCCGAAGCTGGGGAACTGGTGGATGGGGTTCGGGGACAACACGCTGGTGGGGTACTGGCCGGCGGAGCTCTTCACCCACCTGGCGGACCACGCGACCATGGTTGAGTGGGGCGGGGAGGTGGTGAACATGCGCCCCAACGGGGAGCACACGTCGACCCAGATGGGCTCCGGCCACTTCGCCGAGGACGGGTTCGGCCGGGCGAGCTACTTCCGCAACCTGGAGATCGTGGACGCCGACAACAGCCTGAGCTCCGCCGAGTCCATCTCCACCCTCGCCGAGAACACCAACTGCTACAACATCCGAAGTTCCTCCAACAGCGACTGGGGCACCTACTTCTACTTCGGCGGACCCGGGACCAACCCTAAGTGCCCATGAAACCCCAGCCCTCGTTGAAGACGATGATGCCAAGCTTGCTTTTGATAATTCTTTGCTGCCCTTTCAAAGTCTCCCTCCCTCCCTGGCTCCCTCCCTCCCAACTACACGTATTTTAATTATTCTACTGTAATACTACCCGGAAAAATGTCCTAGTTTTCTCATTGTTTTGGTCCCATGAGGTGGGCTTGAGAGCTTCCTTCCCTTCCCCCTCCCCCCCTTCTTGTCTGTGTTGTGTTGATGGGAACTTTGTTTTGAAAATCGAAGAGAAGGGTCGTACATATTCTTTTTTTTGGATACCATCAAATATTTCTTCTTCATCTGGATCACGGTCAGTGCAAGTAAATGCTTGTTACAGAACAGCTAGCCTTCTTAAGTTCTTTGGCGGCCGGACATATATACGGAAAACGATCTGTCAAACCATGAGTTCTCTCCTCCCTTCAAGTGAGCTGCATGTGCAACAAGGCACCAAACGGTCACATCTGTAAACTATGGGATGTCTATATATTCTCCATTGGACATGAGTAATTAAGTCCTTCCTCTGGACGCCCAAAGCAAAATGTTTTAGTGCGCGGTTAATAACACGAGTGAGAATAGAAATATTTTGATATACGAAGATGGTAAAAATACGTGAATCTCATTTAATTATTAAGAATTTATTTATTTTTAAAAATAATTTAAAAAGAATTTTTGATGAAAAGAGAAAAATTAATCCTTCGTGACTATCTCTCTATAAAATTTTGAGAATTAAATTTAAAAAAAATATACTAAATGCACTTGTATCTCTTAATGTTCGCTAATTTTTAACCTTCTAAAAATTAAAATTTATTTAAAAAAATGATACCCATCGCGCGTATTACAGCCTTCTTCGTTCGGATTCTGACCCTTTCTAAATATGTAACACGCAAAACAAGGCATCAAAGTGGCATCGCAGGCGCTGCCTCAAACCTCGTTTGTCTACTGCACTCTGCGTCGTGTCACTGCTCGATCGGTTAAACTTGCTCAGTACCAATGCTCAACTAGAGGCTATGCGTAAGATTAACTACTTTCTCTTCTTCTAAAAAGACCGCGGGCCCACGGTACTACATCGAAATCGTAAATAACAAAAAGGTTCACATACTCGAGTCTCTGGATCCTGTCATTATCCAGGAGGATCAGATTTCCACACTGCCCAGTGAGTAGAGGATCCGAACAGAGGCAGTACGTTCCCATGTGGTTAGCCTGTTTACTAGAGTCCGGTCACTTTAGGGCAGGATTTGCCATACCTGACCGGATCGGTAAGGCAGACTCTTACCATATCACAAAGAACGATATAGCTCCAAATGGGTTTTGAGTCATTTTAAAATTTTTACACAAAAAAAGAATTTTAATTAAGCTACTCTAACATAATCATTATGAGTTAGACCAATTACTCGTATCGTCCTAAAATAAATCTAAGTTGATCCATCCCAATGATACGACAAATTAATCTTATTTTAAGGTACTAAAGACGGAAGAGGATCCAAACGAAAATAGTACGTTCCCATGTGGTTAGCCCGTTTACTAGAGTTCGGTCACTTTAGGGCAGGATTTGCTCTACTTGACCGGATCGGTCCCATTAAGTTGGGTGGACTCTTACTATATTACAAGTAATCTAGTCATTGATGTAGTACCAAGTCAGTTCCAAGTCATTTTAAAATTTTAATATGAAAAAAGAAATATAATTGAGCGATTCTAGTCAAATCAACTCATATCATACTAGAATATATATATATATATATATATCTAAGTTGATATGTCCCAATCGTGCGACAAATCTTATGTTAGGGCACTAAAGACATAAGATCCACGTCTCCTTATATATAGCATTAATTTCCTACTTCCCTACCTCTCCTCTCCATGTAATTATTCTACTGCAGAACAGCTCTCCTAGGTACCCAAAAGTCCTCCATAAACTTAGGATTTCAGGAGAGAGAGAGAGAGAGCAGATCCTGTTAGACATATATTCAAGAGGACTCGCTGCAGTCACAAACTAATTCGGGCACTGATAAGCCAACTTATATCCTAGGACTGCTTCAGAGGAAGGATCAACTGCACTAGACCATGCTGCTCTTCTATTCAAGAAGTAGTTCTCTCTGGGCCCTGCAGTAATCAGGGAGTGTTTACACAGCAGGCCGGCATACATGAGCCGACGTTCACATGGTTCCTTGTTGTCCAGAAGTTACCGATGAAATAATGCTGTGGAGGATAGCTGGATCAGAAAATCTGCCGCAGGCGTTGTTGAAGGAAAACGACTTCTTCCTAATTTCGTTCGGGGTCATTTGTCATATTCTTAGGAGTAGTTGGTTTGTTGGCAGAAAATTCTATTGAAGGGATGTCAATAATCCGATGATACGTCTAAGTTCTAACCAAAGTGGGACACATCAAGAAAAAAAAAGAGCCAATTAATGATCTTCTAAAATTAGGTCAAATGAAACGGTGAAGCTATTAAACGACACATTGAATGGGGCGAAGCAAATGTCCTTTCTTCCATATTTGCCAACTAAAAATTTTAGCGAAGCAAGCAGGGTGAGTTAATATAAATCCATGCAAAGCTATTTTCTAACATGCTTCTTCGTACGTAAGAAGACCCTTCTGCTCTAATGCATTCACATTTCACAATGTCAAAAACAAGATATGTAACATAGGAAATGATAATTGTAGAGGCTAAAAAATATTACCTTGATCTCGTACTATATCTTTAAGATTTATTTGGAGGAGAATAGCGTCTGGTTATCCTGAAGAAACATGTAAATATTGAACAACACGTCAAAAAGAGCCTTGAGTGCGATATCATATGACAACCCTCAGATATTTAAATCAGAGACGTGTGTGAAAGTTAAATGAGAGATCAAGGAGAGAGGGAGATGAGAGTTGTGGAGAAAGAGCGAGTGCTCGGGTAGGTGTCGAGTGCTTGGAGACGTAGCTGGGGCCTAGAGACATTAGAGATCCCTCTGTCCCTCTCTACGTGTGTATGTCACCATGTCGCTCTCACTATCTAATCTCACACCGTGTCTATATAGGTCCGTCTAGGACCGATTTATACCGATTGTAGTGGCGTCGTCTCTTTCTTGACTTAGCGAGAGTGTGATTAGTGGAGCGATGTCCTACTCGATCGTGAGTATCGTTCGTTGTCCACTCACCCATTCTCCATGGAAGGGCATTGTGGTAGACATCTCGGCGGCGTGGGCATGATATTGCATTCGTTGGGATAAGTCTCGTAATTGTGGCCTCAACGCTTGTCCGTTGGTGAATCTCACAGCGTCCGGGATGCACATGTGCGAAAATCATGCATGTGGGTCTAGATTGGACTATGTTCCTAAACTGTTGCTCAGTTGGGGATGGCACCTATGAGTCTGACGACATCGGGTCATACTGGGCATGACGTTCATGGACCTTAGTGGGCATGACAGATTTTTCCCTCCTCAATCATGAACTCTTATTTCATGATCAAGGATTGACAATTGGACATAAAATTAATAAATAATGAGCAGAGTGGGTGTAAACATAAACACTATATATTTTATCCATTACTATTAAATAATGTGATAGGTACTCTTCTCTAGTAATAGTACTGTTAAGTGTAAAACCAGAAACTAGAGACCGGTGAGATACTGTTGTAGTCTGCCCCGGTATACCAAGTTCCTACATGTCAACACGGTGAGATTTTATCTTCCACCCTCCATTTCATAAACCCTACGTGCATGATAAACCGAGGACTTTTGTCCTCGCTTCCCTCTGTTTCTTGGTTGTCGAAGTCCGGTTGCCAGAAATCTAAGCAACCTTGCATGAAACAGCGCGCGCCGTGGAGATAACTGCACCATACATGTGCGCCCTCCTCGAAGAGCCGCTTCGCCAACATAATAGAAGTCAAAACCTCGAAGGTTCGGGGCCGATTAAACAAGCAAGCTTCACGAAGTCCTCGAGCAGTTGGCATATATATTATACATGATAATATAGACCTTCTTAATTGATTAGTTGAAGATACCTCCGCTAGTTTTGGCGAGCTTCGAGACGGATTTCTGGGCATCTCCCTACGTCAGTTCGGAAAGTTCTACGCAGACTGCACGGGTGGCAAACTGGCCTTACCATCCTAGAAAGTGTGTAGGTGGGAATATATATGAAACGATGGAAAGGCTGTAGCGGTCTTTGGTGCCATGCAATTTGTAAGAAGTACTACTCATTCCTGAGCTGTTGTTTGTGTGTGCTTTATGGGACTTCTGAGCACTTTTGAATTATTATTAGAATTCTAGCATTTAAAAGAGAAAACATGAGATCATGGGTACATGTTTTAGGCCTACTTAGGCTTCTCTTCTTTTTTTGGGTGGGGGGGGCGGCTTTCAACAAAAGGTTCTTCTTTGAAAATTTTCAAAATATTAAAACGTGATTTTAGATGACTAATAGTTCTCAGTGCACTTGAAAATATTCTAAGAAAATTTTGAACTCTGAACAGGCTAATTAGGTAACTTTCTGATTGGAAATGACATCAAATATGTCCTCATAATGGGAAGTTCTACTGTTTCTGCAGCTTCAAAAAGACTTTGAGGGCTGCTTTGATAACCAGCTTGGGTAATTAAGTGGGTTAGAATAAGCCCAGGCAAGTTATTTATCTAGAGTTAAATCTAAAGAGTTTGGTAACTGTAGAGATAAGAAAATGATCTCTCGAATCCCGTATCACACTTTTAATATTTGTTTGTAGAGGAAGATCGTCTGGCCACCCGTGGAAGCCTGCAACCACCAAAGAAACGGCGTCAGAAGGAGTCCTGGGCGTTACCCCAGAAGACAACCCTTCGATGCTTAAGTTATGACCTCGGTGAATGAGGATCAAGAGAGGGCAAGGTAGAGAGAAGAGAATGAGAGTCGTTGGATCAAGCATACAGCGATGGTCTGACCTCTGGAGGAGTGCTGGTGAGGACACCTGAGCTAGAGATCGGCGCGATGCGACAGAGAGACACTACAGGACACGTAGTGCTGTTCGGGACTTGCAGACTTCTTTATGGCTTGGAGATGGCATGGAGAGCTAGTCTAGAGCTTGGATCTTTTTATTACTTTTATTCTGGACTTTTATAGGCCGATTTGAGGCCAATTGGACTTCATTAGTGTCATATTAGTGCAGAGCATGCTAGATTTAGGCTAGTGGGCCACACTTGGTTCTGGCCCATGGGGGATTGGGCTGGTCGCACAGGATTGGGCCCAACATTGGGCTACGCACCCTTTCCCCTCTTCCAGGCCCATTTGGGCTGGGATTGGTCGCACCCCCCCTCCCTTCCCACTCCTCTTAGGGTTTGGGCTCCCACCTCCTACAATCTAGCTAGGGTTTCTTATTTTCTCTCCCCTTTCCTAGTGTGGTTTCAAATTAAATTAGGATTTTTCTAGGGATTTCTTTTAGAAATTAGCTAGGGTTTCCCCTCCCCATATAAAACCTCTTGTACTCTTTTTTTGGAAATTAATAAATGAAGAAAATATTGGAGAACCCTAGAGTTGGCCGCAGCCCCCTCTCTCCCTCTCTTCTTGGTGGGTGCGACTCCCACCTTCCCTCCCCCTTTCTTCTTCCTTGGGTGCGACGCCCAAGGCCCTCTTCCCCAGAGTTTCTACTGCTCGTGCTACTGGGAGGCGACCTCCTCGACGTCCAGTAGAGTCCTAAGTGCCCCGTCGTGGTCGTGCTGCAGCGTGGAGACTTCTTGGTGCCCTACTGGTTGGTGCGCTCCCTGTGTGTCTGCCTGCAGGACAGAGACGTGGTTTCTAGGTTGGTTCGTCCCCTCCCCCATCTCAGTTCCCCCTGAAATTTTTACTGTGTCTTCCCCAACATGTCCCCTTCTTCCAGATAAAATTTCACATCTAAACTCCACCTGTGGCCGAAAGTCCCTTCAGAGCCTATTTTCTCGAGCAGACTGCACCTGTGCAGGTCTGCCGAGACAGAACCCATCCACAGTAGCCATCTCGCCCCCCAAACCTTGTCCAATCGACCTGAAATTTGGTACGCCCCTTCCCCACATCATAGCCCATCCACCATACAAATTTCACGCTGTTCGGAGCCCGTTTGCCCCGCCTCATCCCGTTCACCATCTCTGTTACCCAGTCTATCTACATAGATCTGTAGAACTGAGTCCCGCCGTCCACCGCTCCCCACGCCCAAAACCTCCACTACGTGCGACCCCGACACTCATCCTCCATCTACCCACGTTCATCCCCCATCTTCCAGAGAAAACTCAGCCCTAAAATCCACCCAGAAGCCTTGTCGCCACGTTGTTCTTCCTCTGTCTGTCGCCTGCAGACTGGCCAGACTACATAGGTGATCGCTTTCAGAGCCACCCCGGCTCCCACGGTGCACAGCTGCGGCCCATCTTCCACGAGCGTCACAGGAACATTCTCGCCTACGTCCACGCCAAGTTTCATGTTCAAAGGACGTCCAGAATGCCGTGTTCCAGGCCTCCCTTTGCGCTGGTTGCCTGCGCCTGCGCAGGCCGGCCAGTTTCAACCCACCCGTTCATGGCTATGCCGGAGGTTCAAGCCGGCTCTCTCGGCTGCCGTCGTCATCCGGAGCGTTTGTCATCCACTGAAGCACGCCATCAGGGACCTTTGCTCCATCCTCGGCATCCGTGACACGCCTTTCTTCCTGCTGGACACAGATCGACTCGTTAGCGCAGTTCAGCCCGTTCTGATTCGTAGCAAGGCGTGGTTGCCTCGCTTCATCAACTTGCGGCCAGTCAACCCATTCACGCCTCCCCAGATTTACTTGTTGTAGCCTTTTACCTCCCTGCGAGGAGTGGGCGTGTTTTGGATCTATACTTATTTAGCTCTTGTACCGGGGATTGTGTGATTTGGCCGGGAGTCTTCCCCACGCCCTGAGCATGAAGGTACGCGACTGCTCCCTTCTTGGCTTAGCTTGCTTGTGTGTTATTTAGATTCCTAGCCCGTTTCATATATTTATCACTGCCGCAGTGAGAGAGTGTGACCGTCTCGTGCTTTGATTCGATCATGAGTGTGAATTGCCTACCCTAGACTCTGCCGATTCCTCAACCGTACAGATCGACGCACTTTCCTCGCTTGGGGATGTTTGTGAGCTTGTGTTGCTTGTTATTGGCATAGTTTCTCTCTTGAGATTCTTAGGTGTCGAGCCGACGTTACTTGAGTGGTTGTGTCGTTGCTGGTCACAGTTTTCCATTTAGTCACGTCATTACATAGAGTTTTAGTTCGCATAACGTTCCGCATCAAATTGGTATCAGAGCATTAGGTTTGCCTAGGGTGCATTCGAGTCTGCATTCCATCTTTTGCATTGCCATTTGAGTCGTGTCTAGTCCCGTCCCTTAGTTATTTTGCATGTCCATCCCGTAGTTCCCACCCCAGGACATCCCATGGATTTTTGGTCACCCGGGCGATATGAGTACCTGCATAGTAGGGAGAGATGCACCCATAGGCTTGGGGACCACCCCCTCTCGTTCCTCAGGCCCGAAGCCCCTACCTTTGACGGCTCTAAGGTCTTGAGTGACTACCTAACTTGGGAAGCCGCCATCGATAGATATTTTGGGTGTTACCCAATGTCCGAGGCCATGCAATTTTCTTTTACCAAAAAGAGGCTTTTGCATGAAGCCAAGGATGAGTGGAGATGCGTTGAGAGCTTGAGAGACATTAGGCGGCAAAGGCCCATCGAGTCTTGGTACGACATGAAAAATGAGCTTAGAAGGACCTACCTATCCCACCCTGTCACCACCAACCGAGATGATCAAAGTCGGAGGCGAAAGTGATGAGGGCATCTCACCGTACTCTCTTTGACTCGGATCGCCTGCATCACGTTGAGGAAGTCCGACTATGTGTTCACATGTTATTTTCCTTTTCTTTAAGTCATATCTTATGTAATTTCCTTTATTGAGTCATGATGCTTTAGTCCATTTTCTTTATTTTGCTTAATTGGGCCTTAGTACCTTAGTTATGGGCCCATAGGATTGAGTCTAGGATATGCTTGGTCTTTTGTCTAATTGTCAAGGGTATTTTGGTCATATAAAGAGTGGATGCCTATATATAGGCCCCATCTCTCCCCATGTACTTCACTTTTGCATGAATATTGAAATAGAAGAAATCCCTTGTATTTCCTTCTCTCTCTCTCTCTCTCTCTCTCTCTCTCTCTCTCCCTCTCTCTCTCTCTCTTACAAGGGGGGCTGCGCCCCTTTCTCTCTCCTTTCCCTTCTCACCCACTTTCTCTCTCCCCTCCCCACATTCAATAGTCTCCTCACTTCCCCATATCTCTCCATAACTCCTTCCCAATCCCAAGGTAGCTTCCTCCACTCCCCACTCCACCCTCCAACCACCAACCACCCACTCCCCTTCCCCAAGCAACCTTTCCTCTCCCCAAGGCTAAAGGAGCTTCACCCTAGGCCTAGAATTTGAATCTCCCTCCCATTTGGCTGTGCCCTCCCATCTCACAATCCCCCCTAACCACCCCTGGTCGCCCCTCCCATCCACCTCCCAACCTTGGACAGCCTCCATCTCCCTCCCCCTTCCTCTCCCATTGCTAACCTAGTGCAACCCTCCCCCTCCCCTGCCCTCTCCAGCCAGCTCCAGCCAACTTCACCCACACCCTTGATTCCCCAGCTCCCCAACAGACCTCCAGCGACCCCCTCCCCTTACCACAGCCTTCAGCCACCTCAATCCCCTGCTAAACCTTCACCACCCCTTCACCCACATCCCCTTTCATTTTCAGACCAAGTCTAGGGTCGCAAGCAGCAGAGTAGCAGCAGGTTGCAGAGAGCACCACGTCACAACCGTGAGGCTTCTGGTGGCATACCATACATCGGAGGAAACTTCATCGAGTTAGCTTTTCAACGGTGGAGGTCCTGCAAGCATCCAAGCTCGGAGCTCATCGGAGGAGCCGATCTTGCCCGACTACGCTTCCCGTTGCCGGGTGGTGACCTGAGGCTGAGAGTAGAGGCTACCACGACCAGTTCGGTGAAGCTCTGGGTGCCGTCTTCAGAGGGAAGGAACTTCGACCAGTCCCCTTTCAGTACCAAGAAGGAGGAGGCCATTCACCCTTCCAAGCCCCGATTCCAATTATTCTCGTCGAAGTGCGCAGGCTGCTCCCTGATGTTCCAGGTTGGACCACCCCCCAGTCTTCTGATCAGAGTTCTCTTCTCCGACCTCCTGTTAGGGTCCCGTTAGTTCCTGCTCGAAGCTATTTTGGCCACGGTCTCGTCAACGCCAATTTCATCTCTATCGAAGTTCGGTAGAGTTCGTGGCATCTTCTGCAACAGACCTCATTGGTTCTGCACCGGACAAAGATAGAACGGATCAGTCCTGTTCCAGACTCTGCCTCGGCCAGCAACGTCATCAAGAAATTCACCAAAAATTTGGGCGTCATCCTGGGTCTGTTTAGAAAGTTTCGGCACCAGTTTTGACTATTTCTGAGCTCGGCTGAGCCCGTGGCGGCGCCGTCATCAACTATCTGTCAAGTTGTTCCTGAAGCTGGCAGAACCGGCAGAGCTCGGCAACTCGGTTTTCTATCTTAGTTTCCCCACCCCGCCTGGCCGGCTTATAGCCCCTTCCTGCGTGGAGGTCGTGTTTGACTATATCACATTATCCCCAACCCCTTGTCCAACCCTCCTGGGCGAGGAGTAGTTGTGTACTCTATAAATTTTCAGGCCAAGCGGCATCGACACGGCGTGCGGGTGTGTACCCACGCCTCCCCGCTCGCCCTCATCTTCGGTCGGGATCGATGTCTTCACACCGATCAGGTGAGTGACTGGTCCCTCCCTTGCTGGTCCATACTTTGCTAGTTTAGTATTATCTCTTATGCCCGTCGGTCGGTGAGGGGGTGTCCGGACCCGTAATTGTTCATTAGTGCGCCCACCGCCGAGTGTGAGTGAGAGCCACCCAACCCCACACCCCAGCGTGCCGGCTGCCCATGAAGTTGGGAATCCCATACCCTTAGGGGTCAGCCTAAGCCAACCTAGTCCTTTGAATATTTGGGTCCCACACCTCGGACCCTCGCCATCATCCCCCAGTACCATCGAGAGATCGTATGAGCCGTGCGAGTAAGCCGCTAACGTGAGTTCGTTGAAAGAGCTTATATGCTTGCGGATCTAAGTCCTAGGTTCATCAATTCATCCATTATCATCTTTGGGCTGTGCCACATCAAGTGATATCTGTGCGGTCATAGGCTTGTCCTCACAAGTCTAGTCTTGGGGCATCTTGACACTAGATCGTTCATAGGTGTGCACACACACCCGTGCATAGCCCACCCAACTTTGCATGACCACCCGTAGTGGAGCTCATTATCAATCCAATACATCCTCTTCTAATTCCACAATGAATCCCAATCCCCAAGGGAATCTCGCCCCCAACGAGCATGAGCTTTTCGAGCACATGAGGTTCCTTATGGAGGGCATGGCTAGTATTTTAGGGCGGCTTGATGACATAACGACCCGGCTTGAGCAACTTGAGGAGAATAGACCCGCCCCAAGGGTGGGTGATAGGAGGGACCCTCCACCACATGTGGAACCAGCCATAGGAGGGCTCAATCTTGACCATCCTCCCGATCCGGAAAGAGACCCACCCCCTAGGAGGAATGAGAGACCCCCCCGGGATAACCCGGATGACCACCTTATGAGACTTGTAAAAGTCGATGCCCCCACCTTTAATGAGTCCCATCACCCAAGCAACTACTTAGATTGGGAGGCGGCTATGGAGCAATATTTTGATTGGTATCCCATGATTGAGGATTGGAGAGTCCGTCTTGCCAAAATGTAACTTACCAAGTTAGCTAAGACCCATTGGATGAACATTGAGGCATTAAGGATAGTTAGGAGGGAAGCTCCCATCACCACATGGGGGGCCATGAAAGAACAACTCAAACTCAAATATGTCCCTCCCTCCTATCATCAAAACCTCCTAGATGAGTGGCAAGCCCTAACCCAAGAAGGGAAGACCGTTATGGAGTACATTGAGAAATTTGATTACTATCTTCTTAAGTGTGGAGTCCAAGAGGACCCCGCCGTCACATTATCCTACTTTAAGAATGGTCAATTCCACATAAAAAAGGAGCTATTCATGGGTCAAGTAGCCACTCTAGAGCAAGCCTACCAAGTAGCCCGAGATGCCGAGAAATTCTCTCGATACATCCGAATGATTCCCCCTCGGGGGATGGACCCAAAATCTATGGCACCTCGGACCAACCCCCCACCTCCTCAACGAGGTCTCCTTCCCACCCCCATGGGAACTCCTCCCACCTGGGCAGCCCCTCGTAGTGGCACCCCTTCTCCTCGCCCCAGAAGTGGGCCCCACAACCCCATTCCCAATAGACCAAATCTGACAGCCACTCCCCCTCACACTAGGGCTGCCCCAAACCACCAAAGTGGGCAGCAATGGTTTAGGTGTCTTGGGTATGGACATTTCGCCAATCAATGCCCCACCAAGGGCGCATCTAGCTTGCTCATTGAGGAGACAAACCCCCTACCCCAAGCTAGAGTTAAAGAAGAAGTTGAGGTGTATGAGGCCTCTCCCTATTGGGAGGAAGAATATGAGAACCACTACATGGAGACCAATCAAGAACAACCCCCTCCACCCACCGACTCTCACCTTAGAGTGGTTAGGTGCACCCTCACTCAAGCCCAAGAACATGATTAGAGAAGAAACACCATCTTCCACACCTACATCCGGATAGGGAGTCATGCTAGGAAAGTCATCTTGGACAACAGGAGTAGTGTGAATGTGGTGTCCCCCAACACCGTCAAACTCCTAGGCCTCACCATTTCCTCTCACCCAAAACCTTATCGGGTAGCTTGGATTGATGCTACCTCCATACCCGTTAGCACTCGTTGCCTTGTCCCCATCATCTTTCAATCCTATCAAGCCCAAGTTTGGTGTGACATTCTACCAATGGAAGTAGGGAGTATACTCCTAGGACGGCCTTGGATATATGATGTAGATGTCACCTTCCTCGGGAGGACGAATACTTGCATTTTCACCCATGAAGGGAAGAGAATCCAACTCAACCCTTCACCACCCCGCTCCCTCCCCAAGAAGACACCTCCTCCCCTTGAGGAATCCTCCACCCCTCCCTCTACCCCAAACCCCACCCCATCAAATCCTAGCCCTAGTTTGACCATTGGGACTACTAGGAGCCTACACCTCATCACTAGAAAAGAACTTGAGGAAGAAGTCAACCAAGGGGGACAAGTGTGTGCCATTGTCATTTACCTTGGGGAGTCCACCCCAACCGACCCACACCTAATAGAAATCCAACAACTCCTTGAGGACTTCCATGATGTGTTCCCCGATGAGCTTCTAGATAAGCTACCACCCATGCGCGATGTGCAACATGCCATCGACTTTGTGTCCAGAGTGACCTTACCCAACCTTCCCCACTACCACCTCAACCCCACCGAGCATGCCGAGCTTAGGAGAAAAATTGAGGAGCTCATCAGGAAGGGCTTCCTCCGCATTAGCAAGAGCCCATGTGTCGTCCCGGCTCTTCTCACACCCAAAAAAGATGAAACTTGGTGCATGTGTGTGGATAGCCGAGCCATCAACAGGATAATGGTCAAGTATAGGTTCCCCATCCCTCGGCTAGATGACATGCTAGACATGCTTGTTGGATCCACCATCTTCTCTAAGATTGACCTCAGGAGTGGCTATCACCAAGTTCGCATTAGGCCCGGGGACGAGTGGAAGACCACCTTTAAGACCAAGGACGGTATCTATGAGTGGCTTGTGATGCCCTTTGGCCTTTCCAATGCACCAAGCACCTTCATGCACCTCATGATTGAGGTTCTCCATCCCTTCATTGGCATCTTCCTTGTCGTCTACTTTGATGACATTCTCATATATAGCCAGTCCAAGGAAGCCCACCTCGATCACCTCAAACAAGTGTGCATTGTTCTTAGGAAAGAGCGTCTCTTTGCCAACCCCCGGAAGTGTCATTTCTTGACCAATCAACTAGCCTTTCTAGGATTTATTGTCTCATCCCAAGAGGTATCCATGGACCCCGAGAAGATCCAAGCCATTCTTGAGTGGCCCGAGCCCAAGACCCTCCATGAGGCCCGAAACTTTCACGGGCTAGCCACTTTCTATAGGAGATTCATCCGTGGGTTTAGCACTATCACCGCTCCTATCATGGATTGTCTCAAGAAGGGCACTTTTGTGTGGACTAGGGCAGCCTCCAAAGCATTCCTAGAGCTCAAGGAAAAGATGACCCAAGCCCTGGTCCTTTACCTACCTGACTTCTCTAAACTCTTCGAGGTCACTTGTGATGCATCAGGGGTAGGGATTGGAGGCATTCTTAGCCAAGAGGGTCACCCAGTAGCCTATTTTAGTGAGAAACTTTGTAAGGCTAGGACTAGGTGCTCCACATATGACAAGGAGCTTTACACTGTGGTTCAATCCCTTCGGCATTGGAGGCACTATCTCCTACCCAAGGAGTTTGTGATCTTCTCGGACCACGAGGCCTTGAAGTATCTCAACACCCAACAAAAGCTCAATGCCCGCCATGCCTGTTGGGTAAAATACATTCAAGCCTATACCTTTATCCTCAAGTACAAGATGGGTAGTAAGAATCGCGCCGCCGATGCGCTAAGTAGGCGGGTAGCCTTACTTTCCACTGTCCAGGTGGAAGTCACCGGGTTTGAGAGAATCAAAGAGGAATATCCAAATTGCCCCGACTTTGGGACTCACTACAACACCCTCTCCACTCAGCCCCACAAGGAACATGAGGGATTCATACTCCAAGAGGGGTATCTTTTCAAGGGAACAAGGCTATGCATACCCCAGACTTCACTTCGAGACTTCTTAGTTTGGGAGTTACACGGTGGTGGCCTAGCTGGTCACTTTGGGGTCCAAAAGACCATAGAGCTAGTTGAGAGGCAATTCCATTGGCCCAGTCTCAAGAAGGATGTTGCCAACATTGTGAGGCAATGTCGCATTTGTGCCTCGGCCAAGCAAGTAAGGCAAAACACCGGGCTTTACACACCCCTTCCCATCCAGGATAGATGTTGGGAAGATTTGAGCATGGACTTCATCCTTGGCCTACCAAGGACCTTGCGCAAACATGATTCCATCTTTGTAGTGGTTGACAGGTTCTCTAAGATGGCCCACTTTATCCCATGTTCCAAGACTTTCGATGCTTCTAGGGTCGCCTGATTATTCTTTGATGAGGTACTCCGACTCCATGGATTACCTAAGACCATTGTGTCTGACCAGAATGTGAAATTCATCAGTTACTTTTGAAAAACCCTCTGGCATCTGATGGGAACCCTCCTCAAATTCTTCACTACTTACCACCCTCAAACCGACGGCCAAACTGAAGTCATCAATCGAAGTCTCGAGAACCTACTCCGTTGTCTAGTCGGGGACCACCTTGGGAATTGGGATCTCCTCTTACCTCAAGCCGAATTTGCCTACAATGATTCCGTCAATAGGTCCATAGGCAAGAGTCCATTTGAGGTAGTATATGGTTATAGGCCTAGAATGCCCTCAGATCTTATTCCCCTTCCCCCACATGCTAGAGTGTTAGTCTTAGCTGAGTCCTTTGCACAGCATATCAAAGAGTTGCATGATGACATCCGCAAGCATATAGGGAAGAGCAACGAGGCTTATAAAAGATAGGCAGATGCTCGACGACGCCACTAAGAGTTCCAAGTGGGAGACTCGGTGATGGTGAGGATGGAGCGGCTCCTTCCAGGGCCTGCCTCCAAGTTGAGGGCACGAGGGTCGGGACCCTTTCGAATTCTGAGACGACTAGGCAGTAACGCTTATGAGCTGGACCTACTTGAGGGTTTTGGGGTACAGCCTACCTTCAACGTGGCAGACCTGGTACCCTACAAGGGCCCCGCGGTGGGACCTAGTGAGGAGCTTGAGCCTTTACCCTCCGTTGAGAGAGACACCCACGGTGTGACTCTACCTCCTAGCTTGAGAGGCCGACGTGAGCAAGTGGAGGTAATACTGGATGAGCAGAGTACCATTACTAGGAACAGGGTATACCAGCGTTACCTAGTGAGGTGGAAGGGCCGTCCCCCGACCGAGGATACTTGGGTGAGCCGGGAGGATCTGCTGCGCCTTGACCTGGACACTTTGGAGCAATAGCACAGCCAGGCAGACCCATACTCGACGGGGTCGAGTTCTCTCCACCCCGGGAGATTTGATGAGGGCATCTCACCGTACTCTCTTTGGCTCGGATCGCCTGCATCACGTTGAGGAAGTCCGACTATATGTTCACATGTTATTTTCCTTTTCTTTGAGTCATATCTTATGTAATTTCTTTTATTGAGTCATGATGTTTTAGTCCATTTCCTTTATTTTGCTTAATTGGGCCTTAGTACCTTAGTTATGCGCCCATAGGATTGAGTTTAGGATATGCTTGGTCTTTTATCTAATTGTCAAGGGTATTTTGGTCATGTAAAGAGTGGATGCCAATATATAGGCCTCATCTCTCCCCATGTACTTCACTTTTGCATGAATATTGAAATAGAAGAAATCCCTTGTATTTCCTTCTCTCTCTCTCTCTCTCTCTCTCTCTCTCTCTCTCTTACAAGGGGGGTTGTGCCCCTTTCTCTCTCCTCCCCTTTCTCACCCACTTTCTCTCTCCCCTCCCCACATTCAATAGCCTCCTCACTTCCCCATACATCTCCATAACCCCTTCCCAACCCCAAGGTAGCTTCCTCCACTCCCCACTCCACCCTCCAACCACCAACCACCCACTCCCCTTCCCCAAGCAACCTTTCCTCTCCCCAAGGCTAAAGGAGCTTCACCCTAGGCCTAGAATTTGAATCTCCCTCCCCTTTGGCTGTGCCCTCCCATCTCACAACCCCCCCTAACCAGCCCTGGTCGCCCCTCCCATCCACCTCCCAACCTTGGATAGCCTCCATCTCCCTCCCCCTTCCTCTCCCATTGCTCACCTAGTGCAACCCTCCCCCTCCCCTGCCCTCTCCAGCCAACTTCACCCACACCCTTGATTCCCCAGCTCCCCAATAGACCTCAAGGGACCCCCTCCCCTTACCACATCCTTCAGCCACCTCAATCCCCTGCTAAACCTTCACCACCCCTTCACCCACATCTCGTTTCATTTTCAGACCCAGTCCAGGGTCGCAGGTAGCAGAGTAGCAGCAGGTTGCAGAGAGCACCACATCGCCACCATGAGGCTTCTGGTAGCATACCATACATCGGAGGAAACTTCATCGAGTCAGCTTTTCAACGGTGGAGGTCCCGCAAGCATCCAAGCTCGGAGCTGATCGGAGGAGCCGATCTCGCCCGACTGCGCTTCCCGTTGCCGGGTGGTGACCTGAGGCTGAGAGTAGAGGCTACCACGACCATTTCGGTGAAGCTCTGAGTGCCATCTTCGAAGGGAAGGAACTTCGACCAGTCCCCTTTCAGTACCAAGAAGGAGGAGGCCATTCGCCCTCCCGAGCCCCCGGTTCCAATTATTCTCGTCGAAGTGCGCAGGCTGCTCCCTGTTGTTCCAGGTTTGACCACCCCCCAGTCTTCTGATCAGAGTTCTCTTCTCCGACCTCCTGTTGGGGTCCCGTTAGTTCCTGCTTGAAGCTGTTTCGGCCACGGTCTTGTCAACGCCAATTTTGTCTCCATCGGAGTTTGGTAGAGTTCGTGGCATCTTCTGCAACAGACCTCATTGGTTCTGCACCGGACAAAGACAGAACGGATCAGTCATGTTCCAGACTCTGCCCCGGCCAGCAACGTCATCAAGAAATTCACCAAAAATTTGGGCGTCATCCTGGGTCAGTTCAGAAAGTTTCGGCACCAGTTTCGACTATTTCTGAGCTCGGCTGAGCCCGTGGCGGTGTCGTCATCAACTATTTCTGAGCTCGGTTGAGCCCGTGGCGGTGCCGTCATCAACTATCTGTCAAGCTGTTCCTGAAGCTGGCAGAACCGGCGGAGCTCGGCAACTCAGTTTTCTATCTTAGTTTCCCCACTCCGCCTGGCCAGCTTACAGCCCCTCTCTGCGTGGAGGTAGTGTTTGACTGTATCACATTATACCCAACCCCTTGCCCAACCCTCCTATGCGAGGAGTAGTGGTGTACTCTATAAATTTTCAGGTCAAGTGGCATCGACGTGACGTGCAGGTGCGTACCCACGCCTCCCTGCTCGCCCTCATCTTCGGCCGGGATTGGTGCCTTCACACCGATCAGGTGGGTGACTGGTCCCTCCCTTGCTGGTCCATACTTTGCTAGTTTAGTATTATCTCTTATGCCCATCGGTCGATGAGGGAGTGTCTGGACTCGTAATTGTTCATTAGTGCGCCCACCGCGGAGTGTGAGTGAGAGCCACCCAACCCCACGCCCCGGCGTGCCGGCTGCCCACGAAGTGGGGAATCCCAGACCCTTAGGGGTCAGCCTAAGTCAACCTAGTCCTTTGAATATTTGGGCCCCACCTTGGACCCTCGCCATCATCCCCCGGTACCATCGGGAGATCGTATGAGCCGTGCGAGTAAGCCGCTAACGTGAGTTCGTTGAAAGAGCTTGTATGCTTGCGGATCTACGTCCTAGGTTCATCAATTCATCCATTATCATCTTTGGGCTGTGCCACATCAAAGGTTCCGCTTGTGTATGAGTCTAGGTCTAAGACTAAGCCTCATGATTATGAGCAGGTCTCCCCGAACGTCTCTATCCTGAGGGATCCCACCCTCGTCGAACTCCTGCAAACTTTTAGGGAGAGACTAGACAGGATGCGCACTCCTACTGGGTCACCGACTTCCCCTAGCCCACCTCCGAGTCAGGATGAAGTCGTGCCAGAACATTCGGAGGTCAGGGCTGACACTCTCGGCCCAATACCCTCGATGGAGAACCATGGTTTTCCACACTTCATAGAGGACTCCCTTTTCCCACCCGAGGGAGATGCTTCGCCCTTCGACCCTCATCTAGAGCAATTCTTGCCTCCCGAGGGCGGACTTGTCATTGGAGATGTAGATTATTGAAAATCCACTTAAGAAAAGAAGAAAAAAATAAAAAAATAATGCACGTGGTGCTAATGAGGAGTGTGATCGCCAGAGGGGTTACCTCAAGGAAATGAAAGTGATCGCATGTACCTTGTATTGAGCGGGTGAGATTATGGGCTTTTCCTTCCTCCTTGTACCGGCCGACCGATGAAGGGGGTTCTTAGCTTGATTACCTTGTAAGAACACACAAAACCAAATGAAAAGAATGGATTAGCCAAAAGGTGTAGTATCAATGCTCTAAAAGTATGAAATTGATCAAATGAAACATGAACACACCTTGTGTGTTTTGGTTTTTAAACCCCTTAGAAGGAGTAACAAAGGTATGGAGATATGAATGCAGTGATATATGCAGCAAGATATGATGTGAAAGTGGCAATGTCTTCTAGCAAAATAGCTAGAAAGAATAAGATGAAGATGTTGATGCTTATGTTAATAAAAGGGATTGAAGGCAAGAGCTCCTCTCTGCTGTGCGTGCAGCAGTATTGGGAGAAGAAACCAAAGAGTTGAACAGCAGATGATGATGATAACCACCGTGGGAGAGAAGAATCAACGCCAGGAAGGAGAAAGATTACTTAAAAATAACTCCTACAAAACAGAAACTCTCTTCTCCCTGTTAAAAAAAAACTCTCACAGTGGCTCTTTCTGTTATGTATCGTTCTTGCACTGCCTTCATATGCACACGCGAGAGAAGAACATCAGGGGTATTTATAACTCAAAAATCCTTGTGATAATAGGATCAAAATAAGGTAATGGACCTCCAAAAAGAAACCCTCTTCCCAATCAAACACAATGTGTAAAATGGGGAAGGTATCATTACTAGAAATAAGCAGGCGAAAAGGGGACGGAATCGGAAATGACGACCTCTCAAAGAGCGTCAATTGAAAATGACGACATCATCAAAGGCGTTAATTGAAATGACGACGTGCACTCAGCCGTCAATTCCTGGATTTAATTATGGCAACAACTGACTTTCCTTATTAAAAATTCTGAAATGACGCATTCGGGGAATGGGCGTTAAATAATAGACGCCCTTCATTGGGACGTCAATTCTTTGAATTTGCATTTTGGTTAGGATTCGAAAAAATCCAGAAAACAACTCCTCTAGGAACATTCGTCCATTTATTAAAACACGCCCTTAGCCTAGCCGTCAATTAAATGACGCCCCTTGTCAAGGCGTTAATTCTAATTATCAAAGAAAAATGTCAAGAAATCACAATTAACACATATAAAATAGAAAAACTTTATATTGAACCAATATTGAAGTCCAGTTTGGGGCGTCACATGGTGACATGAGATTTACTCAACATAGCATCGATTTTAGCGTGTCTACAGCTGCCCCGCCTTGGCGTCTGCTTTGCAAGGGAGTGAGATGGAATGAAACGAAAGTGAAACAAGTGAAATGAAGTGGAACGAACTGATAAGTAGATACCAAGGTGTGATGTGACACGCCTTCGACACTAAGCGTTGGAAATCTTTCCAAAACTCTGAATGAAACAACTTCGGATGATTACAAGGAAGCATTGATTAGCTGGACCGAAGGGACTAAACTAAAGAACAAATGTGCACGAGGGCACGAGAGGGGAGGCACCATTGGAGAGCGATTGCCAGCCAATGTGGACGTGCTTCAACCAAGGTGGATTTGTAGCAAAATAAAATGATTTGAGATAAAGACCCAGCAAATGAATGCTTTTCAAGGAATCAGCCTGAGCGGCTTCAAGGAGAATAAAGTACTTGATTTGGAATGGAATATCTCATGTCAACTCAATTAAGAGCGAGTGACTTTCATTATTGGCGTAATATGAAGATTTTCATCATTAAGCTCAAAGTCCTACATGATGCATGCTGGGCTAAAAGAAAAATTAAAATAAACTTAAAATAGAAAATAATCAAGGATAATATTGCTAAACCACCTAGACTTGGTCAAGAATCCAGATCTCTATGCTGACGCTAAGCCGAAGCCCATTTTTCCACGCATCAACTCAGAAAGTGGAACCATCGTCCCAATCCTTAGATGACCTAACGACCTATCCGTGTGATCAAGACTCCCCTGGAATTATCACTGTTTTTGATGGAGGGGAACTCAAATTTCAAGTTCATCAGAACCACAAGGTCCTTGATATGTTATAATAGCGTATGTATCATATAGTAATAATGCATACAGGAGAGATACAAGAGTGAAGTGATGTTACCAATAGAATAATCCGAGCATTTCAAGACTTGCATAACCTGCACTTCTGCACTTCAAAGCTCATTAGCTCATCAAAAGAGTTATCAGCTCAAGACAGTTCACAATATGATCATAAGTGCTTAATATAATTAATTCCATCATGATATAATAGCACTTAAGTTCATGAAAAAGCAAAAATGCTCTAAACTGGAGCAATGATGACTCTGGAGAGTGGCGTCAAAATGAGAAATGACGACGGCCATTGGGATGTCAAAATGAATAAGCGTTTGATTAGGAATTGGACTGCAAATGACGCCTTCCATGGAGGCGCTAAATAAATGACGACCCTAAGTGTGTCGTCAATTAAAGAAATGATGCCAAAGGGAGCGTCGTCAATTAACTGTTTTCGTTTCCTGCTCGGAATTAAGCTTCCAGCAACTCGTTCTATTCAGACACAAACCGTGATACTTGTTAGCGTTCAAAACATTATAAAAAGGGGCAACTGTTTATCTTCCAAGCACATCAATCAATTGAGCAAACAGAGAACCGAAGAAGACTAACAGAGCAGCCAGAACTAGCAGAAGAACTTGCAGAACAACTAGCAGGAAGATGAACAAGATGATGCAGATGCAAAGGCTTTCTAAAAAGCCTAAGATGAGTTTTCCCAGGATCTGTGAAGTTCCCAGCCATATCAGTGGGAGAACTGCCAAAGACAAAGTAAGTGTTTTGATTATTAAAAGCTTTCGTTTCTTTCTTCCTTTTCAAAAATTTCTGATTGCATTCTTCTTCTTTCTCTTCTCTTTTCTTTCTTTTATGTTCTCAAGATTATCCAAGTATTCCAGGTCCAAGGAGATTTTTGAAGATTAAATGGCTTCCTTTACTACTCTCCAAACTTTCATTAGACATGAAATCTTTTCTCTCAAGGTGGCACCTTCTTGGCCTTATAACCCATGCTACTCATTACAATGATATTCACCTAGATTGGGCCTCAATCGGAGCTCTCATAGAACTATGGCACCCTCATACCCACACTTTCCTCTTTCCAACCTTTGAAGCTACCATACTCCTAGAGGAAGTAGAGACACTCCTAGGGCTAAGAAAAATGAAGCAAGGAGAAGAGTCAAAGATGGCTCACATGACCAAACCAATAAAAGTTCATGACATACTCACTAGCCTTGTTCAAAGCCCAAATTTAGTGAATCAAATTAAAGCCCATAAAGGAATCAACCTTTTGAAACTAGCTTCATGGGTGTTCAAGAACATGGATAAGGCCTAAGAAGATGGAGACTTATTGGAGAGAGTAATGAAGGGGTTTGTTATATGCATAGCGGGAGCTCTACTCTTCCCTTCAATGGAAGACCATCTAGAAGAACACCACTTAAGTGTCATTGCTAGCATGTGTGAGGGAAAAAGAATAGGTCCGGCGGTACTAGCCAACCTATACAATGGGCTTACCTCGGCTTCAATGGGACGGCCCCTCTACGGGTCTATGCTTCTTCTATCTTGTTGGGTAGATCTCCACTTCAAATTTGATCCTTGGCAAGCAACCCAAGCGGCCTCCAAAATCTTTTCAAGAGCCCCCTCCGATACATGACGGATTCTTTGGGCTTATGTGAGAGAGTAACCAATCGGGTTCCTAAGCTAAAGAAAAGAGGAGATTGAAGAGACTATTTCAAGACCATGCCTAAGAGTGGTTTTACTTGCACACCGGGGTTTCTCAAGACCCAAGAACTCCGCTCAATGCTCTCTTCCGGCATAGAGCTTCGGTTGATAGGCGTGAGCGACTTCGTCCTTTACAATGCACACCGGTGCCTCCCACAGCTCGAGCTACCTCGGCACCTCTTTGAAGAACCTTCTCATCTACCTCCACTCAAAAGAAGGGAACTATGCTCAAGCGGAGATCAAGAAGAAGCCAAGACAATAATGGCTCAATGGAAGGTTGGACTACTCCAAAAGTCCAAGACACATGTAGAAGAAGAAGAAGACAAATGCAAGTCTTATGTACTAGCACTTAGGAAGATAAGACCTATGATGGCTCAATAAATGTAATCATGATTTTTCCTTAATGAAATAAAGATTCTCTTCTTATTTGAGCCAAAACAATGAGTTAATGTGATTATCTCTTTTAATTCATGTGATTCTGTCTGAAAAAATGAGCTTCGGGTTCTCTGTCCTGAGAAGCGCCTTCATAAAGAGCGTCAATTGGTTAAATAACGCCTCATATAATGTCGTCAATTGTCATTAAATCAATTCCTTAAAACAATTCAAAAATCACAATTGACGCCCTCAGAGACAAGCGTCTCTCGAGTCGCGTCTTCAAGTAAGGCGTTAATCGGTTCAAATTCTTCAAATTATTTTCAAAATAATTCCTTAATTTCATGTAAATGACACCTTGACATATGTCGCGTATTAATAAACGGACGCATGCATCCAACGTCGTCAATTTCAAAAGTAATGATGATGATCAATCACTTGCCCATTAATGCGCCTGACGCCGGTTACAAGTTCCCATGCAAGATTAAATGACGCCTCAGCTCATGTCGTCATTTCTTGAAACCATGCCTCTCCTCAGACCATCAATTGATATAAATATGAATTCCATTAGGGCGTCATTTCTTTTCGACCGTTAAACCCCTTTTCCCTTCCTTCTTCTTCTTCCTTCGTTCATTTCTTTCCCTCTCTCTTCTGCAAACCCTAACCGAAAAACCCATTCTCCCTCAACTCTAACTCTCTCATTCTCACTCTCCCTATCCTCTCGTTCCCATGGCGGGTGGCGCACAGAAACACTAAAGGGTCACGGCTCCCAATGTGGTGGACTTGGAAGACGAACACGTCGTTGAGGAGCTTCCTCC
Organism: Amorphophallus konjac; assembly: GCA_022559845.1. NCBI lineage: Eukaryota > Viridiplantae > Streptophyta > Magnoliopsida > Alismatales > Araceae > Amorphophallus > Amorphophallus konjac. The sequence goes on along the minus strand of CM040123.1, from coordinate 74,437,468 downwards.
CGCGGCGGCCGAGGAAACACCGGCGGCGGAGCTCGGGGTAGAAGAAGAGGAAGGAGCCAATGAAGAAGAAAGAGAAGATGGAGAAGAAGAAGATGATGGTGAGGATGATGATGACGAAGACGAGGACGACGATAAGGAAGACGAAGGAGATGAAGAAGGAGGGGAAGAAGAACAAGGAGGAGAGGAAGGAGAAGGAGAGCAACCGCCGGTGGCGGCGGCGGTTGTCCCACGACCCGGCCAACCCCGACGGCCACGGCAACCAAGACAGATCATCCGGGGAGGGTTGATCGTGCCCAAACGACGCAAGGTAGGCCCCCAAACACTCTATTTTTAATTTTATTTTCATTTTATTTCCATTTTTCATCATTTTCATAGCCCTCGGTTGAAAAAATAGTGACTCAGACAAATGACGCCCGTAGGGGTGTCGTCAATTAAAACAACGCCCCAACCTGAGCCGTCAATTTCATTATTTTATTTTCTAAAAAATGATTAATGCATGAAATCACGCCCTGCAGCATGTCGTCATTTTAAAATTTATCATGTTTATTCATCTCGCTGTTAATTTCCATGCCATTTCATTTATTTAAAACATATGTGCCTCTGTTTATTTCATTTCGCATGTTAATTAGTTTGAAAACCCGAGAAAAACAACGCCCCCCACCGGGGCGTCAATTCATTAAGCAGCGACCACAGGGATGGTCGTCAATTCAAATTTTTTCCAAAATTACGGTTAGGACAGAGAATTGCCTTTTAAACAGCGCCCCTCACAGGGGCGTTACTTAAACAAATGACGACCCAGGTCTGGGCGTCAATTCAAAATTTCTCAGAATTTAGGAAATTACTTTCAAAACAACGCTCCCCATAGGGGCGTCATTTATGTAAACAACGACCCAGGGTGGGTCGTTAATTCAAATTGCGCATGAAATTATTAGAAACACATTTTAAAATAACGCCTCTCTCAGGTGCGTCAATTGATTAAACCACGATCCAGGGGAGGTCGTTAATTAAAACAGAGAGCAAATGTTACAGCCAATGACCTTAAACAATTATCCACATGAAATCTTAAGGGAAAATTTTATTTTTGTTGCATACAGGGGTTGATGAGGACGCGGATCTCCTGGGTCCAAGTCCGAGCAGCTTATTACGGACTCCCCGAGTTCCAGAGGGCTAGGGTAGATGCTATGGGGTTCGTACCCTTCCTTAGCATAGAGCCGGTGAGACCAGACCTACCCTTGATCCAGGTGCTTAGAGAGAGATGGGACAGGACTAGCAGGGCATTTCTGATGCCATGGGGTCACATGGTTGCTACCCTAGAGGACGTCACTAGGATCACCGGGTTGAGGGTAGACGGAGAGGCGGTGAGCAGGATCACCCTACCCAATTATAGCGAGCTGACACAGAGATTGCTAGGGCTAGAGACAGTCTATGAGAGGCCCAGCGAGTGTAGGACCATCTATCGCACCGACCTTACCATGGCTATGGGCTTAGGTGACTCTAGGCAGAGGTCGAGGGAGTCTCTGGAGCAGTTCTCACGGAGGCTGATAGACGGTGCTAGGGCTGCCTACTGCCAGGACCCAGCTGAGAGGGAGAGAGCAGATCGAGACCTGAGGAGATTCCTATTCCTGATGCTCAGGAGGTTGCTGCTCGGCACGAAGGGCGATATCATCAATTGCCGATTCCTAGGGATACTCGAGGATCTGGAGGGCGTCGGCAGATATGCTTGGGGAGCGACGTGTTGTGTCCCTGAGGTCATTTGAGTCATTATGTGGTCACTTGGGTCATTCGACATCATTCTATAGTCATATGAGTTCTGTGGTATTCTTGGTTTTGATAATGGCTAAACACTATTAGTCATTGATATCTTCCACTCTCATGTGATATCTTCCACTCTCATGTGATTGACATACGTGATGTTTTTATTCATGACAGATATGCCAATGAATGGACAAGGAATCAAGTGGCAATGGCCAAAGTGAAAGCTCATTGATCGCGCCCAAGCAAGGATGCAAATCTCATCTCTCTTACAAGCAAAAGTCGACATTTCATATTCGGCTCGTCACTCATCCAAGGTCAATGAACAAAGAAGTATAGCCAAGAGAATCCAAGGTTAAAGACTCAGTTGATACCTTCTAGACTATCAAGGGTGATGCCACAAACATGCACGGGCTGCTAAAGGAGTTGAACGACGGAGCTGAAGCGGATAACGGACCGACCCGGGCAAGCCCGAAATCAGCCCAGCTGGCGGTCGACCGCCAGCACAGGGGCGGTCGACCGCCCCAGCCAGCATCTGCCAGAATGTGTGTCTTTCAGTAGCGGTCGACCGCCTGCCATTAGCGGTCGACCGAAAATTCCAGGGACTAATCCTCTACAGCGATTCTCAGTGGAGGTCGACTGCCAGAAGCCACAGGTCGACCGCCAGCCCCGATGCAGCCATGTTTGACTTCGAATTCCACCTCGTGGCCAGCCCCTTTCCATGGATTTGTTTAATCAAAACTCACCTAATCTTCCATGATTTGTGGATCTGGTCTGGGGGGTGTCTATGGACCATTCAAGGTCTATAAAACCAACACATGAAGGGTTAGAAACTCTAATGCTTCAAGGCTTCAAGGGAGATCAAGGGAGGCCATTTTCGAGGTATTGTAACACCTCCGTAAACAGTGTTTCGGGAGGAAGTTCTTCATCCATCCAAGATGATTCAAGTCCAGATCTGAAGCCATCTCAACCTCCAAGGAAGAAGAAGTAATCAAGACTCTCAAGGGTGATCTAAACTGCATCCTTCTTCCTCTTCATCAATTCAAGAGGATCAAAAGGAAGATCAAAGCTACATCCAACACTCTCTCCATCAACTCAAGGTGATTTAAGTTCATATCTCAATCCAGCAACCTCCAAGGAAGAGTAGAAGCAAGAAAGGCTAATAAGGGAGATCAAAGAAGGCTTCAAGGGTGTGTTCAAGGGAGAGGAGTTTGAGTACTGTAGCTGTGAACAGTACTCCGGGAAGAAGTTCTTCATCAAATCTCCAAGTGATTCAAGCTACTTCAAAAGAAGATTCAAGCCCCAACAATCTCAGACAAGATCCTTTCTCTTTGAGCATATTTCATATCTTGTTTGAGTGTTTTCATATCTTGTTCTTTTCCATTTCATTCAAACATTTGGAACTAAAGATCGTCCCTACCGGTGGTTAGTAGGAAGGCAATCGGAAGTTGTCCGATCTGCGGTGTTGACGTCCCTACCGGTGGTTAGTAGGAAGGCAATCGGTGGTCTTTCCGATTTACGGTTCAGTGCGTGGCACTAGTAGAGCCTCACCGAATTTGGTGAGGGGTGGACGTAGGACTGGAAATTCAGTCCGAACCACCTTAAAATCTCGTGTGTTGTGGTTTGCTTGTGCGATTGCTTTATATTAGATGCATGCTTAGGTTCAATATCTATATTGCATAATCATCTTGCCAAGCAAATCATTTGTGTTCTTCGTCAAGCTAGTTATATTCCGATGCTTATTTCATCATCTAGCTTTAAAGAGGGTTGCATTGCGAAAAGAGGGGCAGATCTATTCACCCCTCCCCTCTAGATCCGCTGTCCACTACACAACAAGTGGTATCAGAGCCTAATCTCTCATTATGGGGTCCAACGACCTTGAGGGAAATGGTGGATCAGCGTCTAAGGGTTATTTACCTGAAGGATATTCTGTGAATAGACCTCCTTATTTCACTGGATCTAATTATCCGTATTGGAAACATCGTATGCAGGTGTTCATTCGCGCCCAAGACTACGAACTTTGGCGAGTAATCAGCAAAGGTCCGTATAAGCTTACGGATAATGAGGACTTGTGGACCAAAGAACAGATAAGGCAATCCACTGTCAACTGGAGTGCCAAACACATCATGCAATGCTCACTCCATCCAGTTGAATTCTCAAGAGTGACTACCTGCACATCTGCAAAACTAATGTGGGACAAGCTAGAGGTAATCTACGAAGGAACCTCTCAGGTACAAGAAACAAAAGCCAACATTTTAGTTTCTGAATATGAAATGTTCCGCATGAAGCCTGATGAATCAATTCAAGATATGTATGCTCGATTGACTGTGCTTACTAATAGTTTAACTAATTTGGGAAAGAAATATTCAGAGCAAGAAATTGTAAGAAAAATTCTTAGATCGTTAACTCCAGCATGGCACACAAAGGCTACCGTGGTTGAAGAATCGAGAGATCTCGCAATTACCAAGGTAGATGAACTCATTGGGTCATTGATGACCTATGAGATCAACCTCAAGAACAAAGAGGCTGAGGCACCTAAGAAGAAGTCCCTAGCTCTTAAAGTAAGACCCAGCGGTCATGGCGCTTCTGATGAAGGTGAGGATTCGAAAAGTGAGCGAGAAGAGGATGACGTAGCCATGCTCACACGTAAGTTCAAAAAATTCCTGAGAAAGGAAGGTAAGAGCTTCATGAGAGGAAGGTCAAAGGTAAGAAATGGTTTCAAAACTAATTCTGAAAACTCTAAGAAATCTGACAAAATCATTTGTTATTCTTGTAACAAACCAGGGCATTTCAAGAATGATTGTTCCGACAGATTCAGAAAAGCTGACAAATGGAAGGGCAAGAAGAAGAACAAGGCCATGGTGTCCACATGGAGCGATGAAGAGGAAAGTGATGACGGAACCAGAGAAGATTTCTGCCTTATGGCCAAAGGTGATGAAGAAACTGAGGTAAATTCTCTATTTGAAGATTATACAATTGATGATTGGGAGGATGCATATATACAACTCATGGAAAAATATGAAATGTACAAAAAGGAGAATAAATCATTGAAAAAGAAAATTAACTCATTTGTGCATGATCATAATATGAATGATAAGAATGCTCTACTTGAGACTAAAATTGAAGATCTTAAGAAAATGATTGAGGATTTGGAGGAAGGAAGAAAAGAAATGGCTGACTTGGAAACTGAAAATGAGGATTTGAGAAATGAGATTGATAGCATGAAGCTCAAAATGCAAAGCTATGAAAAAGATAGTAAATTGAGTAATGAAAAGTATGAAGCTGTAAAACAAGTCAACATTCAACTTCTTCAAAATATTGAAAACCTACAAAAAGAGTTGAAGGATAAACAACAATCTTTAGAAAAGTTTGTGGATGGAAGAGAAAACCTAGATGCTTTGCTAGGTACCAGAATGAACTTCAACAAGGAAGGGTTGGGTTTTGAACCAACAAATAAAAGGCCAATTGGGCTCAAAACTGTCACATTTGTTTCATCTTCCGAAGCTTCCACCTCAAACACAACTCCCACACAAAACCATCAAAAATAAAAGGAGAAAGGGAAAGAAAAGATTGAAGAGGCAGTCACCAACATTCCCAAAAAGCATGTCCAAAAACCTAAGAAAGGTCGACCTTCCCCGCAGCATAGGTCAACACTTCCTTGGCCATTGCACGCTCAACCTTCCAGATTTCACCACAATTGGATTGCACACTCATATAGGCCAGCATCACCATATTTTTGGGACAATTGTGATTTCTGTGTTCATCAATCCCATAGGTGGCAAAACAATTATTTTTAACCCATGAACAACCAATGGCAACAATGGGTCAAGAAGCCAACTTCATCAAACTTTCAAAAATTCCAACAAAGAGCCTCCAAACAGAAAATGAATGTCAAGGTTGAAAAGAAAAACCAAATCCCTGCTCTAAGCAAACAAAACATGAATGCTAGGAAGGTTTGGATTCCAAAAGAAATGGTTTCATGTTTTTAAAATCTTAAGAGTTTGATGGGACCCAAAATTGGTTGGGTTCCAAATACAATTGCTTAATTATTTGTGTAGGAATGTCTTGCAGCCATGCATAACATGTGGTATCTGGATAGCGGCTGTTCAAGACACATGACTAGAGACAAAACAAAATTTTGTCTCTTGAAGGAAAAGGAAGGAGGATACGTTACGTTTGGAGGGAATAACAAAGGAAAAATCATTGGAACAGGTAATGTAGGTAAGAACCTCTCCAACTCCATTGGAAATGTGTTGCTAGTTGAAGGTTTGAAATATAACCTACTTAGCATAAGTCAATTGTGTGATAAAGGTCATAAAGTGTTGTTTGACTCTCATGAATGCAAAATTATTGAACCAAAATCTGGCAAGGTAAAATTTTCTGGTAAGAGAGTCAACAATGTTTACATGATTGACTTAGATGATCCTGCTCATTTAAATCTTTATCTTGCTGCACCAAAATCTGAAATTACTTGGTTATGGCATCGTAGACTAGGACATGCAAGCTACAATGTCTTACATAAATTGTTAAAGCATTCAATGGTGAAAGGGTTGCCTGAATTATCATTTAAACAAGAAAACAAGTTGTGTGATGCATGTGCCCTAGGTAAACAAACAAGACAATCTTTTAAGGGAAGATCTGAAAATACATCATCCAAACCACTCGAGCTGATTCATATGGACTTGTTTGATCCAACCAGAACTGCTAATTTAAGTGGTAGAAAATATGGATATGTCTTGGTGGATGACTTCTCTATGTTCACATGGGTTTTCTTTCTCACACATAAAAATGATGCTTTTGATGAGTTTCAGGCGCTCTACATGAAGATAAAGCAGGACGGTGTGTTCAAGATCTCCAAGATTCAATCTGATCACGGTGGTGAATTTGAAAACACTGACTTCTATAATCTTTGCATGGCTGAAGGCATTTCACACCGATTCTCTTCACCAAGAACACCGGAGCAAAATGGTGTAGTTGAAAGGAGAAACCGAACACTTGTAGAGATGGCAAGAACCATGCTTGCTGAACGGCAACTTCCAAGGAGGTTTTGGGCCGAAGCGGTAAACTCGGTATGTTACATTATCAACTGCTCTATGGTAAGGTCACACACCAAAAAGACTCCTTATGAGTTGCTGAAAGGTAAAAAGTCCTCTCTCTCACATATGAAAGTGTTTGGGTCAAAATGCTTCATCCACAACAATGACAAAAGAGACTTAAATAAATTCGAGCCCAAGAGTGATGAAGCTATATTCCTTGGATATTCTGATAGATCTAAGGCTTATAGAATTTACAATATCAAAAGTCAAACTGTGGAAGAATCACCTCATGTTTCCTTTGATGAATATCATGATTCTAACAATGATAACTCTTGCAGGAAAAATGATGAAGATGGGGAATTCCTAAACATGAAAGACAAGAGTGATCCTCCACAAGAAGAAATAAAAGAAGATGGTGACCTAGCTGAATCAAGTAATGCAAGGGATCAAACTCCAGGAGAAGGTAACGATTCTACAAACATTAGAATTCTTAAGGATCATCCCTTGGAAAATGTCATTGGCTGCTTGAATGACCCACCTAGAACAAGGTCACATTTTAGAATTGTGGAAGAACTAGATCAACTTGCTCTTGTCTCTCAGCTTGAACCCAAAAATATTGATGAAGCATTAAAAGATGAAAACTGGATAAATTCAATGCAAGACGAGTTAAACCAGTTTGAAAGGAATAAAGTCTGGCATCTTGTTCCTAGACCTTCATCACAATCTGTCATAGACACTAAATGGGTCTTTAGGAACAAACTAAGTGAGGATGGCAAGATAATAAGAAATAAAGCTAGATTGGTGGCTCAAGGGTATAATCAAGAGTTTGGGGTAGATTTTGATGAATCTTATGCCCCAGTTGCTAGACTCGAAGCCATCAGAATTTTACTTGCCTTTGCATGCTCCCTTAGAATAAAGCTGTATCAAATGGATGTCAAAAGTGCTTTCTTGAATGGCTTGATCAAAGAAGAAGTCTATGTTGAGCAGCCCCCTGGCTTTAAGAATTCTAACAATGCAGATTTTGTATACAAGCTAGACAGGGCGCTTTATGGACTTAAGCAAGCACCAAGAGCTTGGTATGAGAGACTAAGCTCGTTCCTCATTGAAAAAGGGTACACCCGAGGTAAGGTAGATCAAACACTTTTCACCAAGAAGCAAGATAAGAACATCTTGATTGTTCAGATTTATGTTGATGACATTGTGTTTGGTTCTACAAAATCTGAAATGTGTGAGGAATTTGCTAACCTCATGACTAGCGAATTTGAGATGAGCCTAATGGGAGAACTTTAATTCTTTCTCGGCTTGCAGGTCAACCAAGGAGAAGATGGTTGCTTCATAAGCCAAGCCAAATACATCAAGGAGCTGCGAAAAAGATTTGACATGGCAAACAGCAAAATCATTGCAACTCCGATGAGCACCTCAACTTCACTGGATTCGGATGAAAATGGTAAATTGGTGGATGCAAAGGTCTATAGAGGTATGATTGGTTCTTTGCTTTATTTGACTGCATCCCGACCAGATATCCAGTTTAGTGTATGCCTTTGTGCTAGATTTCAAGATAATCCTAGAGAATCGCATTTGACTAGCGTCAAACGTATCCTTCGATATCTTGCCGGCACTCAAGATTTAGGATTATGGTATCCGTCATCATGTGATTTATCTCTTATATCTTATTCTGATGCGGATTATGCTGGATGCAAGCTGGATCGTAAGAGTACTAGTGGCTATTGCCAGTTTCTAAGTGGGTGTTTAGTTTCTTGGGCCTCCAAGAAACAACACTCGGTTGCCCTCTCAACTACGGAGGCAGAATATGTTGCTGCGGGGAGCTGTTGCACCCAAGTGTTGTGGATTAAACACCAACTCCAAGACTACTTGGTGGATCTTGGTTGTGTCCCCATTCTGTGTGATAACACTAGTGCTATCAACCTTGTAAAAAATCCAGTCCAGCACTCTAGGACTAAGCATATTGAGATTAGGCATCACTTCATTAGAGACGAGGTCAGTAAGAATAATTTTGAACTGCATTTTGTTGATACTCTAAATCAAATTGCTGATATTTTCACCAAGCCCTTGTGTAATGACAGGTTTTCAACACTCAGAAGGGAGCTTGGTCTTTGCCGACCTCAGGCCACTAAAAATTGAAATGATGATCATGTTCAATTTAGTTGTATGTTTTTGTAGATTGGTGTGATCATGCATTGTTTATATGTCAATGTGTCATTTTGCATATGTGTCGTATTGCATGGTTTATGTAGCATCATTCTTGCATGGCCATGGTATATCAAATGTTGATGTATGGAAAGGCAAGTTATGCTTACCTAGACACACTCAATATGCCTGAGGTTTCACCTCCGCCAAGTACCATGAGTCATTGTCGCATATAGGCCATATAGTAAGGGGGAGTTGTCACTTTGCAGCATTCATGTATATGTTTTATTTTCATTCTGTTGTATTTAATAAATGTACAACCATGTGTTGGGTCATGCATTTCATGCCTGTCAAATTCATGTTTGATCAGGTCAACCCCTGCATGGTTCTACTCTCTCACTCCTTGACGTTTGTCCTTACATTTGCTTGCAAACATAACTCCTTGAGTGTATTCTCTGCATATCTTTAGGGGGAGTTTTGTTACTTTTCTTATCCCTTGCAATCTGAACTTCACTGGCTTCCAGTTTGACAATACCGTTCATGAGACAGACGGACATATGGTGTAAGAGCTTTCTATTATATACCCTAATGATTGTCCATTCAATGAAAATGGTTCCGATTTAATGATTCCTTTGTAGTTCTGATATATCTTGTTTGAAATCATATATGTTCTGTAGTTTTAATAGACTTTCACTAAAGACTGCATGTTATGTCTTGAATGACTACCCTGAAATCTGAAAATCCAGACTTCATGACAATCTTGGTGATACTCTAGAGCTTAGTATTGTTTCTAAACATCTTGATGAGCTGGAATTCTTGAAAATCAATTTACAGAGTAATGATAGTGTTGCACGGAGAAATATGTCATGTCATCAAATCAAGTGACGAATGATATGTCATGATGTGCCTCTGTTATCTCTGTCTTAATTCATCTGGACGCTAGGCAGAGCAATGGCATAATTGCTGAGAAACATATCTTCTCATCAATGAAATGAGTTTGGATATGTCATGACGTGACTTTGCTATCTCTGTTCATTTTGAAGCATCATAGTCAGTCTTACCAAATACCTAGGAATGCTGGCGTCTAAACAACGTGTATTCTTACGGCTTGGAGACATGTACTAGACTTGATTGCTCGTAAAATATGAGTCATGTGCCTTCAAATTCAAAAGATATTGAAAATCAAATTTGTTGAACTCATAAAATTCCATGCTTTAGTCATGATTGTTTAGCCTCAATACTCGTTTTTTGTGTTATTCCCTTTGTAGTTACTGAATATGGATATATAAGACGAGGGACGGTTAAACATTGCCATGATATGCACCTTTGGTTCATTTCTATTACATCTTGGATGTAGCTGCTTTTCGAACTCTGTTGATGAATTCGGATTTCATTAGCTTTGAACCATATATATTGCTCACGGTCTGTTTCAGGTTTGCATATAATGGCTTGCTCTTAACTCCTTTCAGCTCTGGTCTCATAGACATTTTACTATTATCACTCTTTTTTTGTTGTTGGCAAAGGGGGAGAATTCTTTATGTGAGTCCTTTGTAAGAGCTATATGCGTTATCGCATTGTCAAAGGGGAGAGCTTATGTGCGTTGTGAGTTGTCATGGGGGATGTGTGAATGGTGCATGGGGAGAGTCCAAGGGGAGAATCCATTGTTCACTTTGCATCTCATATGTGTATGTGATGAGGTTTGCATAATTGCATAGCATTCATATCATAATTGCCTTCACATGCTATTACTATCATGGATCTTGAGCTGCATATGTTGCATTTGTTATAACTTGTGCCATTTTAGACATTTCTATCACATAATGACTCACAGTGTTGCCATCATCAAAAAGGGGGAGAATGTTGTGTCCCTAAGGTCATTTGAGTCATTTTGTGGTCACTTGGATCATTCGACATCATTCTATAGTCATACGAGTTCTGTGGTATTCTTGGTTTTGATAATGGCTAAACACTATTAGTCATTGATATCTTCCACTCTCATGTGATATCTTCCACTCTCATGTGATTGACATACGTGATGTTTTTATTCATGACAGATATGTCAATGAATGGACAAGGAATCAAGTGGCAATGGCCAAAGTGAAAGCTCATTGATCGCGCCCAAGCAAGGATGCAAATCTCATCTCTCTTACAAGCAAAAGTTGACATTTCATATTCGGCTCGTCACTCATCCAAGGTCAATGCACAAAGAAGTATAGCCAAGAGAATCCAAGGTTAAAGACTCAGTTGATACCTTCTAGACTATCAAGGGTGATGCCACAAACATGCACGGGCTACTAATGGAGTTGAACGACGGAGCTGAAGTGGATAACGGATCGACTCGGGCAAGCCCGAAATCAGCCCAGCTAGCGGTCGACCGCCAGCACAGGGGCGGTCGACTGTGTAGAACCCCAGGAATTTTAAAATAATTTTCTGGAATTTATAAATACCAGAATAAGTGTGTAAATAGGTTATTTGACTAATAAGTCATTATAAGGCTCAAATGGGTTAACAAAATTAACCCAACTCACTTAATTAAGGTCCAAAAGATTTCTAAACCAAGCCCATTAAGTTTAGCCCATATTCTAGAAGGTATTTAAACTTATCCACGAATTTTTTGGATAAATACAAATCATATATATAGATAAATATTAGATAATTATCAAAAGAGTTTTAAGGGGTTAAACTTCTAACTACGAAGACTGTAACGGTCTATCGTAAGACCGCCACAGCCAAATGACGCGGGGGCATTCGACAGTTACAATCCTGCTGGTTCCGTGAAGAAAGGAACTCATGAAAACGTTGTAATTTGAGGTTCCTATCCACTTTGGATCGACTTGGGAAAGATTGTAATAATTCTAAGGACTCTTAGGGATAAGGATTTAGTGGAATAAGGACTCTAGAAATGATCTAATCCCCAAACCCTAACCGAAACTCTATAAATAGGGCATAGTTTTGAACTGTGCGACCCTTACTTTTTGGACGAAAAGAAGCAAGGTAAGGAGTCATTATTCCGGGTAAGTTGTTTAAAAGTTTTTGTTCATTATACTCTAGACTAACTCCCCTCCAAATTTCACATCTCTAGGTCAAGAGAGCGTGGAGTTAGAGCCCAAGGAAGTAGCTGGAAAAGTCACAAAGGAAGGTGAAGAACTAGGGCTGGTTTCTCAACCAAATCCAGAAACTTCAACCTAAGTAAGAGGTAGGTTATCTCATGAACGGCAAAAAGAACTTGATAGGACAAAGAGCCTCTGGTTTATGGGTTTTTTCATGCATGATAGATCATTGATTCTATGTTTTGATAGTTCCATGCATATCATGCATCCCTTAGCCCTAATAAGAGAGGATTATAACATGTTGTTCATCTACTCACAATTACCTATGCATGTAGAAGACCTTTACTTCATTGTCATGTCTAAGAAACTCATGATATTTTGATTATAGACATGATGTGAATTGACCTCTTAGGTTTCTTATTTGTTTTCTGTTAGCAGACACTGTAACGCATCCCAGTAGGACCGTCACTTGCATGTAACGCGCCTACCATGATCCGTCACAGTCTCTGTATATCTTATTTTCCTCTGTTGATAATAACGCGCCAAGACTAACGTGTTGCTTTCATGTAACGGCTCCTCGACAGACCGTCATATTCACTGTGACGCCCAGACCCTAGACCGTTACAATCTATGTACTGGCAA